>CM051234.1:659030768-659033268 GCA_027917425.1 Gastrophryne carolinensis | reverse complement strand
CCCCCATGCGCCTGGGGACCGGAGAGAGCCCCCCCCATGCGCCTGGGGACCGGAGAGAGCCCCCCCCATGCGCCTGGGGACCGGAGAGAGCCCCCCCCATGCGCCTGGGGACCGGAGAGAGCCCCCCCCATGCGCCTGGGGACCGGAGAGAGCCCCCCCCCCTGCGGCTGGGGACCGGAGAGAGCCCCCCCCCCTGCGGCTGGGGACACACACACACATTAATACACACACGAGAGCCTAAAGCTCAAAACGCGTGTCCACTAGTTGGATGTATTTGGCTGTGCAAAATTAGGGACCGGAGAGAGCCCCCCCCCCCTGCGGCTGGGGACCGGAGAGAGCCCCCCCCTGCGGCTGGTGACCAGAGAGTGCCCCCCCCCCTGCAGCTGGGGACCGGAGAGAGCCCCCCCCCCTGCAGCTGGGGACACACACACACACACACACACATTAATAGACACAGACACACACACATTAATAGACACACATACACATTAATAGACACACACACACACACATTAATGGACACACACACATTAATAGACAGACCCACACACATTAATAGACAGACACACACACATTAATAGACAGACACACACACATTAATAGACAGACCCACACACATTAATAGACAGACACACACACATTAATAGACAGACACACACACATTAATAGACAGACCCACACACATTAATAGACAGACACACACACATTAATAGACAGACACACACACATTAATAGACAGACACACACACATTAATAGACAGACACACACACATTAATAGACAGACACACACACATTAATAGACAGACACACATACACACACACACACACACACACACACACACATTAATAGACACACATTAATAGACAGCCACACACACACATTAATAGACAGCCACACACACACATTAATAGACAGCCACACACATACATATTAATAGACACACACACACACATTAATAGACACACACACACACACATATTAATAGACACACACACATATTAATAGACACACACACACACACACATATTAATAGACACACACACACATTAATAGACACACACACACACACACATATTAATAGACACACACACACATTAATAGACACACACACACATTAATAGACACACACACACACACACACACACACACACACATTAATAGACACACACACACACACACACACACATTAATAGACACACACACACACACACACATTAATAGACACACACACACACATTAATAGACACACACACACACATTAATAGACACACACACATTAATAGACACACACACATTAATAGACACACACACACACACACACATTAATAGACACACACACACACACACATTAATAGACACACACACACACACACATTAATAGACACACACACACACACACACACACATTAATAGACACACACACACACACACACACATTAATAGACACACACACACACACATTAATAGACACACACACACACACATTAATAGACACACACACACACACACATTAATAGACACACACACACACACACATTAATAGACACACACACACACACACACACATTAATAGACACACACACACACATTAATAGACAGCCACACACATTAATAGACAGACACACACACACACATTAATAGACACACACACACACACACACATTAATAGACACACACACATTAATAGACACACACATTAATAGACACACACACATTAATAGACACACACACATTAATAGACACACACACATTAATAGACACACACACATTAATAGACACACACACACACACACATTAATAGACACACACACACACATTAATAGACACACACACACACACACATTAATAGACACACACACACACATTAATAGACACACACACACACATTAATAGACACACACACACACACATTAATAGACACACACACACACACATTAATAGACACACACACACACATTAATAGACACACACACACACATTAATAGACACACACACACACATTAATAGACACACACACATTAATAGACACACACACATTGACACACACACACATTGACACACACACATTGACACACACACACATTGACACACACACACATTGACACACACACATTGACACACACACACACACATTGACACACACACACACCGGAGAGAGCCCCCCCCCCTGCGCCTGGGGACCGGAGAGAGCCCCCCCCCTGCGGCTGGGGACCGGAGAGAGCCCCCCCCCCCCTGCGGCTGGGGACACACACACACACACACATTAATAGACACACACACACACACACACACACATTAATAGACACACACACACATTAATAGACACACACACACACATTAATAGACACACACACATTAATAGACACACACATTAATAGACACACACACACACACACATTAATAGACACACACACACACACACACATTAATAGACACACACACACACACACATTAATAGACACACACACACACATTAATAGACACACACACACATTAAT
>CM051234.1:659023268-659028268 GCA_027917425.1 Gastrophryne carolinensis | reverse complement strand
ATAGACACACACACACACTAATAGACACACACACACACACACACACACACACACATTAATAGACAGACACACACATTAATAGACAGACACACACATTAATAGACAGACACACACATTAATAGACAGACACACACATTAATAGACACACACACACACACACATTAATAGACACACACACACATTAATAGACACACACACACACACACATTAATAGACAGACACACACATTAATAGACAGACACACACATTAATAGACAGACACACACATTAATAGACAGACACACACATTAATAGACAGACACACACATTAATAGACAGACACACACACACATTAATAGACAGACACACACATTAATAGACACACACACCCACACATTAATAGACACACACACACACACACACACATTAATAGACAGACACACACATTAATAGACAGACACACACATTAATAGACAGACACACACACACATTAATAGACAGACACACACACATTAATAGACAGACACACACACATTAATAGACAGACACACACATTAATAGACAGACACACACACACATTAATAGACAGACACACACACACATTAATAGACAGACACACACACACATTAATAGACAGACACACACACACATTAATAGACAGACACACACACACATTAATAGACAGACACACACACACATTAATAGACAGACACACACACACATTAATAGACAGACACACACACACATTAATAGACAGACACACACACACATTAATAGACACACACACCCACACATTAATAGACACACCCACACATTAATAGACATACCCACACATTAATAGACATACACACCCACACATTAATAGACACACACACCCACACATTAATAGACACACACACACACACACATTAATAGACACACACACACACATTAATAGACACACACACACACACACACACACACACATTAATAGACAGACACACACATTAATAGACAGACACACACATTAATAGACAGACACACACATTAATAGACAGACACACCCACACATTAATAGACAGACACACCCACACATTAATAGACACACACACACACACACATTAATAGACACACACACACACACATTAATAGACACACACACACACATTAATAGACAGACACACACATTAATAGACACACACACACACACACACACACACATTAATAGACACACACACACATTAATAGACACACACACACATTAATAGACAGACACACACACACACACACATTAATAGACAGACACACACACACACATTAATAGACAGACACACACATTAATAGACAGACACACACATTAATAGACAGACACACACATTAATAGACAGACACACACATTAATAGACAGACACACACATTAATAGACAGACACACACATTAATAGACAGAAGGCACCGCCCCCTTAGGAAGGTGCCACATGACTGGCCTGAGCTCCTATCGGGAGCTGGACCAGTTTGACCAAGGGGGGCTGGGGAGAGGGACGAGGGGGGGGGGCACTATATAGGGCTAGGGTGTTCCTCCCCCTCTCCCTCTTTGACCCCTCGGCCCCCGGCGCTGGACAGGAGCAGTCTACCAGACGCTCGTCCAGCGCCAGAATCCTCTCATCGGGCGGGCCATGGCATCCGGGGGGTACGGGGTAAGTAGCCTATCACTGCCCCTCCCCCCTCCGGTTGCCCTCCGGCCCGCTCGATGTTTCCTTCTCCCCCGTTCTGGAGGGTGTTCCCTCGTCCCCTCATGCTGCCGGTTGGTTCCCGGCGCGGTGCAGGAGCGCCCCCACATCCTCCTCTCGTCCCTCACCTTACCCATCCTGGGGCCGCTGGCGTGGTGCTCCTGCCAGCGGGTGTTTCCTCCCGCTGTGTGTGGAGGCTGTGCGGCTTCCCCGGCGGTCATCGCGGCGGGAGGGGGGGCTTTCTCCCTCCTCCGATCCATCGGGCCTCTCTCGGGGCCGGCCCCTGGGTGAGTCCTCGGCGCGCATCTGGGGGTGGGGATGCGGTCGGCGCGGGTCTCGGTCGGGCCCATCCGGGGCCGCGGGCATGGTGGCCCCTGTCGGCGGGCGCAGCGCTCGCCGCATTTGGAGGCTGCTCTGCTCCCCTCCCTCCGTTCATCGTGGCGGCTGCGGGCCGCGTGGGGGACTGCGCTGCTTTCCCCGCCTCCTCGCTGGCGCCCCCCCTGAGCGGGGCCTGTGCTTCCCTTCCTGCCCTGTTGCCGTTATCCAGTCCCACTGGGGGGGGGGGGGGGGGGGTCAGAGCCCACCGGCTGTCTGTCGGTGGGGGGGTATCCAGGCTGGGGGGGCTCAAAGCACCTAGCCCTGGAGTTAGGGCCCAGGCGGGCCTTACTTGCGCCCCCTTCTTTTTTTGGGGGGGGTGGGGGTTCCCAGCTCCCGGCTCACTCCCACACACGTAGGCCAGGCAGCACAGGCCCAGTCCCAGTGCTGACCACCCCCCCCCCCCCCATTTGCACGGGCAGCAAGCGGCCGACAAGGGGCCTCACGAAGTTCAGGACCGCGGCCTATTCGGCCAGGGCAAGGAGCAGCAAGCGGAAAGTGGCGGTACCAGGCACAGCGGTATCGGGACATCCATCCAGCAGACGGGATCAAGATTGTCCAGGCGGCGGGCCGATACACCCCCGCACCTTCAAGGTACGCCCAGCATGTCGCCGTTATTGTTCGTTCGTCGTTCTGGATAGAATCATGTGTTAAAAAGGGGGGTTGGTAGCAGGCTGAAGGTGGGGTGACTGGTGTTGGACAGGAGGGGTTCCGGGATGCAACAATTGGGTACTGGCGCTTAGTGGGGTGAGCGTTAGTCGGAGGAGTGGCAAGGGGGTTGGGACCGGGGTGACTTCCTGACAACTGTAACAGGGAGAGGACCACCCCCCCCCCCTTTGCATTGGGGGATACCCCCCCCTCTCCCAAAGGGATGCGGTAGGATCGAGGTTGGGTGATTTGCCGGTTGACGTGGGATTCTGGGGGGGGGGGGGGCTACAGAAGGGGGGGGGGGACTAATTTTGTGGGCAGCCGGGAGAGCGGGATGGAGCAGGTGGCTAGGGTGTGCAATCAAGTGGGAGAACCAAGTATGCGTGCGGGTACGGGCAGGAGGAGGCTTGGGGGGGGCGTGGCCGTCACCAGGCGGGTTAAAGGTCTGGGTCAGTTTGGATGTTTAGTTGGGGGGAGGTTGGGAGATTGGCCACTGATTACCCAGTTCTGGGCATCTGGAAAAGGGTCCTGGGGGGCTGAATGAATGGAGAAGGACATGGCTAGTCAGGCTCAGGGTAATGGATTTACGGAAAAGGGAGCTGCGTTCCTCAGTTGGAATCAGAGGCTCTCGGTCCAAGGGGGCTGTGATCTGAAGTGGTGGAAGAATACTGAGCCAGCGAGGCGAATGGCGCTGGGGTTGACGGTGGGGTACAGCCTAGGGGCGGGTTTGTGATTTGTGGGCACGGAATGGTCAGGGGAACCGGAGTGTGGGATTAAGGGGCTGCTCGGGGGTGTCTTGGGGGGAAAGGCTGGAAGCAGTTGGTGCGCATAGTTGGAGAAGTGGGGCGGCTCACTATGCGAGGAGGTTGTACGTGGAGAAGCATCGGGGGTTAGTATCCTCAATTTGACCCGGAGAGCAGCTCTGTGGGGGTGGCATGCGTCAGTAAAGTGGTGGTGGCGAGCGTTTGACGGTACTGATGGCGGGGAGGGTTAAAAAGAGACTGTGGGTATGGCCCATGGGAAAATAATATTCATGTTCGCAGTGGGTAGGGTTCAGAATCTGGGTGGAGGTCAGTGAATTTGGGGGGCCCCGGAGAAAGCAGAGGGATGGGGAGCTTGTCGTGGGAAGCGGCCGATGGATATTCATCAGGGAAGCGGCCGATGGATATTCATCAGTGAAGAGCGAGGGCTACTGCAGATGGGGCAAGATCCCGCATGCGGATAAGACGTAGCGAAGTGTCAGGAATTAGCGGTGTATCGGATACTCATGGTTCATTTGGTGGATACGGGACACGGAAAAAGGGGCCAGAGGACAACCCCCCCCCCCGCGCAGGGAGCGCGCGTGGAAAGGGGTTGGGAAGCCTCGGCATGATCGAGCTGTCGGGTTTGGCGGAGTATGGGGTAAGTATATTGGTGGAGGATGTGGCCTGCTGGGAAGGGGACGAGAACCTTGTTTATATGAGATATTGGTGGGGGGGGGGGGGCTTGTGGACACTTATATTGGGGATTATGGGGCCCGATGTCTGGAGCCCCTGAGGTTTAACATGGGCGGCTTGGTGTGTTGGCAGATTCTGTGGGACTCATACTGGTGGATGGGATGGCCCAGGGGGGAGGGGCGAGAGCCTATAATGTGATGAGGCGGCTTAGTTTTGGCCTTCAGATTGGGCGGACTGTGGGGCCCACGGGGTAGGGGCCGGGGGGGGGGGGGCTCAATAAGATAGACTAGGGAATTTGGCGGAATTTCGGAGGCCCGTTTTGGTGAATTACGGGACACATGAAAAAGGGGGGGGGGGCGAGAGGCCCCAGCATAATCGGCTTGCATGTTCGGTGAATTATCGGACACTCATAGGGGTGGAGAATATGGCCCACTATGGGGGGGGGGGGGGGGCTGAGAACCTGTAATATGATGTCATCAACGTAGTTTGTGGACTCTCATATTGTTGGGATTAGCGGCCCCCCATTGGTTGGGTGCCGGGAGCGCTTATCATAATAGACTCGGCGGTGTGGCGGATACTCATGTTGGAGGATTACGGGACCCACGAGGAAAGGAGCCCATGAGGAGTTAACATGATCAGTGCGGGGCCCGGCGATTTATCGGATACTCATATTAGAGGAGTACGGACACTCTGGGTTGGGGGCCCGAGGGGCTTTGACATGACCGCCGTGGGGCTTGGCGATTTACTGGTTACTCATGCGGTTGGATTAACGGGAGCCACAGGAGAAGGGACTCGAGAGGATTTAACATGAGCGGCGTGGGGGCTCGATGAGTTATCGGATACTCTTATTGGAA
>CM051234.1:659017445-659023068 GCA_027917425.1 Gastrophryne carolinensis | reverse complement strand
GTGGGATGGCGGGACCCCCTGGGAAGGGGCCTGTGAGGTTTTAATAAGATCGCTGTGGGGGCTCGGCGAATTACCAGATACTCCTTTGGCTGGATTGCGGGACCCGCTGGGAAGGGGCCCGAGAGGTCGTTAACATGATCGCCGTGGGGGCTCGGCGTATTACCGGATACTCATATGGTTGGATTGCGGGACCCACTGTGAAGGGGCCCGAGAGGTTGTAACGTGATCGCCGTGGGGGCTCGGCGTATTACCGGATACTCATATGGTTGGATTGCGGGACCCACTGTGAAGGGGCCCGAGAGGTTGTAACATGATCGCCGTGGGGGCTCGGCGTATTACCGGATACTGATATGGTTGGATTGCGGGACCCACTGTGAAGGGGCCCGAGAGGTTGTAACATGATCGCCGTGGGGGCTAGGCGATTACCGGATACTCATATGGTTGGATTGCGGGACCCACGGGGAAGGGGTCCGAGAGGTTGTAACATGATCGCCGTGGGGGCTCGGCGAATAACTGGATGCTCACATGGTTGGATTGTGGGACCCATGGGGAAGGTAACCAAGAGGTTTTAACATGTTCGCCGTGGGGGGGGGGGGGCTCGGCGTATTACCGGATACTCATATGGTTGAATTGAGGGACCCTCTGGGAAGGGGGCTTGAGAGGTTTAAAATGATCACCGGGGGGCTCGGTGAATTAGCAAGTACTCATATGGTGGGTTTGAGGGGCCCACTGGGAAGGGATCCAAGAGGCTTCAACATGATTGCCGTGGGGGCTCGGCGAATTACCGGCTACTCATATGGTGGATTACGGGACCCACTGGGAGATGGGGCCCGGAAGGCTTTACATGATCGTCGGGGGGTTCGACGAGTTATTGGATCCTTATATTAGGACATGGCCCACTATGGAGGGGCGGAGGCCCAAAATATGATGGACGTGCCCACTGGGAATGGAGTGCGCTGTGAGGCCATAACATGATCGACTTTGGCGTGTTCGACGGTTTCTCCGATGTTCATATGGGTGGAGGACGGGCCCATTGGGAAGGGGTGATACCCCCCCCCCTTTAATATGATCACCGGTTTCGGCGGGTTGCAGAGACGATATGGGTGAATTACGGGACCATTAAATGGGGTCTGTTCTGGTGGCTCTGCGTATTATGGGGTATGTGGCACATAGGAGTAGGAGGCTTGAGGTTCTTTGGAGCATGGAAGCGGTGGGTATTTGTTAATCGGGGGAGGATTACACTGCCCCCTCCTCTTAATTGATAGAAGCGGATAATTGTTGGACTGTCTTTTGGTAGAATACATGGGCTACAGGCTGGGAGGGGTATGGACTCGGCAGCCTTTGGTCGACGAGGCAGGCTGGACAGTGAGCTATATGGATGGAGCGGGCTGCTGGTTGGTGATCAGTGGGGAGGCATGTCATTAACCTGTTAGGTCCTTAAGTGGGTTGATAAAGGGGTTCAAGCAAGATGTCCGGCTTGGGTAGTATGGCCTGCGGGCAGGCTATCATGCGGGGCAACCCCAAAGGGGGGGGGGGGCGTCATTACTGGCTCGGATGACCGAGGGTATGTATTGGGGCATTGTGGGGTATGTCACGGTGGCTTCAGCTGAACGGTAGGTTGGGGGTTTGGCTCCAGGAGAGGTTCTCGGGTTGGTCAATAAGGGGTGAGAGGGGAGGGAGTTGGCGGGCTGTCCAGCATTAAGGAGTCAACGCTGGGCAGCTATGGCGGTCTCACCCCTGTTCGGGTCTGAGTGGGCAGGTTAGAGGAGTACCGAGGTGTAGAAATGCGGCTGTTTTTTCGAACCGAAAAATGAGCCAGGATGGCCAGCGTAGGGGCGAGGATGGCTACAATTTTGGGGTAGCCAGGCTGTTGCCATTTGCACCCTGGCGGTTAGCCCTGGTGAGCTTCGAGCCTAACAGAGATGACGGCTGAGCTTAAGAAATTTGGCTTCCGCTTATTTAGGTGCATATAGGTTTTTTCTCCTCGTCAATCACGCAGGCTTAGTTTAGATGATTACCACTCAGACTCAATTGAGGGGTTAGAGATTTGTGTTGTCTTGTATTTTTTATTTGTTCAGCTGTGGCCGATTAATAAATGTATCATTCCAAAGATATATACATTGTGCAGTGTTTTTATTGAAGGGAATTGGAAAGAAAAGCGGGAGATAACATGGAGCTCTAGTACAGTCAAGACACACACATTAATAGACACACACACACACACACACACACACACATTAATAGACAGACACACACATTAATAGACACACACACACACACACACATTAATAGACAGACACACACACACATTAATAGACAGACACACACATTAATAGACAGACACACACATTAATAGACAGACACACACACCCACACATTAATAGACAGACACACACACCCACACATTAATAGACAGACACACACATTAATAGACAGACACACACATTAATAGACAGACACACACACACATTAATAGACAGACACACACACACATTAATAGACACACACACACATTAATAGACACACACACACATTAATAGACACACACACACATTAATAGACACACACACACACATTAATAGACACACACACACACACATTAATAGACACACACACACACACATTAATAGACACACACACACACACATTAATAGACACACACACACACACACACACATTAATAGAGACACACACATTAATAGACACACACACCCACACACATTAATAGAGACACACACACACACACACATTAATAGAGACACACACACACACACACATTAATAGAGACACACACACACACACACACATTAATAGACACACACACACACATTAATAGACACACACACCCACACACATTAATAGACACACACACACACACACATTAATAGACACACACACACACATTAATAGACAGACACCCACACACATTAATAGACACACACACCCACACACATTAATAGAGACACACACACACACACATTAATAGACACACACACACACACATTAATAGACACACACACACACATTAATAGACACACACACCCACACACATTAATAGACACACACACACACACACATTAATAGACACACACACACACACATTAATAGACACACACACACACACACATTAATAGACACACACACACATTAATAGACACACACACACATTAATAGACACACACACACACACACACACATTAATAGACACACACACACACACATTAATAGACACACACACACACATTAATAGACACACACACACACATTAATAGACACACACACACACATTAATAGACACACACACACACACATTAATAGACACACACACACACACACACATTAATAGACACACACACACATTAATAGACACACACACACACACACATTAATAGACACACACACACATTAATAGACACACACACACACACATTAATAGACACACACACACACACACACACATTAATAGACACACACACACACACACACACACACATTAATAGACACACACACACACATTAATAGACACACACACACACACACACATTAATAGACACACACACACACACACATTAATAGACACACACACACATTAATAGACACACACACACATTAATAGACACACACACACACATTAATAGACACACACACACACACACATTAATAGACACACACACACACACATTAATAGACACACACACACACACATTAATAGACACACACACACACACATTAATAGACACACACACACACACACACACATTAATAGACACACACACACACACACACATTAATAGACACACACACACACACATTAATAGACACACACACACACACACACATTAATAGACACACACACACACACACATTAATAGACACACACACACACACACATTAATAGACACACACACACACACACACACACACACATTAATAGACACACACACACACACACATTAATAGACACACACACACACACATTAATAGACACACACACACATTAATAGACACACACACACACACATTAATAGACACACACACACACACATTGACACACACACCCACACATTGACACACACACATTAATAGACACACACACACACACATTAATAGACACACACACACACATTAATAGACACACACACACACACACACACACATTAATAGACACACACACACACACACACATTAATAGACACACACACATTAATAGACACACACACATTAATAGACACACACACACACACACACATTAATAGACACACACACATTAATAGACACACACACACACACACACATTAATAGACACACACACATTAATAGACACACACACACACACACACATTAATAGACACACACACACACACACATTAATAGACACACACACACACACACACATTAATAGACAGACACACACACACACACACATTAATAGACAGACACACACATTAATAGACAGACACACACATTAATAGACAGACACACACATTAATAGACAGACACACACACACATTAATAGACAGACACACACATTAATAGACAGACACACACATTAATAGACAGACACACACATTAATAGACAGACACACACATTAATAGACAGACACACACATTAATAGACAGACACACACATTAATAGACAGACACACACACACATTAATAGACAGACACACACACACATTAATAGACAGACACACACACACATTAATAGACAGACACACACACACATTAATAGACAGACACACACACACATTAATAGACAGACACACACACAATAATAGACAGACACACACACACATTAATAGACAGACACACACACACATTAATAGACAGACACACACATTAATAGACAGACACACACACCCACACATTAATAGACACACACACCCACACATTAATAGACACACACACACATTAATAGACACACACACACACACACACACACACACATTAATAGACACACACACACACACACACATTAATAGACACACACACACACATTAATAGACACACACACACACACACACACACACATTAATAGACACACACACACACACACATTAATAGACACACACACACACACACATTAATAGACACACACACACACACATTAATAGACACACACACACACACATTAATAGACACACACACACACACACATTAATAGACACACACACACACATTAATAGACACACACACACACACATTAATAGACACACACACACACACACACACATTAATAGACACACACACACACACATTAATAGACACACACACACACACACACACATTAATAGACACACACACACACACACACACATTAATAGACACACACACATTAATAGACACACACACACACACACACACACATTAATAGACACACACACACACACACACACACACACACACACACACACACACACATTAATAGACACACACACACACACACACATTAATAGACACACACACACACACACACACACATTAATAGACACACACACACACACACACATTAATAGACACACACACACACACACACACATTAATAGACACACACACACACACATTAATAGACACACACACACACACATAGACACACACACACATTAATAGACACACACACACA
>CM051234.1:658584945-659012445 GCA_027917425.1 Gastrophryne carolinensis | reverse complement strand
AGTCCTGGGCCCCATTCTGTGTAATATGTGTGTAAGTGACATGGGAGAAGGCTCAGTCCTGGGCCCCATTCTGTGTAATATGTGTGTAAGTGACATAGGAGAAGGCTCAGTCCTGGGCCCCATTCTGTGTAATATGTATGTAAGTGACATAGGAGAAGGCTCAGTCCTGGGCCCCATTCTGTGTAATATGTGTGTAAGTGACATAGGAGAAGGCTCAGTCCCGGGCCCCATTCTGTGTAATATGTGTGTAAGTGACATAGGAGAAGGCTCAGTCCTGGGCCCCATTCTGTGTAATATGTGTGTAAGTGACATAGGAGAAGGCTCAGTCCTGGGCCCCATTCTGTGTAATATGTGTGTAAGTGACATAGGAGAAGGCTCAGTCCTGGGCCCCATTCTGTGTAATATGTGTGTAAGTGACATAGGAGAAGGCTCAGTCCTGGGCCCCATTCTGTGTAATATGTGTGTAAGTGACATAGGAGAAGGCTCAGTCCTGGGCCCCATTCTGTGTAATATGTGTGTAAGTGACATAGGAGAAGGCTCAGTCCTGGGCCCCATTCTGTGTAATATGTGTGTAAGTGACATAGGAGAAGGCTCAGTCCTGGGCCCCATTCTGTGTAATATGTGTGTAAGTGACATAGGAGAAGGCTCAGTCCTGGGTCCCATTCTGTGTAATATGTGTGTAAGTGACATAGGAGAAGGCTCAGTCCTGGGCCCCATTCTGTGTAATATGTGTGTAAGTGACATAGGAGAAGGCTCTGTCCTGGGCCCCATTCTGTGTAATATGTGTGTGTAAGTGACATAGGAGAAGGCTCTGTCCTGGGCCCCATTCTGTGTAATATGTGTGTAAGTGACATAGGAGAAGGCTCAGTCCTGGGCCCCATTCTGTGTAATATGTGTGTAAGTGACATAGGAGAAGGCTCAGTCCTGGGCCCCATTCTGTGTAATATGTGTGTAAGTGACATAGGAGAAGGCTCAGTCCTGGGCCCCATTCTGTGTAATATGTGTGTAAGTGACATAGGAGAAGGCTCAGTCCTGGTCCCCATTCTGTGTAATATGTGTGTAAGTGACACAGGAGAAGGCTCAGTCCTGGGCCCCATTCTGTGTATTATATGTGTGTAAGTGACATAGGAGAAGGAAATAGGGGGAGAAGGGAAGATTGGTGGCGCCAACCTCCCTCTGAAGAGTCTTTAAATTGGGGATGGTTTAGTAAGTCTCTTAAGGTAGGGAAATCTATACCATACTGTTGGTTTTCTGATTTTATTCGTGCAGCTAATATACATAATACACATATTTACAATTCTTATAACCGATATGCATGTTTAAATAAACTGTACATCACATGCTTTCATTCCCGATGCGCAGGGTTGACCTGCCATCTGTATCTGTAGAGCTCCTGTGGGCTCTCAGGTTTGTTGTTTGTAACAAATACTATTTTTACAGTTTGTAGCAAGGTGAGGGTTTTACTCCCTCAGTTTGTAGCAAGCTTGTATCCTGTGCTTTTGTAGCAAGGTGAGGGTTTTAATCCTTCAGTTTGTAGCAAGTTTGTATCTTGTGCAAACGTTTCGCTATTAAGCTTCTTCAGTGCACTTATTATCTTACATCTGTTAGAAAGAAGGAAAAGTACTTATGCATAGCAGTGGTTCTTCTAAGTGAAACAGACTGCACTTAATGCAGAAATCCTTATGTTTTTGATTACAGAAACATACCTTAATAAATGAAGGTAGGATTCAGCGCTTGCTTTAAGGTATCCTGTATCTTTAATCTGCTCTGTTAGTGCACAGATAATTGTGAGTACTGGTCTATACAAAGTTATTAGCGTATAAACTGTTAGTCAATATACCTGTGTAGCCTTGTAGTAAAGCGCTGTGGCTGCGGCTGCATAGGGCTGTAGACAAGGATAGATATAAGGGTGAGTATCTATGTCCCTGGTCGGAACGTTTATTGAGGTTTCCGGTTTAAGTATGGATGGTGTCCTACCTTCCAGCTCAGTGTCCTTCGCATGGGACCCGTCCTTGTAGTGAAGAGCGGGTGGCGCAGGTCCCCGCTGTGTGCCCCTCCAACACGCCGCTGGCTGAGCGCGGCGTGTTATAGCGGAGGGGGCGAGGGGGCGGGGCCATAGTATACCATATGGGGAGTACCTGAGGGCAAAAAGAAACTGCACCAACCCTGAGGAATTTAAACTGGCGGCAGCAGGGATAAGGACTAGACTAAGGGAGAGAGGCTACTCTAATAGAATTTTGAAAAAGGCATACAATAGAACCCAAGCACAAAATAGGAGTCAAATACTCCGCCCACAAAGGAACAAACGAGAACAGAAAGCTAGAGAGCTCAACTACACACCTTTGATACTCACCTACAATGCACAACATGATCTAATAAGAAAAACCTTACAAGATCACTGGTTCATCTTAAAAAGGGATCCAGAAATAGGACCCCTTATACCAACTCGCCCCAAACTTACATTTAGAAAAGCACGGTCCATAAAGGACAGCTTGGTAGCCAGCCATTACTCCAGAGAAAAACGAACAAAATGTTGCCAAACAGTGGGTACATACAGGTGTGAAGGTTGTTCAACCTGTCAATATATCAAACCTGGGAAAACCATAACCCTACCAACAAGAACAACAATAACACCAAAACACTATGCGAATTGTAATACAACGGATGTTGTTTACATACTTACATGCGACTGCCCGAGATTTTACATTGGGAAAACAAACAGGAAACTCAAGACTCGCATATATGAACACATCAGAGACATCAAAAATAAGAATACACTAACCCCCGTAGGGAAGCATTGGACCACAAAACATGCAGGAATACCAAGTGGCGTGTCTTTTCAAGTCCTAGATAGAATCCACAAGCATGACCGAGGGGGGGATATAAGAAAAACAACACTACAACATGAAACAAAGTGGATCACAACATTGAAAGCCCTCACTCCCCCAGGCCTAAACGATGCTTGCAGCTTTGTTCCCTTCCTAAAATAGAAACATATCCACATAACAAGAACAAAAACATCAAACACACAAGAAGGTCCCAACACTACTCCTTCCCCAAAAAAACAAAAAAAACAAAAGTATAAACAGCAGAAGAATAAAATTAGACGAACCCAAACCCTAATCACTTAATGACGGAGACACCGCAAAGTAACATTGTACAACATTTTACCTCCACTTGAAACTGAGATCCAAACAATCTAAATGAGAATAAAAATATTTAATACAAAAAGAACCAACTAAGTTGGAATAGGGTCAGAAGAATAACACACACACATTATACCAAACATCTAGTTAAAGGATAAACAAACAGAAAAAAAATGTAAGCAGATATGATGTAAATATGTATATTTTATTAAAAAAAAGGTATGTAAAGGCAGCGCTTGCCTTTAAGGTGCCCACTAACTATCCAAATACAATCAAATAACCCCCCTTATCTTAGTAAAAGTATTAACCATACCTGTGGGGCGGCATAGACAAGATTACAAATCGTGATTTATACTAATTAAAATTGTGTACACTAAGAAGAACATTTACTCCCAAAATCGGCGAGACAATAATTCACTTAGCAGTACATGCTAACCAGCAAAATGGCCGCCTACACCCCGGCGACAGCGTCCGAGTCAGGGAGGGGGCCGCAAAGCCGGAAGTGACGCAACACACGTCACTCCGTCTGCTACGGCACAGAGGTAGCAGAGCGCCGTGCAGAGCTAATACAGCTCAGCACGTGAGCGCGAACGCGGCCCCTTGGAAGCAGGCCCCGCCCCCTCGCCCCCTCCGCTATAACACGCCGCGCTCAGCCAGCGGCGTGTTGGAGGGGCACACAGCGGGGACCTGCGCCACCCGCTCTTCACTACAAGGACGGGTCCCATGCGAAGGACACTGAGCTGGAAGGTAGGACACCATCCATACTTAAACCGGAAACCTCAATAAACGTTCCGACCAGGGACATAGATACTCACCCTTATATCTATCCTTGTCTACAGCCCTATGCAGCCGCAGCCACAGCGCTTTACTACAAGGCTACACAGGTATATTGACTAACAGTTTATACGCTAATAACTTTGTATAGACCAGTACTCACAATTATCTGTGCACTAACAGAGCAGATTAAAGATACAGGATACCTTAAAGCAAGCGCTGAATCCTACCTTCATTTATTAAGGTATGTTTCTGTAATCAAAAACATAAGGATTTCTGCATTAAGTGCAGTCTGTTTCACTTAGAAGAACCACTGCTATGCATAAGTACTTTTCCTTCTTTCTAACAGATGTAAGATAATAAGTGCACTGAAGAAGCTTAATAGCGAAACGTTTGCACAAGATACAAACTTGCTACAAACTGAAGGATTAAAACCCTCACCTTGCTACAAAAGCACAGGATACAAGCTTGCTACAAACTGAGGGAGTAAAACCCTCACCTTGCTACAAACTGTAAAAATAGTATTTGTTACAAACAACAAACCTGAGAGCCCACAGGAGCTCTACAGATACAGATGGCAGGTCAACCCTGCGCATCGGGAATGAAAGCATGTGATGTACAGTTTATTTAAACATGCATATCGGTTATAAGAATTGTAAATATGTGTATTATGTATATTAGCTGCACGAATAAAATCAGAAAACCAACAGTATGGTATAGATTTCCCTACCTTAAGAGACTTACTAAACCATCCCCAATTTAAAGACTCTTCAGAGGGAGGTTGGCGCCACCAATCTTCCCTTCTCCCCCTATTTCCTACTAAGTTCCAAAAATAGAGTTGGGGGATATAAACAACACATTCAGCCACCAGTGCCATTTATAGGGGGGGACCCGACCACAGGCTCGAGTCCCCACCTTCCCCCTAAACCGACATAGGAGAAGGCTCAGTCCTGGGCCCCATTCTGTGTAATATGTAAGTGACATAGGAGAAGGCTCTGTCCTGGGCCCCATTCTGTGTAATATGTGTGTAAGTGACATAGGAGAAGGCTCAGCCCTGGGCCCCATTCTGTGTAATATGTGTGTAAGTGACATAGGAGAAGGCTCAGTCCTGGGCCCCATTCTGTGTAATATGTGTGTAAGTGACATAGGAGAAGGCTCAGTCCTGGGCCCCATTCTGTGTAATATGTGTGTAAGTGACATAGGAGAAGGCTCAGTCCTGGGCCCCATTCTGTGTAATATGTAAGTGACATAGGAGAAGGCTCAGTCCTGGGCCCCATTCTGTGTAATATGTGTGTAAGTGACATAGGAGAAGGCTCGGTCCTGGGCCCCATTCTGTGTAATATGTGTGTAAGTGACATAGGAGAAGGCTCAGTCCTGGGCCCCATTCTGTGTAATATGTGTGTAAGTGACATAGGAGAAGGCTCAGTCCTGGGCCCCATTCTGTGTAATATGTGTGTAAGTGACATAGGAGAAGGCTCTGTCCTGGGCCTCATTCTGTGTAATATGTGTGTAAGTGACATAGGAGAAGGCTCAGTCCTGGGCCCCATTCTGTGTAATATGTGTGTAAGTGACATAGGAGAAGGCTCAGTCCTGGGCCCCATTCTGTGTAATATGTGTGTAAGTGACATAGGAGAAGGCTCAGTCCTGGGCCCCATTCTGTGTAATATGTGTGTAAGTGACATAGGAGAAGGCTCTGTCCTGGGGGCCCCATTCTGTGTAATATGTGTGTAAGTGACACAGGAGAAGGCTCAGTCCTGGGCCCCATTCTGTGTAATATGTGTGTAAGTGACATAGGAGAAGGCTCAGTCCTGGGACCCATTCTGTGTAATATGTGTGTAAGTGACATAGGAGAAGGCTCAGTCCTGGGCCCCATTCTGTGTATTATGTGTGTAAGTGACATAGGAGAAGGCTCAGTCCTGGGCCCCATTCTGTGTAATATGTGTGTACGTTTTTTTAAAGCCCATACCAACGCCAAACATTCTTTTTCCACGGCCGCATAGCTCACTTCCCAAGGTAACAGTTTCCTGCTGATATACGCGACAGGGTGCTCCCCTCCATCTTCTCCCACTTGAGTTAGAACTGCTCCCAGTCCGAACATGGAGGCATCTGTGCATATCCTGGCTGTTGATATTGCAGAGGGTATTGCGGTAACATGACTGGCGAGTTTGGGTAAGGACAAGTCTGAGTAACCGGACTAAACATTGACGTGGGCTGTACATAGGAATCGTCATGGGTGGGGTCCAAACACTGGGATATTGTGGCGTTGGTGAGTTCAGCACCAAAGTCCTTGGTTGGATGTGTGCACAGGTGCTCTGCTTTCTTATAGCTGGTCCAAGTTTCAATCTCTTTCCATGGAAGCTGATCGGAGAATCCACAATCTTCTGCACATCTACATCATCGTAAAAGTAGACAAAACCATAACCCTTAGAAACGCCAGAGGCATCCCTAATAATTTTGACACTCTTTACAGCGCCATACTTTGAAAAAAAATCCTTAATTTCAGGCTGATTAATCCGACGGCCAATGCCCCCAACAAAAATAGTGTTTGGCATAAGTTTCCCTTCTGGAAGGACGTAACCTGATGGCTGATCCTCTTCTTGGCTTCTTGTAACAGACATGACGTGATGCAGACGAAACCCCTGGGTCTCCCCGACCAGTGGGCTGGAGTCGGCAGCTCGGGCTGGAGACCGGGTTGTAACAGGGTTGACGCTGGCTGGTCCAGAGGTAGCGTAGGCAGAAGTCATTGGTCCTAGATCATTTCCCAATAGTACTTCTGCTGGTAAGTTGTCCATAAGTCCCACCTGTACCCTGCCGGATCCAGAGCCCCAGTCAAGATGTACTCGGGCGGTGGGGAGTCGAAACACAGCTCCTCCCGCCACCCTTACTGCAACGGTGTGTCCAGTGCGGTCTTTGTTCTTGACCAAATGAGGTTGGAGCAAGGTAAGTGTGGCTCCGGTGTCGCGTAATCCTTGCGCGGTGCGCCCATTGACTCGTACCTCCTGGCGATGGTGCTGTCGGTTGTCTTGGATGGCCGCTTGTACAGGATCAGCTTCATACAGTACCCCCAGATACTCTTCCGAACTGCTCTCAGCTTCCAAACAGTGTGCCACAAGAGTACGGGAGGTGGAAGGTTGCTTTTGCCCCCACGTGTTTCGGGGAGGCTCTAGGGCGCAATCACTGCGATAATGTCCCCATTGTTTGCAACGATGGCACTGAACTGTGGAGAGGTTCGGTTGCTGCGCTGGCCTATGTGGCCCAGAGTCACGAGTTGGCGCTGAAGCCACAGGTGCTTGAAATTTGATGGGAGGTGGTGGTTTTGGAGCGGACTGTTCTGTCCGGTGAGCATCGGTGTACTCGTCGGCTAGACGAGCAGCCTCAGGTAGCGTTAGAGGCCTCCGGTCACGTACCCACTCTCTTAGCTCTGGTTGCAGGGCATTGAGAAAATGTTCTAATAAAAACAACTGTAGTACATCCTCAGCGGTCGTGGCTTTGCATCCAGTGACCCAGTGTGATGCTGTACGATGGAGGCGACATGCCCACTCCGTGTAAGAATCCCCTCCCTTCTTTTGGGATTCCCGAAATCGTCGCCTGTAGGCTTCCGGGGTGACAGCGTACCGGGCTAACAAAGCCTCCTTTACCAGATGGTAGTGTGGTAAGTCCGCATCAGGGATGGCCCGGAAAGCATCGGAAGCTTTCCCAGATAGTTTCCCTGATAATATGGTGACCCATTCCTCCGTGGGTACCCGGTGTAAAGCGCACTGCCGTTCAAAATAGGCCAAAAATCCGTCAATCTCGTCACTTTCCTGGAAGGACTTAAATGCTGCAAATGGAATCTTTCTCCCCCCAGTGTAACTGAGGCTGAGAGGCTGCTGGGTTGAAAGTCGCCAATCTTCCCTTCGCTTACTGGCCTCTGCCTCCGCTGCGGCAACGACTCGGTTGATCAGTTCCTGTGATGGATTCGGGCCATAGACCGAAAATCTGTTCCGAACCGCTTGAACGAGAGCAGCGTCTTCATCGATCTCTATATTGGTTTCGGTCCTCACTGCTGCACGATCCATTTCGATCAGCTCGGCTATCAGTTCCTGACGTGGGCGGTTGCTAGCTGACCTTCCCCGGCTCTCGAGTAGATCCTTCAGGGTCAGCCTTTTCAACTTGTCATACTGACTCTCCATCAGGGTAGCACTCTCTCTGGGTACAAAGGACCATCCCACCGCTGCCACCAATTGTAGCGATAACCCTTATCGCCGGAGGGCTTCACCGCCCGAGACGTCCTTTTCCCAATGGTGAGAGGTGCTGCTGGAATTCCAGAGTCGTCCGTGAGGAAACAGGAACAGCTCTTACAAGGGCTAGTGAATTGCAATATAGCGTCCCCCCCCCCCCCCCCCAATAAGAGACAGAACTCAGTTTTGAGGGTGAAGATGAACTTCTTTTATTAGTGCCACCCTGGGCCTTATATGCAAGTCTCCATGCAAGGGGGCCCCCCCTGTGGACCTGATGGAGAACTGCATGACAAACACACAGACCAATGGGAGCAGGACACACAATCCTTCAACTCTGCCGGTAACACAATCAGCAACACAATGGCAGTCTGTAACACAATCAACAACACAATGACAGTCTGTAACACAATCAAAAACACAATGACATTGTCTGGAACATGCTTAAGAAAATGAAAGTAATGAATCTATGTAAAGTCCAAGGGGCAGAAACCGTGCCTTTAAAATCCAATATGCCCGAGTAGGGTCCCAGGGGCCGTATAGGAAAAGGAACGGTGGGCATCCAATGAATGACCCGGGGGGCAATTGAACAGTGGTGAAATCCAAAAGGCAGAGAGTCTGTCACATGTGTTGCCTGCACTGAGCAACCCTCCCACTGCAGGGAGTTGGGTGTTTGCGTGTACCTGTTCTCCCAGGAGAATAAGTGACAGCGGAGGCAGCTGCGGTGGCTATAGCAGCGCGGCCAGCAGCACAAGAGTGCCAGGACATGTGAGTGCCAGGGCATGAGAGTGCCAGGACATGTGAGTGCCAGGACATGAGAGTGCCAGGACATGAGAGTGCCAGGACATGAGAGTGCCAGGACATGAGAGTGCCAGGACATGAGAGTGCCAGGACATGAGAGTGCCAGGACATGAGAGTGCCAGGACATGAGAGTGCCAGGACATGAGAGTGCCATGAGAGTGCCAGGACATGAGAGTGCCAGGACATGAGAGTGCCAGGACATGAGAGTGCCATGAGAGTGCCAGGACATGAGAGTGCCAGGACATGAGAGCGCCAGGACATGAGAGCGCCAGGACATGAGAGCGCCAGGACATGAGAGCACCAGGACATGAGAGTGCCAGGACATGAGAGCGCCAGGACATGAGAGTGCCATGTGAGTGCCAGGACATGAGAGTGCCAGGACATGAGAGTGCCAGGACATGAGAGTGCCAGGACATGAGAGCGCCAGGACATGAGAGTGCCAGGACATGAGAGTGCCAGGACATGAGAGTGCCATGTGAGTGCCAGGACATGAGAGTGCCATGTGAGTGCCAGGGCATGTGAGTGCCAGGACATGTGAGTGCCAGGGCATGAGAGTGCCAGGACATGAGAGTGCCAGGACATGAGAGTGCCAGGACATGAGAGCGCCAGGACATGAGAGTGCCATGCGAGTGCCAGGACATGAGAGTGCCATGCGAGTGCCAGGACATGAGAGTGCCAGGACATGAGAGTGCCATGCGAGTGCCAGGACATGCGAGTGCCAGGACATGAGAGTGCCAGGACATGAGAGCGCCAGGACATGAGAGTGCCATGCGAGTGCCAGGACATGCGAGTGCCAGGACATGCGAGTGCCAGGACATGCGAGTGCCAGGACATGAGAGTGCCAGGACATGAGAGTGCCATGCGAGTGCCAGGACATGAGAGTGCCAGGACATGAGAGTGCCATGCGAGTGCCAGGACATGGGAGCGCCAGGACATGAGAGTGCCAGGACATGAGAGTGCCAGGACATGAGAGTGCCATGCGAGTGCCAGGACATGCGAGTGCCAGGACATGAGAGTGCCATGCGAGCGCCAGGACATGAGAGTGCCAGGACATGAGAGTGCCATGTGAGTGCCAGGACATGAGAGTGCCAGGACATGAGAGTGCCATGTGAGTGCCAGGACATGAGAGTGCCATGTGAGTGCCAGGACATGAGAGCGCCAGGACATGAGAGCGCCAGGACATGAGGGTGCCAGGACATGAGAGTGCCAGGACATGAGAGTGCCAGGACATGAGAGTGCCAGGACATGAGAGTGCCATGTGAGTGCCAGGACATGAGAGTGCCAGAACATGAGGGTGCCAGGACATGAGGGTGCCAGGACATAAGAGTGCCATGTGAGTGCCAGGACATGAGAGTGCCAGAACATGAGGGTGCCAGGACATGAGGGTGCCAGGACATGAGAGTGCCAGGACATGAGAGTGCCAGGACATGAGAGTGCCAGGACATGAGGGTGCCAGGACATGAGAGTGCCATGCGAGTGCCAGGACATGAGGGTGCCAGGACATGAGAGTGCCATGCGAGTGCCAGGACATGAGAGTGCCAGGACATGAGAGTGCCAGGACATGAGAGTGCCAGGACATGAGAGTGCCATGCGAGCGCCAGGACATGAGAGTGCCATGCGAGTGCCAGGACATGCGAGTGCCAGGACATGAGAGTGCCATGCGAGTGCCAGGACATGAGAGCGCCAGGACATGAGAGTGCCAGGACATGAGAGTGCCATGTGAGTGCCAGGACATGTGAGTGCCAGGACATGAGAGTGCCAGGACATGAGAGTGCCAGGACATGAGAGTGCCATGTGAGTGCCAGGACATGAGAGTGCCATGTGAGTGCCAGGACATGAGAGCGCCAGGACATGAGAGCGCCAGGACATGAGAGCGCCAGGACATGAGGGTGCCAGGACATGAGAGTGCCAGGACATGAGAGTGCCAGGACATGAGAGTGCCATGTGAGTGCCAGGACATGAGAGTGCCAGAACATGAGGGTGCCAGGACATGAGGGTGCCAGGACATGAGAGTGCCAGGACATGAGGGTGCCAGGACATGAGAGTGCCAGGACATGAGGGTGCCAGGACATGAGGGTGCCAGGACATGAGGGTGCCAGGACATGAGAGTGCCATGCGAGTGCCAGGACATGAGAGTGCCAGGACATGAGAGTGCCATGCGAGTGCCAGGACATGAGAGTGCCAGGACATGAGAGTGCCATGCGAGTGCCAGGACATGGGAGCGCAAGGACATGAGAGTGCCAGGACATGAGAGTGCCAGGACATGAGAGTGCCATGCGAGCGCCAGGACATGGGAGTGCCAGGACATGAGAGTGCCAGGATATGAGAGTGCCAGGACATGAGAGTGCCAGGACATGAGGGTGCCAGGACATGAGAGTGCCAGGACATGAGGGTGCCAGGACATGAGGGTGCCAGGACATGAGGGTGCCAGGACATGAGAGTGGCAGGACATGAGAGTGGCAGGACATGAGAGTTGCAGGACATGAGGGTGCCAGGACATGAGGGTGCCAGGACATGAGGGTGCCAGGACATGAGGGTGCCAGGACATGAGAGTGGCAGGACATGAGAGTGGCAGGACATGAGGGTGCCAGGACATGAGGGTGCCAGGACATGAGAGTGGCAGGACATGAGAGTGCCAGGACATGAGGGTGCCAGGACATGAGGGTGCCAGGGCATGAGGGTGCCAGGACATGAGGGTGCCAGGACATGAGGGTGCCAGGACATGAGAGTGGCAGGACATGAGAGTGCCATGCGAGTGCCAGGACATGAGAGCGCCAGGACATGAGAGTGCCATGCGAGTGCCAGGACATGAGAGTGCCAGGACATGAGAGTGCCATGCGAGTGCCAGGACATGAGAGCGCCAGGACATGTGAGTGCCAGGACATGAGAGTGCCATGCGAGTGCCAGGACATGAGAGTGCCAGGACATGAGAGTGCCAGGACATGAGAGCGCCAGGACATGAGAGTGCCATGCGAGTGCCAGGACATGAAAGTGCCAGGACATGAGAGTGCCAGGACATGAGAGTGCCATGCGAGTGCCAGGACATGAGAGTGGCAGGACATGAGAGTGGCAGGACATGAGAGTGGCAGGACATGTGAGTGCCAGGGCATGAGAGTGCCAGGACATGAGAGTGCCATGCGAGTGCCAGGACATGGGAGCGCCAGGACATGAGAGTGCCAGGACATGAGAGTGCCAGGACATGAGAGTGCCATGCGAGTGGCAGGACATGAGAGTGCCATGCGAGTGCCAGGACATGCGAGTGCCAGGACATGAGAGTGCCATGCGAGTGCCAGGACATGAGAGCGCCAGGACATGAGAGTGCCAGGACATGAGAGTGCCATGTGAGTGCCAGGACATGAGAGTGCCAGGACATGAGAGTGCCAGGACATGAGAGCGCCAGGACATGAGAGTGCCATGCGAGTGCCAGGACATGAAAGTGCCAGGACATGAGAGTGCCAGGACATGAGAGTGCCATGCGAGTGCCAGGACATGCGAGTGCCAGGACATGAGAGTGCCAGGACATGAGAGTGCCAGGACATGAGAGTGCCAGGACATGAGAGTGCCATGTGAGTGCCAGGACATGCGAGTGCCAGGACATGAGAGCGCCAGGACATGAGAGTGCCAGGATATGTGAGTGCCAGGACATGAGGGTGCCAGGACATGAGAGTGCCAGGACATGAGAGTGCCAGGACATGAGGGTGCCAGGACATGAGGGTGCCAGGACATGAGAGTGGCAGGACATGAGAGTGCCAGGACATGAGAGTGCCAGGACATGAGAGTGGCAGGACATGAGAGTGGCAGGACATGAGGGTGCCAGGACATGAGGGTGCCAGGACATGAGAGTGCCAGGACATGAGAGTGGCAGGACATGAGAGTGGCAGGACATGAGGGTGCCAGGACATGAGGGTGCCAGGACATGAGAGTGCCAGGACATGAGGGTGCCAGGACATGAGAGTGCCAGGACATGAGGGTGCCAGGACATGAGAGCGCCAGGACATGAGAGTGCCAGGACATGTGAGTGCCAGGACATGAGGGTGCCAGGACATGAGAGTGCCAGGACATGAGGGTGCCAGGACATGAGAGTGCCAGGACATGAGAGTGCCAGGACATGAGAGTGGCAGGACATGAGAGTGGCAGGACATGAGAGTGCCAGGACATGAGGGTGCCAGGACATGAGGGTGCCAGGACATGAGAGTGGCAGGACATGAGAGTGGCAGGACATGAGAGTGGCAGGACATGAGGGTGCCAGGACATGAGGGTGCCAGGACATGAGAGTGCCAGGACATGAGGGTGCCAGGACATGAGAGTGCCAGGACATGAGAGTGGCAGGGCATGAGAGTGGCAGGGCATGAGAGTGCCAGGACATGAGAGTGGCAGGACATGAGAGTGCCAGGACATGAGAGTGCCAGGACATGAGGGTGCCAGGACATGAGAGTGGCAGGACATGAGAGTGGCAGGGCATGTGAGTGCCAGGACATGAGGGTGCCAGGACATGAGAGTGCCAGGACATGAGAGTGCCAGGGCATGCGAGTGCCAGGACATGCGAGTGCCAGGGCATGCGAGTGCCAGGACATGAGAGTGGCAGGACATGCGAGTGCCAGGACATGCGAGTGCCAGGACATGCGAGTGCCAGGACATGCGAGTGCCAGGACATGCGAGTGGCAGGACATGAGAGTGGCAGGGCATGCTAGTGGCAGGGCATGCGAGTGCCAGGGCATGCGAGTGCCAGGGCATGCGAGTGCCAGGACATGAGAGTGCCAGGGCATGCGAGTGCCAGGGCATGCGAGTGCCAGGACATGAGAGTGCCAGGACATGCGAGTGCCAGGGCATGCGAGTGCCAGGACATGCGAGTGCCAGGACATGAGAGTGCCAGGGCATGCGAGTGCCAGGACATGCGAGTGCCAGGGCATGCGAGTGCCAGGACATGAGAGTGCCAGGACATGCAAGTGCCAGGACATGCGAGTGCCAGGACATGAGAGTGCCAGGGCATGCGAGTTCCAGGGCATGCGAGTGCCAGGACATGCGAGTGGCAGGACATGAGAGTGGCAGGACATGAGAGTGGCAGGGCATGCGAGTGGCAGGGCATGCGAGTGGCAGGACATGAGAGTGGCAGGGCATGCGAGTGGCAGGACATGAGAGTGGCAGGGCATGCGAGTGGCAGGGCATGCGAGTGGCAGGGCATGCGAGTGCCAGGACATGAGAGTGCCAGGACATGAGAGTGCCAGGGCATGCGAGTGCCAGGGCATGCGAGTGCCAGGGCATGAGAGTGCCAGGACATGCGAGTGCCAGGACATGAGGGTGCCAGGACATGAGAGTGGCAGGACATGAGAGTGGCAGGGCATGCGAGTGCCAGGACATGAGAGTGCCAGGACATGAGAGTGCCAGGACATGAGAGTGCCAGGGCATGCGAGTGCCAGGACATGCGAGTGCCAGGACATGCGAGTGGCAGGACATGCGAGTGCCAGGACATGCGAGTGCCAGGACATGCGAGTTCCAGGACATGAGAGTGCCAGGACATGCGAGTGCCAGGACATGCGAGTGCCAGGACATGCGAGTGCCAGGGCATGCGAGTGCCAGGACATGCGAGTGCCAGGGCATGCGAGTGCCAGGACATGCGAGTGCCAGGACATGCGAGTGCCAGGGCATGCGAGTGCCAGGACATGCGAGTGCCAGGGCATGCGAGTGCCAGGACATGCGAGTGCCAGGACATGAGAGTGCCAGGACATGCGAGTGCCAGGACATGCGAGTGCCAGGACATGCGAGTGGCAGGACATGAGAGTGGCAGGGCATGCTAGTGGCAGGGCATGCTAGTGGCAGGGCATGCGAGTGCCAGGGCATGCGAGTGCCAGGACATGAGAGTGCCAGGACATGAGAGTGCCAGGGCATGCGAGTGCCAGGACATGCGAGTGCCAGGGCATGCAAGTGCCAGGGCATGCGAGTGCCAGGACATGAGAGTGCCAGGACATGCGAGTGCCAGGGCATGCGAGTGCCAGGGCATGCGAGTGCCAGGACATGCGAGTGCCAGGGCATGCGAGTGCCAGGACATGCGAGTGCCAGGACATGAGAGTGCCAGGACATGCGAGTGCCAGGACATGCGAGTGCCAGGGCATGCGAGTGCCAGGACATGCGAGTGCCAGGACATGCGAGTGCCAGGGCATGCGAGTGCCAGGGCATGCGAGTGCCAGGACATGCGAGTGCCAGGGCATGCGAGTGCCAGGACATGAGAGTGCCAGGACATGAGAGTGCCAGGACATGCGAGTGCCAGGACATGCGAGTTCCAGGGCATGCGAGTGCCAGGGCATGCGAGTGCCAGGACATGCGAGTGCCAGGACATGCGAGTGCCAGGACATGCGAGTGCCAGGGCATGCGAGTGCCAGGGCATGCGAGTGCCAGGACATGCGAGTGCCAGGGCATGCGAGTGCCAGGACATGCGAGTGCCAGGACATGCGAGTGCCAGGGCATGCGAGTGCCAGGGCATGCGAGTGCCAGGACATGCGAGTGCCAGGGCATGCGAGTGCCAGGACATGTGAGTGCCAGGGCCCTATGCACTTTCTTCATCAAGTTTTTAATCTAAAAATAACATTTGTGGGCAATGTGATGGATGCTGTGACCCTTTTCGTGAGTGGTAGGGGTGCAAATGTTAGACCTGGGGAACCCTGACCGGGCCCTCTGCACTTTCATCCTGTGTTGTAAAATGCATGAAGCCCCATGTGGGTAATGCACTGACTGCTGTGGCCCTCTGGTTGTACTGGGAGGTAGGTTGAGTCCTGTAAGGGCCCATCCCTTTTGTATTCTGACTTTAGTGTGGTGTCTGGATAATTCACGTGGTAGAGGTCACTATGGATATCTGTCAGCCTTTTGGGGTGTTCCTGCAGATTTTTTGTATTTTTATGCCTTCCAGAGGTCGGGGTACAAATTAGGAATTCCATCCCTTAGTCTATAATGGGATCAGGATTTTGGTGCACATGATTCCTTGATTTAGTGGCCGATTCAGGAAAATCAAGGTCACAGGGGTGCGTTTATCTATGCTGCTGCCATGGCTGCCACCCAGAGCTGGTGGGGTCCTGCAAGCTGCCCCTCTATGGTTCCTGGCCCTCCCTCTTGCATGCTGCCCTCCATTTGGCTCAGCACCTGCTTCCACATGACCCAGCGCCCTTCCCCAACATGTGTACTACGACTCTCTGTGTCCCAGTGTTCTCACTGCTGTATCTGTCACGTGCCCCCTCTTCTGCCAGGAAATGATGCCCCAAATGCTCCCCTCGGCAGTCAGTGACACCCCCTGTGGCGATCTATCCCATCTCCACATGGCTCTGTGCCCTCCCTTTTTTCCCCATGGATATTCCCCCTCAGTGTCTCACTCAGATACCCTGCGGAACTGACTATGGACTCTTTGTTGAGTTACGAAAGGACTGCCTGGGTGGAAAGAACCTGGAGCCATTGTATTTTATATTTCTCTACATTCTAAATTTATCTCATGCTACTCTCATCTTCCTGGGCAATAGACCCTACCAAGTGGCACCTGGAATGGGATGGCTGCTTGGGTGGATGGCGTCTGGTCCAAGAGGTTCCTCTTGTGTCTTCCTCTGTCGCTGTACCTGGACCTGGTACTTCCCCCTTCTGTACTACTACTTTACATTCTAAGCTGCTCTCCACTTACTGGATTAGGAGCTCTACCTAATTATGGAATGGCTGTCTGGGTTGGAGACACCTGGTACAAGGAGTTGCTCTGTATCTCCAACTGGAACTTCGCCCTCCTCTACTGCTACTCTGCATTCTAACCTTATCTCATGCTACTCTCTACTTCCTGGACTAGGACTCAACCCAATGGCACCTGGAATTGGATGGCTGCTTGAGTGAATGGCGTCTGGTCCAAGAAGTTCCTCTTGTGTCTTCCTCTGTCTCTGTACCTGCACCTGGTACTTCCCCCTTCTGTAGTATTACTCTGCATTCTAACCTTATCCTATGCTACTCTCTACTTCCTGGACTAGCAGCTCCACGATGTGGCACCTGGAATGGAATTGGCAGCTTGGGTGGGAGACGCCTGGTAAAAGAAGTTCGTCTCTGTACCTCCACCTGGTACCTCCCCCTCCTGTATACTGCTTCTCTGTATTCTAACCTTATCTCATGCTACTCTCTAGTTCCTGGACTAGGACTCTGCCAAGTGGCATCTGGAATAGAATGGCATGGGTGGGACACACCTGGAACATTAGTCGTAGTCTTTCTATCTTCATGCTCCCACGGGTGGCTTTATCTAACTTTCAGGAACTAAGAGCCTCCTGGTTCTACTGCTGAACTCTGTACTTACCTCTGCTCCCTGATCTTCAGGAATTGTTATGTGTTAGTTCCCCAACCGTATCCCTGGAGCCTCCCTGCCACAACAAATTCCTAGTGTGTATGTAGTGTATGTACCTAGGGACTTAAATCTGATTGTCTTAAGCCTAAACACCTGTCAATGTCTATTGTCAGTTCAGGACCCACTCACCGTTTTCTTGCTGCTTCTCGCATGTTCGCAGCTTATCAAATACAGCATAAAAATTCTATTAAGAGAGGAAGTGACACAACACAAAGGTTATTGAGGTCAGATGCAATAAGACTTAATGAAATCCTTTATACAGGTCCAAAAACAAGCAGCCCAAACCCAGCTAACCCCTCAGCCAACGTAACCCCAATGCCACCATGTCTGTGCCAGGCAGCCACAGTCACCAGCAACATGGCTCATCCCATTGCAGTACACTGGCCCTCAGGACCGGCCTTACACATAGGACTGAGTTAAAGCGGACCTTCACTCTGAATAAGAGCCTATCTTGTATGTTTCCCACACCCTGTACATACAGATTGTCCACATTAAAAATCATCCTACCTGCATCTACTGCATGTTACGAGCCTTTAAACATCCAAGATGGCGGCTTATGGAAGCCGCCATCTTATCAGGCAGCCTGCAAACAGGAAGTGCCTCCTGACTGTGCTGCTCTGCATTCTGGGACTGCTGACCTTTACCTGACCCCAGCTCTGCTCTATTTGAGCAAAGCACAGCTATAACCCACCCCCCTGTACCTTATCCCACTCTCCTTTCCTCAGTAAGTGTGATGCTTCTAAGTCAAGATGGCGGCGCCCGTATCCTAAATTCCTGAACAGAGTTACAGCCCAGCGGGGAAAGAATAATAAGTTAGTGACTAAAAACGTAAAATATATTAATTTTAGATGCTGGGGAAGAGTTTTTTAAGAGTTTGGGCTTTTCATTAAATCACGCTGAAGGTCCGGTTTAAAGGGCTCTTATGCTATGCAATTTCTACCTTGCAATGTATTGACTGACAGCTAGAGGGCAGTCAATTGAAAGAACCGTTAATGTCCAGCATTGGCAATTGATTTCCCATCCCAGGGTCCACCCCCATTCATGGGATTATGCGGATGAATCTGTTGCTTTGTCTGCACCACTTGTCAAATTTTTTTAAAAAGCTATATTTGCTACTATTCAGTCGCATCTTTCCAAGGGATCAGATCCCTTTTTATCCACGGCATCACTCCCCTTCTAATCCGTGAAGTGTCACTATTCAGGGTTGGTTTTACACTGTTGCCTTGACTTATAAGGCAGTAAATGATCTGACCATCGCCAACGGTTCAGGTTTAATGTACAAGCCCACTCGGCACACCTGATTGGTCACTGGCAGTCTTGTGCTTCGCAGCCAAACAATGAATTAGGAAGTGCTATGTATTGCAGTATGGTCCAGTGTATTCCAGTTGCGACCAGTATCCCTTGTTTAAAACGTAACTTTAATCCATATCTTTGTCTAGCACCTGGTACACCACTAATTGAAAACTATATCAGGGCGTGCTTAACGCTGTACTATCTAAGCCAACAAAATGTAGCGCCTGGGGTGTGAGGACCCCCCCAAAGGCCCACAAACTAAAGGAGCACCACCAATAAAAAATATAAACAATATTTCATTGTAGAAAAAGCACAACATGACATACATATACGACAACCATATAACACGTTAAAAAACCAACCTGCCACATGTCCGGTATTATAATAAAAATCCTCTTTATATATTACAACCTCAAGAAATAACCCGTATACTATATATTTCCAGCCTGCTAACCACTATCAACTTAGAGGCCGATTCATTAATAGCTCCAGGTAGCGACAGATGAGCGACTGTAGCGTGATTTTTTCAGCGCCAGCCAGTATTCGCTGTGCTTGGCCGGCGTTAGCTTGATGACAGCGACTCAGTCGGTGTGCGTTAATGTTGAATACGGGCTGGGGGGTCGCTGTTTCACAGGTTCAGCGTTGTATGTGAGCGCCTGACAACGAATGGCCAGAGCGAACGGCTAGCTTCATATTCATCAACAAATCACGCTCCGAATGTGCTGGCGCTGTCCATTCCTTGTTTAAACCCCAGAGCGCTGGCGGTGATGTGTATTAACTAGTTTTTAACCCCTAAACAACCATATTTTTTGAATGTAACATTATACATGTTTTTAGAATCATTTTGTAATATGAATACATTAATCTCAGACCTGTTAGATCAATTCTGCACATATTTTTTTATTTTTTTTTTTTGACTTAAAAATAAATCCTAACATTGCAGAAGTGTTCTCCGATTTTTTGACATTAAAAAAATATAAAAAAAAAATAATACCAATTAATTATGATTAATTATAGATTGCTCCATTGAAATGCATTGGACATCGCCAGGGAGCGACAGCTCATACCTGGCGCTGTGAGGGAATTTGCAGCGGCGCTGTTCGGTCCAGGCGGCTTCATGATGAATGCCGCGCCAGCCGCCGCTCTCGCCGGCGCTAGCCTCATTTTGCTTGATAAATGCGTCATTGTGACCGCCGCCGGGCGTACTTGAGTCGGTAGTCGCCGTTAGCTGCCGCTACCTGGCGCTCGTCAGACACTACCTGGCGCTATCGCTTGATGAATAAGGGCCTAATTTCAGGTACATTTATTTCAATCTCACCCAAGCAAGAAGCAAGCTGTAGTATCGCGAAGCGCAGGTGGAAACACCCCCTGTGTCCTGTCCTCCCTCCCCGGTGATGCCTGCTTTTTTCGTATAGCTGAGTATTTTTTTTTGTTATGCATATTCACTCTTGTGGTCTGAGTGTGCTTTAATTTAGCACACGTGTCACTGTATTTATTTACACTGTTTCAATGAGTTTTAATTGATTATTTGGGGTTTCTTTATCACAATCAAGTTTTGCACAATGCACATTTCTAATTAATTCTTCACCAGGTTCATAAAGTTTAATGTCACTTTTGTTGATTAATTTATTTGTGAATATTAATTGATTTTGTACACAATGATAGGGGTTCTTTGTGCCGGCACAAAGGGTTAATATATCAGTATTACTGTATGATATAATCTCAATAAGTTGATAGTGGTTAGCAGGCTGGAAATATATAGTATACGGGTTATTTCTTGAGGTTGTTGTGACAGAGGCTCTGTCTTTTGGATGTCATCACTATTCAGTTGCCCACCGGGTCATTCACTGGCCTTTTCTTAATTAGGTCATTGTATTTTGATACTGTTACAGGCAATGTCATTGTATTTTGACTGCCATTGTGTATTGTTGATTACGTCACAGTCAATGGCATTGTCCTGATTGATTATAATTATATTACAGCCTGCTATTGTTCTACTGATTGCGTCACCGGCAGAGTTGAGGGATTGTGTGCCCTGCTGCTATTGGTCAGTGTGGTTGTCATTACATGGAGCATTGCATATAAGGCCCAGTGTGGCACTAATAAAGTACACTTCACCTTCACCCTCAATACTGAAGTTCTGTCTCTTATTGGGGGAAACGCTATATTACAGTTCACTAGCCCTTGTAAGGGCTGTTCCTGTTTCCTCACGGACGACTCTGGAATTCCAGCAGCACCTCTTACGATTGGGAAAAGGACGTCTCGGGCGGTGAAGCCCTCCGGCGATAAGGGTTATCGCTACAGTTGTAATATATAAAGAGGATTTTTATTATAATACCGGACATGTGGCAGGTTGGTTTTTTAATGTGTTATATGGTTGTCGTATATGTATGTCATGTTGTGCTTTTTCTACAATAAAACATTGTTTATATTTTTTATTGGTGGTGCTCCTTTAGTTTGTGGGCCTTTGGGGGGGTCCTCACACCCCAGGCGCTACATTTTGTTGGCTTTAATACATATCTGTTATGGTTTAGATAATTCCCTATCTGGGTGCAAACTAGTTAAGAAAAATCTCAAAGGGTGACTCGTATTGAGGTCAAAGCCCCTTACTCATATCTCGTCTGTAGTGGCTGACTTTATTTTACTTCCTTTTTTAAAGAAAAGAGGGCTCCATTTCCATTACGAAAACCCCTCATGTGGCAGCGCCTTGTGCTGCAGCTCCACCTGAACACCCCATAGACCAGACCATACTGTCACCTCATGCTTTAAGCACAACAATAGAAAAAGTCCTGATATCTCCGGCTCCGAACACAGAAGCCATTGAAAAGCATGGGAGACTTCAGGAAGCAATTGTTTCCTAAAATATGTGAAAGGGACATTAAACTCTATGTGATTGGGGGGAGGGGCTTTGCTATGTGTTTTTGGAACAACACATATGACAAGAAAAAAAGAACTTTAGTTGTTGTTGTGGAGATAGCAAACACTTAAACCAGTCACTCAGGTGCTGCGCAGCCAAGGCACATGAGGGCCGGCACCTTAAGAAATGTAAGCGCGTCCACCACGTTGGCTGTAGGTAGGTGGATCCTCCTGTCAGTAATGACGGCCCATGCAGTGCTGAACACATGTTCTGATAGGACACTTGCCGCAGGGAAGGCCGGCACCTCCAAGGCACAGAGGGCAAACTCTGGCCACGTGTCCAATTTACCGCCCCAGAAATCGAATTGGGAGGAGCCATCAGTCGGTACCAGGAGAATGCATAGACAGAAACTCATCTATCATGCGAGTCATAGGTCCTTATTTATCAAGGGCTAGCGCCAGGTAGCGAATAGTGAGCAAACGTTAATGACAGGCACCGCCATGAGAACGCCGGCTCCCCTACGCAATCGCACATTTATCAAGCCGATCCTGCTTAGCGAACGACAGAGCGCCACATAGCGAATCATTCATCATTATTCCAGCCTCACCACACAGCGCCAGCGAGCAAACTTGAACAGCGACAGGTATGACCTCTCGCTACCTGGCGCTCTCCAATGCATTTCAATGGGACAATCTTTAATTATTCATAATTAATTGATATTAATTTTTTTTTTTTTTTTTTTAAATGTCAAAAATTCTGTGACCACTTCTGCAATGTTAGGATTTTTTTTTTAAGGTAAAAAAAATAAAAAATAAAAAATTGTGCAGAATTGATATTACAGGTCTGATATTAATGTATTCATATTACAAAATGTTTATAAAAACTTGTATAATTTTTAAATCCAAAAATATGGTTGTTTGGGAGTTAAAAACTATTTTACACCCATCGCTGCCAGCGCTCTGCGGTTTAAACAAGGATTTCACAGCGCGAGAAATTTTTGAGCGTGATTTGTTAATGAATATGCTGGGAGGCGTTCGCTCTGGCCATTCGCTGTCAGGCGCACCAATACAGCGCAGAACCTGTCAAACAACGACTCCTAACCCCGTATTTAACATTAATGCACACCGACTGAGTCGCTGTCAACAAGCGAACAACGGCCAAGCACAGCGAATACTAGAGGTCGCTGTGAAAATCACGCTACTGGCGCTCATCTGTCGCTACCTGGCGCTATTACTGAATCGGCCTCCCAGTCTGCCTCCTGGTTCTACGGCCGTAGTGGTGGTGGATGTGGCGGACAATAGAATAAGTGTAGAATATGATTCTTTAAATTTATATTATTCACAAAGAATATTGAGAGTCTGTCTGTAATCTCAGCAAAGGAAATCACAAACACGTGTATCCAGAAATCAAAGCCAAAAAACCATGAATGGATTTAATAATTCTTGATAATAAATGAGGAAGTAGATAGCCAGTGGCTTGGGTTACAAATAAATATAAAACAGAGTTTTGTCAATGAATTAAGTTTGATTGAAATGTCCAAAAACAGTGAGCAGGTCTTCCGTTGTTCTGGATGTAAAGTGGCGGCAACATTTTCTGTAGCTGCATTTGTTCTGGGATGGGAGTGGTTGTCTGTGTATGCAAGTTAGTGTGTGAAGAATGTTCTAATTATTAAATTATGATTTATTTATATACATGCACGGAGGGCATCCCGGCCACTATAGATCTCCTTCCAGTGGTCTAGTAGCCATATCTGGTAATGTTATTACCGTATTTTTCATCCTATAAGACGCACTTATTTTTTCCTAAAAGTGGGGGGAAAATGTCCGTGCGTCTTATCGGGCGAATGTAAAAAAAAAAAAAAAAAAACTCACCCGTTCCCGGTGCTCCCGCGTTGTATGCCACACTGCAAGAGGCCAGAGGAGCGGAGGGGGCTCTGTCCCCGTCCCGCCGCTGCGATCGCTGTCTTTTCAGAGACAGAGCCCCTGCCGTTCCTCCATCTGCTGCTTCTTCCGGTCTCAGAGCACACGCGAGCGGGTGGAGGCCACGCCCACCCGCTGCCCGGACCTTCGTGCTGGCTTGTGTCCAGGAACAGCAGATGGAGGAGCAGCAGGGGCTCTGTCTCTGGCCCCGCCGCTGTCATCGTTGCCTGAAAAGACAGCGATCGCAGCGGCGGGGCCGGGACAGAGCCAGCTCGTGAATGGGGTGGGTGTGGCCTGCAACGACGCTGCTGCACAGGCCACGCCCACCCCATTCACGGAGCCGGCCGCTCAGCGCAGCGGTGTCAGCGGACAGGTGAGTTTAACTTTTTTTTTTTTATATATACATGGCGCCTGCCTATACTAATGGGGGGAGGGGGTGGGAATGGGGGGAGAGGGGTCACACAGCCTATACTAATAGGGGGAGAGGGATGCCACACAGCCTATGGGAATGGGGAGAGGGGGATGCCACACAGCCTATACTAATGGGGAGAGGGGGATGCCACACAGCCTATACTAATGGGGAGAGGGGGATGCCACACAGCCTATACTAATGGGGGAAGGGGGATGCCACACAGCCTATGGGAATGGGGGGGAGGGGGATGCCACACAGCCAATGGGAATGGGGGGGGGGATGCCACACAGCCTATGGGAATGGGGGGGAGGGGGATGCCACACAGCCTATACTAATGGGGGGAGGGGGATGCCACACAGCCTATGGGAATGGGGGAGAGGTGGATGCCACACAGCCAATGGGAATGGGGGGGAGGAGGATGCCACACAGCCTATGGGAATGGGGGGAAGGGGGATGCCACACAGCCAATGGGAATGGGGGGGAGGGGGATGCCACACAGCCTATACTAATGGGGAGAGGGGGATGCCACACAGCCTATACTAATGGGGGAAGGGGGATGCCACACAGCCTATGGGAATGGGGGGGAGGGGGATGCCACACAGCCAATGGGAATGGGGGGGAGGGGGATGCCACACAGCCTATGGGAATGGGGGGGAGGGGGATGCCACACAGCCTATACTAATGGGGGGAGGGGGATGCCACACAGCCTATGGGAATGGGGAGAGGGGGATGCCACACAGCCTATGGGAATGGGAGGGGGTGATGCCACACTGGGTATACGGGGAATGGGATGGGGGCATCCCACACGGCCTATGGGAATGGGATAGGGGAATGCCACACTGTCTGTAACGGTGCATTTTTGGTTTAAAATATTTTTTTTCTTATTTTCTTCCCCCAAATCCTAGGTGCGTCTTATAGGCATGTGCGTCTTATATGGCGAAAATTACGGTACATGCACGGAGGGCATCCCGGCCACTATAGATCTCCTCCCAGTGGTCTAGTAGCCATAGCTGGTAATGTTATTACATGTACAGAGGGCATCCCGGCCACTATAGATCTCCTTCCAGTGGTCTAGTAGCCATAGCTGGTAATGTTATTACATGCACGGAGGGCATCCCGGCCACTATAGATCTCCCTCCAGTGGTCTAGTAGCCATAGCTGGTAATGTTATTACATGTACAGAGGGCATCCCGGCCACTATAGATCTCCTTCCAGTGGTCTAGTAGCCATAGCTGGTAATGTTATTACATGCACGGAGGGCATCCCGGCCACTATAGATCTCCCTCCAGTGGTCTAGTAGCCATAGCTGGTAATGTTATTACATGTACAGAGGGCATCCCGGCCACTATAGATCTCCTTCCAGTGGTCTAGTAGCCATAGCTGGTAATGTTATTACATGCATGGGGGGCATCCCGGCATATTTTGAACTCTTATAGTGCATTTTATAAAACTACCTGCTCTGGCACCGAGTACCATTATGTCACTGCTCTTACAGAAACGAATCTCCTTTCCTCTAACCTTAGTGGATTCCCTCTGGTTATGGTAACACTCTGTGGTATAAAAAGATCAAGATACAAATGTTTGTATTTGCCCTGGATATAGTAATACATAGCAATTAGATCAGCCCTCAGGTGTATTAATTTAGTTGCTCGCTTTGAACGCGCTTTAGTTCTGATATGTCTTTCTTATGCACTGACGCCCAGAACTGTACACAATCCCCTCGATTCAAAAGGCAAAAGTTAATTGATTTCGGATCGAGAATGGTAAGTTTGGGTGGGTGTTAGTCATTTTTTCCTGTTTTTTTGGCCATTTCCGACTCGCACGAGCCTACGTACGATTTTGTATATGCTCTTACGATCATCGGAAGTTCGTTCCTAAATTGTAGGATCAAAACCTAAAACTTAGGATCAAATCCTAAAACTTAGGATCAAAACGTAAAACTTAGGATCAAAACGTAAAACTTAGGATAATCGGATGTGTTTCCGTGTGATTCAGAGAACAGTTTTCAAACCTCTAAATACGTTTTAAAAGAAAGCCACAGCCGACACCTTTTAGCAGTCGGATTGCTGTTCTTGAACAGGTTTTTTGGCTATGTGGAGGAGTCTGCGCGTCTTGAGCTCCAATGAACTGCATGTATCAGCATGGCCGAGGCCATAAATTGTATGGCAATGCATACCTGATTCATGTATGCCTTATAAAAGCATTTTAATGTGGACCTTAATTAGTCCTTTGCATGTAAACCTTTATTTTGCAATACATCCATATATTTGCATAATTTAAAGAAACTTATGTCCTTTGTTATTTATTTTTAAATTGATGTACTAGAATAATATTTTTAGATTGCATTTATTGGTGTAGTTGTTTATCTTTGCTTTGTTTAATTATTTTAGCTCATCTTTGGTCAGATGCATCACACTTACTGAGGAGAGGAGAGCGGGATAAAGTGCAGGATGTGGGTTACTGCTGTATTTTGCACAGACACAGCAGAGCTGGGGGCACGGAAAGGTCAGAAATCAAAGAATGCAGAGCAACACAGTCACAAGGCCCTTTCTGTTTGCAGGCTGCCCAAGAATACCTGACCCGCCATCTTGGCTGTTTCTAGGCTCATAACATGCAGAAGTTGCTGGGTGTTTTTTATATTTGAGAGCAATCTGTATGTAGAGGGTGTGGGTAACCACACCAAAAATTTTAAGTTGTACCATTTGAAGCCAAAATATTAAAATTAAATCCACAAGTAAAAAATGCAAGTTAACTAAAAATTAAACAAAGTAAGATTTACTTATGCAAATGCATTCATTACTGGTTGGTTACTACAAAATGAATGAAATAAAGAAAATAAAAAAATCCTGTGATGTTTTAAAGTGGACCCAAAGGGAATAAGTCCTGATTGTAGTTAGCACCCAAAATAATTAATTACATAAGCCCTTGAGTGCAAACCTATTATTAATTATATTGTGCTGTCATATTGTCATACAACTTTGCCCAATCTGATCTGTACCCATTCTGTGCCCAACCTGATCTTTGCCCAATAAGTGCCCAATATATGCCCAACCTGATCTGTGCCCAATGTGATCTGTACCCAATATGTGCCCAACCTGATATTTGTCCAAACTGTGCCCAATCTACTTCTTATCTGATTTACAACTATGCCCAACCTGATCTGTACCCAACCTGATCTAACTTAATACAACTGTGTCCAATCTGATCTGATCTGATCTAATATGTGCCCAACCTGATCTGTGCCCAACCTGATATGATTTAATACAATTGTGCCCAATCTGATCTGTTCCAAAATTGTTCCAAATCTGATCTGTGCCCATTCTGATCTTATTTATTACAAATGTGCCCAATCTGATCTGTGTCCAACCTGATCTGATTTAATACAACTGTGCTCAACCTGATCTGTGCTTAATCTGATCCGCAAGATCAGAAGGATTTACGTCCAGACAAAAAAGGAAAAAGGGCAAAACCAATGTTGCAACCTGAGAAATGAAACGGAAAATTCAGGATGGAAACTGACATAGGTCTGATTCGCTAACTGCCATACGAACGGACGGACATTTTAGGATAGAAACGTATTAGCTTATAGAATCACTCGCAAGTTCATACGAACGCACGAGCGTTCGGGAAAAATAGGATGATCGGCACCAAAATCAAAGCTGTTACATGTTTCTTTGAATCGACCCTAATATTCCATATGGGGTCCGACCAGTGACTTATAAAGGGATAAATTGATGCTCAATCATGGGCACCTATGGCCCTCTTGATGTCCCCCATGACCCTGTTTACCTGGGCAGATGCTGCCGGGCACTGGACACTAAAGTTGCATTTATAGTTTACAAAGACGCCCTAGGTCTTGTTCCATTTTTGTGTTACCAAGAATTTCCTTATATAGTGTGTAATCATCGCACACATTTCGCCTTCCCATTTGCATAACCTGACATTTAGTCTGGAAAGTGAAAAGAAATAATGGCTTTTTACAAGGACTGAAACATGTGCCCATTCTGGGCATCACAGGGTTAAACTGTGGTTTTGTTGGCCTGGCTGTAGCAGAGGGAGGCAGCGGAGGCGCTGTTGGTGGTAGTAGTAGTAGCAGCATTAGCTGAGGCTTCAGCCGTTGGAGAAAGACTAGGCTGTGGCACAGGAAACCTGTGGTGGTTGTGTAGGCCTGGCAATAGTGGCAAAGCCGTCAAAAAAATGTCCCACTCGTAAAGGGGGGTGGCAGAGGGATTGGCGCCCTTACATTTTAGCTGAAACAAAAGCAATAGCTTTTTACAATCACTGAATTTGCCTATTTTGAGCTTCATAGAGTTAAACTGCATTTGTGTTGACCTGGCAGTAGCAAAGGGAGGCAGCAGAGGCGCTGTTGGTGGTATCAGTGGCATGTTATTCAGTGGCATCAGGCAGCATCAAGGGTTTTGACGACACCACTTGCAGCGCTAAAAATCCTTTTGATGCTACGCTTGAGGGTGGACAAGACAGAACCCCCATGGCAAACTGTGCTAGCTCTGGCCAATGGTCCAATCTGCTCACCCAGAAGTTCAAGGGGTCTGAGCTCAGTGTATTTCCTGGAGTGCACCTGGCTGTTCAGGTGCTAATGGTGTTGTTGGTGACGAACATCCCTTCCATGAAGATGTGTGTCAGGTGGGATGTAAAGCATCATATTCTCAAGAGTGAGTCATGTGCAGCTGCTGCCAACCGAGCACACAGTTCACCATTCTCACCAGTATTTCCATGGGCCCAGATGGTTCCAACTCAGCTCCATATTGCCATGTTTGTTGATCATCGTCATTCCCACCACCATCATGATGGCTTCGTCATCATCATCATCATCATCATTGTGTGCCTCCTTTCCAATACCTTCCTATGATAAAGTGGTTGTTTCCATCTCCAAATCCACCTCCTGGGGACTGATTTCCTTCTCCTCACCTTAAAAAGGCCTCAGCGTGTGACAAGTGCTTCTTACCATCTACCAATGCCAGTGCTGAAAATCACACTGGCTGGAAAAGCTGACCTTTGCTGCATGAAGAAATCATTCACCGCTTTGCGCTGGTGGTAGTGGCGGTCCAACATATGTAGGGTGGAATTCCAGCGCATGGGGACATCGCAGATTAAGAGGTGTTAGGGAAGGCGATTCTGGTGCAAGTCTAGGAGAGCATGTTTAAAGGCATAGGATCAGCTATAGCGAACAAATACCCTCCTGGACATGACCACAACATATATTTTTAAGAACGACCAGATAGATCATGTGCGCCAGGCTTGAGGAGATTTCCTCAAGCATGTATGGCAGCAACTCCTCGGCAGTGTGGCTTTTCTCATCCAGACTCAGCATGTGTAATATGACCTGGCAGTGCTGCACCTTGCAGTGATGAAAGGATGGAGGAGGAGGGTAAGCTACACCCTCCTGTTGAGGAGGAGGAGGATAGGCTCCTGGTATTCAAAGTTGAAGAGGAGGTGTTACTAATGCCTGACCTTGTTGCATCAGAGCATCGTGCTGCACAAAGTTGATCCAGTGGGCTGTGACACACATGTGTTGCCCTTGGTCGTAGCTACTGCCCCAAGTGTCTGCTGTTGCATGCACTGTGATGCACAATGACAGTTGCAAAGGCAGTCCCGCTTTCTCTGCCATGTAATTGTGCAAGGTCGGAGATTTCCTTATTGGAGAATAAATGGAAGCTGGGGACACGCCACCTGGGATGGGTTGCACCCCATTAGTTGCCTAAAGGCAGTGAACTCAACCAGGTCGTATGGCAGCAACTGCACCACCAACAACGTAGCCAGGTGCGAAATCAGCAGATGACTGGGCACATATTGTCTGGTGGATATAGATTCTATTATGAATAACTGATGGGATGGAAGAGGAGCACTAGATGTCGATGTCAAGACCGAGACTGTGCTACCTGTGGATAAGGCCTAGCTACTAGGCAGATGACAGGTTATAGGAGCCACACCATCAACATCAGCAGCATCAGCAGGACCAATAAGGTTCGATGGGGCATTTTCCAGGCATTTTGTCCCATGCAGCCTTCTGATGCTCCAAGTGCTTACATAGAGCCATAGTGCCTACATTTGTGGCCTGGCCATGGCTAATTTTCTGCTTGCAGATCCAGCACTGTGCTGGATTGCCACACAGCAGACTACCATATAGAGCCAGCCTTTCCAACACCCGCACCAGACTTTGCCCCTCCTCTGGCAGGATTTTTTTCTGTAAAAGCAGCATCAGTGTCACCGTCACATGCTCCTAAGTGAACCATACCAGCAGACCTAGCCCTGTGCCGTTTTGCAGATGATCTGACCCTATCTTGGCTCGGCTCTTTGTCGCTGCCAGAGCCAGAAGTACCCTCCTGCTCTGCTGATGTGCCTTCCTTGTTGCCTGGTTCCCAGGTCTTGTCCATAACTACATCATACTTCTCTCCCTGATCCCTGCCACTTCCCTGTTTCATCATGGTCTACTTGCCTCCCACCCTACCAAAGGCTGACTTTCGTTAAACACATTCTGCTCATCACTATCCATAGCAACCAGGCTGCTGAGAAAAGCTGGCGCCCCACTAGTGAAGAGACAGATAGAGAGGATGAGAAAGTCTCCTTTTCTGTGACGTGTAGCTGTAGTGGAGGAAGAATCTGCTAAAACCTGGCTCAAAGTTACTGTGTCAGAGTCTTCCTCCTACTGAGATCAGTAAGAGTGAGTCAACCAGTCCACAATGGATGCATTGTCCGAAATAACACGCCCACTAGAGGAAATGGACAACTCTGGCTTGCTAATGCTGCTACTAATAACACGTACATTACTGCTGCTGCTGCTGCTACTACCGTCTACATTGCTACTGCTACTAGCAGTGGTTGGCCTGGGCAAATGGATGCTACCACTACTATGGCTGGGCCTGGGCAAATGGATGCTACCACTACTATGGCTGGGCCTGGGCAAATGGATGCTACCACTACTATGGCTGGGCCTGGGCAAATGGCTGGTGCTACATTTACTGGGCCTGGGCACATGGCTGCTGAACACAGTGTTGTACTGGCACCAACACCCTTATCCTTAGTGGCAGAAGGAATTACAGGGATGTCTTTTCTTCTACCCTGTCCTTTCCCACCCCTTCCTTTCCCAGACATTTTACTTAGTATTTAAAAAAAAAAAGAATATTCAGAGCAGAAAACGGGTGTTCTCCTGCCTGCTTAAGAACCGCTGGGGTAAAAGCTATTCTACGTAGCTGGCACTTAACTGTTGGAAATGCATCTAAGTAAAATCTACGTAGAGTAGCGGGCACTAAAAGTGTTTAAGAGAAATAACAGTCTCTTTGGCTTTCCCTATCCCTAGGGAAAACCTGATTTGGAATGACTCACAGTTGGAAACCCAGGGGATCGATAACTAAACTCACCTAGTTTGTGATTTAATGGGACCACAGCCTTATCCGCTATATAGCCATATGGGTTTGTAAAGTTCACTAGGTCCTTCTCTTGTTGTCTTTAGCCTTCCTACTCTTTTGTCTCACAGTTTCTTACCCCTCGCTTTCTCTTTTTTACTTTTCTTTACTCGTTTTCTCTGGTGCTCTAACTGCCCAACTTTGTCTTCTTCTGTTTCTCTATTTTTCATTCTTTTCCATATTCTATCTCTTGCAGAATTGCCTCAGTTTTCTTCCTTCTCTCTCTTTTCACTTTCACTACTTCTTCCTCTCTTTCCACCTCCAGCTTTTCTCTTTTTCTGCAGTTACTTGCCTCGCTCTTACATTCCTACTTTTCCTCAACATTTCTCTTTTTTCAATGCTCTCCCCCATTTCAATTGCTTTTAGTGCTCACTCCATCAGTCTGTCTTCCCATCTCTCTCTTTGTTCCTGCATTCTATTTATTTCTGTTAATCCTATACACCATCTCTCTGTTTTCAGAATTCCCTCCATTCTTTTCTCTATTTTGCTTTCCCTTCATCTCTCTATCTCTCTCTCTCTTTCACATTCTCTGCATAGCTCTTCTGTTTTTCTCCCACTTTGACTACAGAAGAATTCTTCATTGTAAGCTTTGTAATGCAGCGTCGTGATGGAGAAAAGTCTCACACATCACAGAAAGCTGTGAGTCAGCTGTTTTTAGTGTAGTAACATCCTTGTGGCTGCTATAAAATGTGTCACAGGTGGGTTGTAACAATCTGCCACATCAGTATGTATTGTAAGATTATGACTTGTTACATTGCGCAAAAGGAAGGATAGAGGCTGCAGAACGAGGTAAACACTTCCCAGGCTGAACATTCATTGCTGCTGCTGCCTCCGTACCTATTTATGATTGCTTAGATGTGACTGGAAGCTGCACGGATAATGGCTGTTACCACTGAGAATATGTTGCTGACAAGGTTCCAACAGCTCAACCTAGATATAAAACTCTTCTGAAAAGCCATTTTTTTGTGGGAAGTGTATCCCACCTAGTTTTCCATTTTCTACTAAAATAGCCTGAAGCCCCAACCCGGGGCCCCAGCTCTGCTGCTGTACATTAGTCAGGCTTTGTTAGTTCCCCAGGCATGAAAGTACACATTGCATTATTAAGGGGGATCCCTGACCCCTAAACTCATCACTGCGCAGCTGGAACCTTCTATATACAGATGCAGCTTTCCACCTACATTCTGGCAGATGAACAGCTCTCACAGTACATTGCTGCCTCCCAGCTCAAAAAATATTCCCCTAGCTCATCAGCACATTAGGGGAAATACTCTAGACCAGGGGTTCCCAACAGGTGGTACCAGCCCGGGATTTTACCAGCACCTTGCCGGCCCATGACCAGCCATGGCATGCTGATTCCTGGCCAGTCATCCAGTGTGCTCCACGGCTGAGGCTAAATCATTAGGGGAAGGACATGGACTGGGGTTGGTTGGGTGAGGAGGTAGTGGAAAAGGGGATGTGGGGCTAGGGGGAGGCAGGGATTCGGTGGGAGCGTAATTAAAGTTAGCAGCTCAGACTGCCCCAAAGCAGTGCGGCCTACCAAGCAGGTCAGAGGGGCCCTAACATTGTTGCTCATATATAAGGAAGCACTAGTTATCTCGGCTGTTTAATGTCCGCACCAGGGCCCTGTCACATTTAGTTATGCCACTGTGCAGCACCCGGGTGATGCTTGATATAAATCGAAACTGGAAAGTGGTACTTGATGAAAAAAGGTTGGGAACCCCTGATCTAGACATTTGCAGCATTTATACAAAGCCAGCAGCACTAAATGCACCGAATCCCCCCCCCCCCCATACTGCTGTGCAATCTAACAGACAAAGATAAATCATGGCCTGCACTGTAACAGCCAGTCAGCTCCCTGTTGTGTAACACATTGTAACAGCCAGGCTACAACTAATGGACAGCTGATTGGATATCAGCAACTTACCCGATCGCTAGATCCACGCCCGCACCACAGGCCTGAAATCCATTCACCAGTGCTTCTGTGCCTCATTCTGCCCCCACCATCAGTCACAGGGCCATGGCCATACCCTCTCCATTAACTACAATGGAGGGGGGCTTCAGGCTTAAGCACATTGTAGCAGGTTCAGATGGAGTTGCAAATATAGCACCTATGAGCCTGTATTTGTGATGGATGTTGTTGGGTTGAAGTGGAAAAAGACTCCAGGAAAGTATGTGCCCAAGAAGAAGTGTTACAACACCTATCTATTGCAATGAATGGAGAGGGCATGACAGCGCTCCTGTGACTGATGGGATGTGAGATTGGCACGGCACAAATGGCCCGACAAGCGCAGGCTGTGGCCCAGGCAGCAAGGGACATAATTTAACCTAAGTATGGCCCTGTGTACAGATTCCCCCACTAGATCTCCTCACCTCTCCTTTGGATCGACAAACCATAACCCCCTCTCCCGGTATCAGAAGCCCTGTTTTAGTGGGGATAACAATAGATCCCATCTGCCAATTATACAGTGATATGATACAATGATACAGTGATATGATACAATGATACAGTGATATGATACAATGATACAGTGACATGATACAATGATACAGTGATAAAATACAATGATACAGTGATATGATACAATGATACAGTGATATTATACAATAATGGTACAGGGTGCACCGCCAAATACGAATAGAATATATATATGCTCACTCAAAAATATATACCTAGCCAAAGAATAGAGTGGACGTGCATCTGCGCACACCTTTCTCTCACAAAGGAGCACCACAACCAAAATGTGAAAAATATATACAAAACTTTATTGGTACAGACAAAAGGGCTAAAAACATATATCACAAGACATGTTAAAAACCAACCGTTCTGACCATTATTGTGCAGTAAATGATGCCCATACAGGCATATCTAAATGATACCACATGGAAATATGGCCTACAGATTTTTCACCCTACCATTGTGCCGGCACAAAAAATCAAAAAGAGAAAAATAATGATAATAATGAAAAGTGCTATAGTGCAAACATTTTTTTAATATCAATCTAACAGTGTAATTAATAACCTCAATGTGATAACATTAAAAGATATTATTGGAAATTGTTATAATACCAAGTGGATTCTAAAAAGTATATATATATAAATAACAGATCACACATAACAAATATCCAAAACAAATTGCACAACAATATCCTAATATATATTGCACAAGGACTATCCCAAAGTATATTGCACAAAAAATCATACCAAGCGATCATTAATATAAACAATGCCAATAACCCCAATATGCATGTAATAACAAGTGCCAGCAGACAATACAACCATAATCTTATGAAGGGCCACCATGGGTATACTAAAGCTGGGTCAGAACCGGTATACCATATACTATAAATAAATAACTTAGCCCTAAACAATTGATTGTTATAGACAAATGGAATATTATAGAATGTCCTATTATTCTAGAAATCTACATTGAGGTACATTGCTAATGTAATAACACATGAATGGGGAAGCGTTTGAAGAGCCCCCAGCCCCATTTATCTTAGTCACCAGCAGAATTAGGTTATCCAGTATTTAGTATGTGACCTGCTTGGTGGAGGATTTTCTGACATTCATTTTAGGTCATGTGTTTGTTAGAAGCAAACCTCATTTTCAGCTCAAACACAGCTTTTAATTAAAAGTGTTATCTGCTGCTACTCCAATAACCTGATGGTATCCAATGAAGTCCCTACACCAGTGTTTCCCAACCCTCTCCTGGAGAGACACCAGCAGGTCATGTCTTGTGGATCTCCACATAGCTCTGACTGAGCACTAATAATTTAACCTATGCATCTCTTCAGAGTACTGCAAAACCTGGCCTGTTGTTATAGTATGACTCATGAGGAGAGAGTTGGGGAACACGGCCCTACACCAACATCAAGGGTGCCACCTGTGTGTACAGTGTTACCCCCCTAGAAATGCCAGGGCCTCAAACATCTCCCATCATAAGGGAGATTTCTGTCAACATTAAAGCTAAAAGGTCAAATACGAAAAGGGTTCAAAATTGAAGTATAAAAAAGCAAAAACAGCAATACTTTATCACAAATAGTTGTCAATAGATAGTTGCTGGAACATGACTGGATAGGTAAGTGCAGGAACCAACAAGATGGATAAGTATAGAGGCAGGACCGGAGCAGGTGAGTACTGGGGATGAACAGGAACAGTGGGGGGTTTGGCCACTACTGTTCAACCACTCTGGGGTGGGGAGTCTGCAGATAGGCCCGGTGTTCACGCAAGGCAGACTGGCTGCAGGCATAACCGGGGTCCCACAACCATTACTGAAGCTGCCAGGGCTGGAGAGGAAGGCGAGCCAAGAATACAGGGTCCAAGGCAAGTACCTGACCCACATTTGTGGGTCTGATTTTCTGGTTGATCTGTGGGTAGATAATATGGCAGGCTGGACAGAGGCAGTGTGAAGCAGCAGTCCATTTCACCAGGCTGGTGATGACGTTTCATATGGATATAGTTAAGGGACTTTGTCTAGAGGACCATAAGGCTTTCCCATTATCAAGGAGACCCAGATTGGGATAAGGATTACATGAGAAGGGGAAAACTGGCTAACATATGCTCCATACTGGTATGAGAAGGCAGATAAGAAACAAAAGAAAAGGGGTCCCAACCCAAGAGATAAAGAAGACCTGGGTTTACATGCCTGTGAGAAAAAGGTTAAGCCAGACCTAGCCCCTCAGAAACCCTGTACCCCACCCCCACCACTGCCCTATGCCCCACAACCAGCAGTTAAACCACTTTACCCTTTCTTTTCCAAGGAAGATCTGGAGTTTCCAGCAGCTGTCATGGGGTCTGGTGTGGTGGGCAGAGATCCCCCCCCCCATCTTTCCCCCGTGCAGCCACCAGTCACAGCCGCACAGGATACGGGTGAAGTAACATCTATCTCGCTATTCTAACAAGATCCCAAACTCAGCAAAGGCAGTGGGAGGCAGGGGAGGGGGAGGGTGTGGGGAGCTCAACTATGTATGCAGGAACCTACCTCTTCATGACTGTAGGTGACGTCTTGGTAATGAAACCCATAGAAATCTCTGACATTAGCCGTATTATAAAACATTTCCCCAAGCCCACTGTCTCAGCTATTGGGGCCCAGAATTATTTATAGAAGGCTTGTAAGGGCAGGAATTACACCCAGGAAGACATGAGGCTCATTATAGTTGCCTTGGTAGGTACCACCTCTCCTTGGAATTGGACTAATGTTCCCTCAATTAACAACATTCAGCCTCCTGATACAGCAGAGGGGGTGTATGGTTTAAACACACAAGCTGTCAGGAACGCAATGTGGGGACAGCTAGAGATAGAGATGAAAAGAGCATTTACTAATCAGTCATCCCTGCCTACTGCTGTGGCATGTAAGCGGAAAACCTCTGAGACAGACTAGACTTTTGGAAGAGATTTCTGGAAGTCTGGGCACAAGAGGCAGGATTTACCACTCAGGCAGAAACATTCCTTAATAACTTCAGCCCCTGATATGTGCTGACACTAAAGCAACAAGTATCAGACTGGGCCACATGTACTATACATGATTTTCAAAGGAAACTGAGAAAGAAGCCGTAGTATTTTTTGACTTCCCTAAATCAACCCCTACACAAGCACACTACCAGAATCAAGGGGGGTATTCGCAGAATCAGAGAGGGGGATTTCAGAAAAGGAGAGGTTCACAAAGAGGGGGTTTTAAAGGGAGGGGGATGCCACAAAGAGGGGGATTTTGCCCACAAGCCAAGGTTAAGACTGGGTGCTTTAGGTGTGGGAGCCTGGACCATTGGAAAGTGCAAAGCCCCTATGCTGAGGAAGAAATAATCCCCACGGCCCCTGCACCATAACAGATCAGCTCTCCCCAGCAACAGCCCAAGAAATGAGGCTGCCCTGAAGTTACTGTCCCAGCATTTCCTCTTGTCTCCAGCACTTGCCAGGACCCACCAATTATTATCCTGCTGGTGGGAGGAAGATTAATACCCTTCCTTTTAGACAGTGGGGGCACATGTAGTAGAATTAATGAAGACTTCTACAAAGGGGAGACTACACATGCTGAACCTTCAATTGGGATAAATGGGATACTGACCAAGACATACAAGACACCGCCCTTACTAATTATTGACCCCCAAGTGGTGGATCAAACACTGTTTCAGGCTCATTTTAGGATGTCCCTTTAGCCTCTTGGGTAGACACCACCCTTACCTGTTAGGCAAACTAGGATTTACAATAAAACTTAACAAGAAAGGGGGGTTTTATGCAGTATGTTTATGATAAACATATATGACAATGTTGGACCCGATGTTGGACTGCTGGATGTGGGATTTATCCCCTGCACACCTTACAAAGCCACATTGAAACCAGGGACCAGCCCGGTGTACCACAAACAATACCCACTTGCCAAAGAAAAAGAAGAGGGGCAAGTACCCATAGTGGAACCTTTTGTCAAGAAAGGGATCCTATAGAAAACAATCTCTTCTTACAACAACCCCATTAATTCTGTTAATAAACAGGACGAACACTATAGATGTGTGCAAGACCTCAGGTCCATAAACATTCTAGTGATACCAATTGCCCCAATGGTGCCGTCTCTTTTCACCTCCATTCCTCATGATGCGGGGTTCTATAGCACCATTGATTTAAAAAACACCTTTTTGGCATCGCAGTGCATGAGGAGACACAACCCATCTTTGCCTTTTGTTTCAGGTCATGTCAGTTGACCAGGTCACATTTTCCCCAGGGCTATGTGGATTCACCAGTAGTTTTTGCAATAGTTCTCCAAGCCACTCTTAAGGCCTGGAAATCCCAGCCATGGTTCCATCCTGCTGCAGTATGCAGATGACCTGCTTCTCTGCAGTTTTAATTGGGAGGCTACCCTGGAGGACAGGAGGGATCTTTTGAAATATCTTTTTGAAGGTGGTCATAAAGTTACAATGGTGTCAAGGAAAAGGTTGAATACCTAGGCTTTGTACTCTCAAAAGAAGAATGATGGGCCAGCCATAAAAGGATTGCTGCCATTGTGGGTTTGCCCCACCCACTGACCAAAAAAGACAAGCTCACCTTTCTTGGCATGATTGGTTACTGCCGCCAATGGATACCTGATTGTTCCTACTATAACAACATTCTGAGACAAGCCACAGGTGTAGACTTGTCAGATTGTGTTAAATGGAAAAATGAAATGTGCAATGCTTTTGTGTATTAGAAAAATGCTATGGTCACATCCTTCCCTACTATTGCAAGATGTTTCACCCATTTGCCAGAGACAACTATAAAACCATGGCAGGCGTCCTAGCCCAAGAACATGGAGGCAAATTATGCCCTGTTGCTTTTTTCTCAAAGGTGGTTCCAAAACATGCACAGGGCAAGCTCTGGCGGCATTTGTGATGGTGATGTTCCTTCTCAAGGACATACACACATCACATGTCAGCTCAGTGGCTGAGGGTATGTGGAGCTAGGGGGAGGCAGGGATTGGATATTAGTGTTATTAAAGTTAGCAGCTCAGACTGCCCCGAAGCAGTGAGGCCTACCGAGCAGGTGGCTATGAAATAATCCTGCTCTCCAATCTCAACTTAGAGATCAAGTATGCTTATCCCAATTCAGGCCCTGCCCCAATCTAGAAATGCAGGAGGCTAAACCAGTCCCGTACCACTCTGCACAGGCTGCAGAACTGATTGCCCAACCAAGAGCTTACCAGCTTTTTGAAGGGAAAGATGTCAACATTCATTTAGACTCCAGATATGCCTATGGCATGGTTCATGGTTCGAGGTCATCTGGAGTTGACAGGGCTTCGTGGCAGCATATGGACAGAAAGAGCGTATCTCCCTGCCCTTAGTAAAATCATTGTGGGAAGCCATTCAGCTGCCCAGAACCTTAGCCATAATTCACTGTAAGGCCCACATAGAACAACAAACAGACATTGCCAGGGGAAATGCCCTAGCAGACAGTGTGGCCAGGCAGACCACAGCCACACAGGAGTCTGATATGAAGATGCCCATGCTGACACCAGAACTACCCCCTTGACATTACCTTGAATGATTTTCAAAAAAATGCTAGTGCAGAATACTTGGAGGATTGGGGAAAGGCAGGAGTGCACAAATACCAGAATGGACTTTTTTGCAAAGAAGGGAAACCATGTATACCAACAGCTAGTGCACCTCTTTTTATTTCCCAATACCATGATATAGGACATAGAGGTTGGAAGACCACATGTGAACTGTTGGGGAAAGATTTTTATATCACAAATCTTTCCAGACTAACCAAGGATTATGTCTCAAGGTGCCTCACCTGTTTTAGGAGTAACCCTAATAACTTACAGAAAGCAAAACATTAACACCTGACATACCCATAAACCCCATTCACACACACTTACAGATTGACTTCACCCATATGCCTAAGATAGGAAGAAGGTAAGAATATCTTTTAGTTATAGGGGACATGTTTTCAAGATGGGTTGAACTCTTTTTGACGACAAGGGAATATGCCAGAATGGTGGTAAGAATTCTCACACAAGAGATTATTCCTAGATGGCCATGCCCCTTGCAGATAAATTCAGATAATGGCCCGTCCTTCACTGCGAAGGTATGTAAGGACCTAGTAAAAACCCTCAGGATAGACTGGAAGTTTCACATCCCCTACCACCCTCAAAGTTCAGGAATAGTTGAAAGGATGAATAGGACCATAAAGAATAAAATCATAAAAGCCACAGGGGGAACTTATGCTAACTGGAAAAGGGTCCTCCCAGCAGTATTGACAGAGATTAGAATGACCCCTTCTAAGATCACTAGGTATTCACCATTTGAGGTTCTGATGGGAAGACCATTCCCCCCTCCATGGGCTAAGTTGCCCCTTATGCTAGAAAGAGGGGGCCTGATACAGGATGAATTAGATTAGCAAGACAAAGACCATGACGGGAAAAGACCCTGAACGGCCGAAAAAGTCACGAGAGATGCACAATGCGTTGCTGAAGTCTGGATGAGCATCAAATATCCTGATCCTGATTGCCCTGTTGGTGTTCTTGTTTGTATGGATTGTGGTGCACTGTGTACATGAACCTGATGATCTAGGCGCCATAAGAAGTATTTATGGACATTTGTACAATGACCCAGGAAACAGAACCAAGCTAGATTTAAAAGATAGCTTCACTGAGAAAATGCTTTTGTTAAAATCTAGGTATGCTTATGCTAGGAAGTGAGGATATGACAGATGCTGGATATGTAGTAGGCTTCACCCTAATACCACCAGAATTCCCCTAATAGCAGTTCCTCTTAATATCACTGTTTTTCTTAATGGGACACCCAAGGTCACCTTGGAAAAAGTTACCAGATGCCAAAATGTTAGTGTGGTATTCCCCACCCAAGCTAGAACCCACCTTTCAGATTGGTGCTTTAAGCTGGGGAAGCTCTCATGGGGTGGGGGGTCTTCTGACAGTCTAAATTTAACATCTCAATGATCAGTTCATGGAACAGCTTCCAGACCTTAGACCTGGCCCTGAATGCCACCCTGATGTGCCTCCTCGATACTAATGCCACATCCCCATTGATCAAACTACTGCTAAGTCTCATTTTCTCCGGGATTGGTTTTCACAATAAAGTAGAGTAAGTTGTCGATCCTCAGGAAACAACATTTGTGTGCTGTGGGAAAATCTGCCATCCCTGGATACCAAACCTTGCATTCCTGGTCCCCATCATGGGAGTAGTGGGAAATGATAAAGGGAAACACCTCTTTGAAGCAAGTGTACACCCCAGGTACCCCCTCAACCTAGGAATAAAAGGGAGCTATTCTTTAAAAAAGACATGTCATGGGCTTGGTTCCCCTCCTGGACAGGTTGGGGAATAGATTTGATGAAAAGGCTTAATAGTTACACAAGAATCATGGATGAGGTATTGAATAGAAACATAGAAATGAGAGCTATCAGAAAACAACTGTCCTGCATGCTTTGCTATTGAAAGTATAAGTGTGACGCTCGCAGCTCTCTGTGAGGAATATTTTCATGGCTTAAGGAGATTGCTATGACCATTGTTATGATTTAGCTTTTCCTACATTTTATATATGCCGTTTTCAAAATAAAAATGCAAGCAATTTATAGATGTGCTCAAGCACCTGACCCCGCCACAGTGCACAGGGCCTATCCTAGTACATATTACGAGCAAAAGTCTATGTTACCATAGAAGGGAAGTAAGATCATCCAGTATTATCTAAGAGGGGATTGAAGGGGTAAATAGATTTTGCTCTTCTTGAACAGCTTCCGTTTTGTATGCATCTAGCCGCCATTTGATTAAATGCTTTGTGCACGTAGCACATGTAGTGTCTGCTGCGAGTTAAGTTTCTATTTCTCAGAAAACATGTTATTTCTTGTAAGTAATGTGACAAGGCAGGACCTCCAAGTTTTGTTTTTATCATCAGAGCATACTCTGAAATGTTACAAGGAGGGTTGGACCTTCTAGAGAGTTCTTTGTGCTGTACATAAACATGAACTGAAACAATAAACAGCAGATTACCCTGAGAAACTGTACCTTGTGGGTGTGTCATAGTTTCTTAAGGGTGGTCTCCAACGTTCCGGGTTTCAAAGGGCACTCTATGTAGATGAACTAGAAGAGCCAGTGAAGCCTATTACCCTTACATGTATCAGCAGCAAACCAAAACCAATTAGTAAAAGGGAACCCTGCTTTGGGCACAAGCAAAACAGTTGTTCTAATTGGGATTCATTTTTTGTAATACGGCTTGAAGTAGAAATTGGGAGGAAGAGATCTCAGCCCCAAATTTGGAGCATTGTTAAGAAGGCCAGGATTGGACTAAAGAAAGCACATCTAGAGACTTCACATGGTCTGCTTCCTCAATATCCCAAATGCATCAGTCTAAGCTGCTGAGGTCCAATAATCCCATTTCTCAGATCGAGGTATATATGTAGTCAAAGCAACTAAACTTGCTTTTCTGTTCACCGGCCATCTTTTTGGCATCTAAGATTTAGTATGACTTATAAACCGAGTCTTGCCATTAAACATTATAGCCTACTGCATGGATTATGATAATCACTGTATGATCAAAGACCTCTTAAGTACCATGTCTAAACCACAAGAACAACAGCATTATATACAGTTTGCTGTGCAGTGATGCGAGAATCCCAGACTTGAACAATTGCCCAGCAATGAAGAGACAACTACTCCAGCACCGTATCTCTATAAAAATAAATGTTTTTTTGAGGATGTAGGCTGCAGTGAGGTGGAAAGGGGTGAATCTAAGATGTAGAAAGATAGAGATGGTAAATGTCAGGATGTAGAGACCATGATGAGGAAAAGGGAGGGTCATTTCGTCCCAGAGTTTTCAGTGTTTTCCAATGCTCTCATTGAGAGGTGCCAACAGGCCATGTTTTGTAGATCACACAAACTCACAGGTAAAGTAATTAGTGTTCATGTGGAGCTTTAAAGCTGCCTGAGTGGGGATTCACAAGAGGGTTAGTGAACACTGGGTTAGGATGTGTTCAGAAGAAGGAGACACTAATATTTTACCAGGAGACCCCGAGGTGTGGTCAGAGGGAGGAGACACCATGATTTATGAAGATTTAGATAGTATAGTTGAGGGAATGTAGTCATAGAAACATAGAAGTAGACGGCAGAAGGAGACCATGCTTTCCATCTAGTCTGCCCTTATGTATATACTGTATGCACTATTTATCTTAGGATAGATGGAGGCTTATCTCAGGTATGTTTAAACTTATGGTTGATTTTCACCTCCTCTGCTGGAAGTTTGTTCCCGACATCTACTACTCTTTCTGTAAAATAATATTTTCAAACCTTGCTCCTGATCTTCCCCCCCAACTAGCTTCAGGTTTGGCCCCTTGTTTTATCATTACATTTCTTCTTAAAAACACTTCCCTCCTGAACCTTATTCAATACTTTCTCATATTTAAAGGTCTACATCATGTCCCCACTCTCCCTTCTTTCCCCTAGACTGTACAAATTAGGTTCTTTAAGTCTCTCCTGAAGTCCTTCTACCATTCTTGTTGCTGGCCTTTGGATCTGATCTATTTAGTCAGCAGTGACGGAAGATCTTAGGATGTGGTTAGAGGGAGAAGACACCACGATTTTGATGATGTAGTTAGTAGAGATGCAGGAATGTAGTCAGCAAAGACGGGAGTAACCTGGATGGAGTGAGAGGCGGGAGACAGCAGGATTTTACAAGTATTTAGATAGTAGAGATGCAGGAATGTAGTCAGCAGAGACAGGAGTACCCTGGATGCTGTGAGGGGGAGGTGACAGCAGGATTTAGATAGTAGAGATGCAGGAATGTAGTCAGTGTTGCAGAATGAGAGGGGTGGATGTAGCGGTGTCAAATCCAGATAAACATTTGTGGTGTAACAGGAACTGCCTTTACTGAAACATGACACACAGTGGATAACACAGACAGGAAAAAAGAGGCATCACCTCAATGCACAGGAAACACAACATGCGATAGAGAATGTACAATAGAGGCTACACATAGGTATATGTAGCAGCGCCATCTACTGTCAGAAATGTAAACTGTGATAACTCAGCCAATATAGATGCAGATCACATGCAGAGACAGTATCTCCAACAGTAAAAACCCAGTTTTATTTTAAAACTGGGCCATCGCTGAGCCAGCAGTATCACCCAAGGCAGGTGGGCAGGGAGGGCCAGAGAAAAGTGTTTTTATATGTTTTAAGTACTTTTTTTTCAGGCAATTGCCCTGTAATTACCTCCATTTTGCAGCCCTCCTCCCCTCACTACCCCTATTATACAGCTATTTGTGGATCCCCATTGATCTCTATTGCGCTCGGGTTCCGGTACACAAACCAAACTTTTGTTGGAAGCTCGTCCGGCCTTGGCGAGTCCAGGCTTCTACGGATTCACCTACCACTAGTGTTGAGAGTTATGTGAGTGCAATTTTGTGCATTTGATATGGTTTATATGATGGTTCTTGTGTTTGTATTAATATTTTGTTAGGTACAGAGAAGCCATAAGCACAATCCAGGTGGTACATGAGATTTTTAGAGAATAGGAAGTGGTTGGGAACCCCAGTTTTAGACAAAATGTGGATAAGGGGATGGGTGAGGGGTTGGGGTCAGGAGCTGGGGAGAGTGATAGGTAAGGAGTTTGGGTCAGCAACTGGGGAGGGGGATAGGTGAAGAGTTCAGGTCATCAGGTGGCGAGGGGGAGAGGTGAGGGGTTTGGGTCAGCAGGTGGGGAGAGGGATAGGTGAGAAGTTCAGGTCAGCAGGTGGGGAGGGGAATAGGTGAGGGGTTCGGATCAACAGCTGGGGAGGGGTGGTTAGGTGTTGAGTCAATAGCTGGAGAGAGGGGTTAGATGATAAACACAAGGCTACAGCTGAGGGGGGACTTGCACATTGTGTGACAATGGATACTGGGGAGAAGAGGGGGGTCGCCGGGATTTGATGTGTCTGTGTGTCTGGCTTAACCCTTCATATCCTGCTCCAGGGTGACTGACATTTAGGGTCTTTGCTGTAAAGACGCATTTGCAGTCAGTGTATAACACGTGTCCCCAGAGAGTTTGAACATGGGAAAATGTGCTGAACAGTGGCTGCAATGTGCCTTTACAGCAACAATCCTAAATGTCTCCCAGCAGTAGCATAGAAAGGCTTAAGCTATGCACACAGGTACACGCTGCACGGCACTGCCACCTGATACTTACTTCTGTGGATGAAACCTGAAGACTGCTGCTGGCTGAATAGCATGAAGATGTCAGCTGCCACACACATAATCTTTTTCTTCTCAGGAAGGGGGCAGACCTCAAGTGCCTTCCGCTCAGCTCGACCATCCGCTGCACAAACTGAGGGGGGTAGAGGCTGAGGAGAGCCAGCCCCGAGCAATAGCACAGTGCTACCGCTGGGCGTTTGGGGCCCCGATCTTGGCTTAGCTCAGATGCCCACTTTTTCTTTGCTAGTGTTGTTTAGGTCCTGGGGCCCTTTCCCTTTCTGGGAGCTCCAAGCAGCTGCCACCTTTGACCTGCTGAAATGTCCAGCTGGGTCCACTGTCTTGGGGTGGGGCCCTAGGCAGTTGCCTGGGATGTCTGGGTCAAACGCTGGCCCTGATCTAGATCACAGTTTCCCAGTATTTTTTTCCCATCTTGCAAGTTCCACTATCACCGCTAGTAGAGACTTCCCCAGGAGGCCAGAGGTTCTGGACTAACAATGCCAACTCTTCTGCCAGCCATGCAGTCATCGCAAGGTTCTATACTCCTATACAGCTTGTTTACCTGGACAACTGGCACATCCTATGGAAGAAATAGCTTGTCATGCCCCCCCCCCCACTTTTCACCCATGGTGGCCTTCAAATGCCACCAGATGGGAGCTTGAGTACCACTGATGGTACCAGAACCCCTGATCCAGATAATGTAACAATTTGGAATGAAATTTATAAACGTAATGCACACACAGGTTTATGAAAGGATGGATCAAGGAAAATACCTAGAAAATGCTTTTATTCATAAAACATTACACAAACTTAGAGTCCCATGAACCCAAGTCCCTGATGGAGTTACCCTCAGGACATGTGCACAACTGTACATGCACACTGTAAGCATATGTACTACTAAGGGGTAGTTGTGGCCTACTAGCTAAGGAAGCGGCCTTGAAACCGGAGGGTTGATTCCAGGCCTGGAGTTGACTGATCTGCTCTTGAGAACCTGAGAACTCCCCCAGCACCTATCCCTTTATACGTTCCTCCAGGCTCCATTGCTAGGGAAGCCCACCACAAAAGCTTACAATATATGACTTAGATTAGGTACACCTTCCAACTACCAACAATTCTCCCTCTTTCCCACCCCAAAAATTGGAAGGTATGGATTAGGTGCTAGAGCTTAGAGCTTGTCTAAACCTGTTTTGAGATAAATTGAATTGCTGGGTGTCGGGCATTCCAGAGAACCAATGCAGCTTGGGTGAAGAAACAGCCATGTAAATTCGACCAAAACCCATGTGGTGTGACGCTAGATTTTAGAGGGCTCAAGGACCGACTGCTAGTTTGCCCTACTGTGTGAAATCCCCTGACTCGCCAGTAAATTCAGATTTTCCAGTGGCTCCTATGTTGCTTTTGTTGCTTACGGCCACCTTCCCTGCTTCCCTGCAGCTGAGGCAAGCTCCTAGACCCCTGCCATTCTGAGCTTCAGTATTTTTGAGATTGGCCAATTGAGGATCTCAAAAATGCCAGTTGTTCATAGCTTCCATTTTGCTGGCTACATTGTCCAAGTTACTTGAAGTAAGAGGGTGGGCATCTATCAACAAGCGTTCTAAGTTGGGATGCACGACAGGTATCCAGGGCAGGGCAACTCAGAGTGCTCGAGCACAGGCATGGAAGATCCATCTGCTGGGTGACTGCACAGACACACTATTACATCTATTTGCATTCCATGGTGGAGCCCATGTAGCAACAATGGTAAGGATGGGTTAATGGGGAAGGGCCCTGGCCAGCAATTGGGTGCACCCCCCATAGATACGGGCACCAGGCAATGGTGCCGAGGTAAATGGATATGTGCTCAGCTGCCGCCTAGGATCCTCCTCTTTTTATTGAGGAACCAACATTGCCATGGACTAACACTGCCCCCCACAGGCACCAAAGTGACGGTTCTGGAAATGGACAGGGGGCTCCTAGCTAAAAGGAATGGTACACATGATGGTAAAAATGAATGAATGCAACACATAAAAGCCCAGAGTCATCCGTGTCTCTGTGTTAAGTATTGAATAGACATTTTTATTATTTATTAACCCAACATTTTCTTGGTTGATGGGTAGTGTTGGGTTTCACATCCAATCCAAAGACCCACATTTTGCCAATTCAGTTGGATCAGCCAAAACAGAATCCTGGCAAAACTTGGTTCAATGTCTGGAGATAATGCCAGAAGTCACCATTAGCCAATAAATGTGTTTAAAAAGGTGAGTATTGGGACTTGCCCAAATGGGCATTTGGCTTTTGCAGCATGTAGTGCCCCCAGCTACTGCAACACTCATTGTCGAAAATAACTTTCATATACTGTACTACTTACACAACTAAAACTATCCTCGTGCCTTTTTACTTGGAAATATGTAGTGATGTGGACCTAAGTGTAATGTGTTAGGAACACGGCTATAAACCGGTTTAATTAGAAATGGTAAATGTTAAACATGTTTTATTGTAAGTGAAATACATGGGGAAGCCCTGTTTTCATATCATCTTGACTTTTTTGTGAGATTTGTGTACTGTGGTCAGGTGATGAGTTTAATTTTCGGGTCGCTTACCCTTGACCTGGTTTGCAGTGCAGCTATGCTTCTTCAGCTGTTTTTCTAAATAGTGTTTTAGTTTTTTTGAAGAATTTTGTAAAAGAACCAGCACTCCAGTGCAAAGGTAAAAGTAAATGAGCTTATATTTGTAATTCATACACCATAAATCGTGCAAAACAAGGATTGGTTTCTGGTCGATGTTTCGGGGTGCACTGTGGCCCCCTTCCTCAGGACCAACCACATACTATGTACATCGTATGTGGTTGGTCCTGAGGAAGGGGGCCACAGTGCACCCCGAAACGTCGACCAGAAACCAATCCTTGTTTTGCACGATTTATGGTGTTTGAATTACAAATATAAGCTCATTTACTTTTACCTTTGCACTGGAGTGCTGGTTCTTTTACAAAATTCTTGGACTTTGGCAGTGTCTCCGCGGACTGCGCACCCACCCGACATGGGATACATATGAGTAAGAGTGCGACAGCCACTAGAAGTTTTTTTGTTTTTTTGACCTGCACACCTCTAGGGATGTAAGTGGTGCTGCTGTTGGTGTTTAGTGCATTGTGAGTTATTGCATACTAGTCAATTGGTAAGTCAATGTTTTTAGGCTTTTTATTTTTGATTCAAACAATTTATTGTAATACATATTGTAGTTATAATGTATAATCATGACACACAGTGTGTCAGTATTTATGTTGGCTTATCTGAATTCCAAGAATTGCCCTCATATGAATTCACAGACAACGAGTTGCGGTGATGTGCAAGGGAAATCGCCCCAGTCTCCGGAGTCCAACATTACCGCACAGTCCTCTTTATCTTCTAAATTGTCAGGCTGACCGCTAGCCCAGCCCGTGTACGTGGGAACAGCGCCATTCAGATCTCTAAAGTCCCCCTCCTTCAGCCGGTCATTGATGCCCAGGAATGAAGCAATGTTAAACTCCAGCACAATAGACCTTACGGCCTGATCCTCGTCAGCGTTCTGAGGCGTGGCGATCTGACCTCCATCGTTGCGGCATTTGGCCACCGCCTCATCATAGGTGGCTTGTTCACCTTTTGAAATGTACAACTTGTTACCACTGATTTCTATTCCTCCGAGAAATTTAAAAGCTGCAATAGGTGACGACAAAGGAAAAAACATTAGATAAACATCATAATCACATCGAAAATTCAGGAGGAACAATGGACAAAGGAAGTTCATCAGCCAGATCCAATCAACCATCATTACTCCATGAGCCAATCAATGAGCTTAGATTTAGATAAATAATACTGGAGTTTCAGATGTTCCAGAATATATATATATATATATATATATATATATATATATATATATATCTGCTAGATCTATAACACATTTCTCACAGTGTGGGAATCGTTTTGTTAGGGATTCCAAAGTGAAATGATCTTTTTTTACCTAAAATTAATTAATTTTTGAAATCTCTACAATTTTATCATCATTTATTTTTCTGTAATTTTGAGAATATTTACAATAATTTACTACATTTTCCATCCTATAAGATGCACCCCCAACGCAGATGTGGTTTGGAGCAGGAACACAATGAAAAACATATTCTGAACCAAATGTTGTGCTAAAACAACATCCCACCAAGGGCCAAATGATATGCAAGATGCAGAACCCGCCAATTACAGGCAGTGTGGCATTCCCCCCTCCCATTCCCCACAGGCAGTGTGGCCTCCCCCCTCCCATTCCCCCACAGGCAGAGTGGCATTTCCCCCTCCCATTCCCCATAGGCCGTGTGGCATTCCCCCCTCCCATTTCCCATATAGGCAGTGTGGCATCCCCCCTCCCATTCCCCATATAGGCAGTGTGGCATTCCCCCTCCCATTCCCCATATAGGCAGTGTGGCATTCCCCCTCCCATTCCCCATATAGGCAGTGTGGCATTCCCCCTCCCATTCCCCATATAGGCACTGTAGCATTCCCCCTCCCATTCCCCATATAGGCAGTGTGGCATTCCCCCTCCCATTCCCCATATAGGCAGTGTGACATTCCCCCTCCCATTCCCCATATAGGCAGTGTGGCATTCCCCCTCCCATTCCCCATATAGGCAGTGTGACATTCCCCCCTCCCATTCCCCATATAGGCAGTGTGGCATCCCCCCTCCCATTCCCCATATAGGCAGTGTGACATTCCCCCCTCCCATTCCCCATATAGGCAGTGTGACATTCCCCCTCCCATTCCCCATATAGGCAGTGTGGCATCCCCCTCCCATTCCCCATATAGGCAGTGTGACATTCCCCCTCCCATTCCCCATATAGGCAGTGTGGCATTCCCCCTCCCATTCCCCATATAGGCAGTGTGACATTCCCCCCTCCCATTCCCCATATAGGCAGTGTGGCATCCCCCCTCCCATTCCCCATATAGGCAGTGTGGCATTCCTCCTCCCATTCCCCATATAGGCAGTGTGGCATTCCTCCTCCCATTCCCCATATAGGCATTGTGACATTCCCCCCTCCCATTCCCCATATAGGCAGTGTGACATTCCCCCTCCCATTCCCCATATAGGCAGTGTGGCATTCCCCCTCCCATTCCCCATATAGGCAGTGTGGCATCCCCCCTCCCATTCCCCATATAGGCAGTGTGGCATCCCCCCTCCCATTCCCCATATAGGCAGTGTGGCATTCCTCCTCCCATTCCCCATATAGGCAGTGTGGCATTCCTCCTCCCATTCCCCATATAGGCATTGTGACATTCCCCCCTCCCATTCCCCATATAGGCAGTGTGACATTCCCCCTCCCATTCCCCATATAGGCAGTGTGGCATCCCCCCTCCCATTCCCCATATAGGCAGTGTGACATTCCCCCTCCCATTCCCCATATAGGCAGTGTGGCATCCCCCCTCCCATTCCCCATATAGGCAGTGTGACATCCCCCCTCCCATTCCCCATATAGACAGTGTGACATTCCCCCTCCCATTCCCCATATAGGCAGTGTGGCATCCCCCCTCCCATTCCCCATATAGGCAGTGTGGCATTCCTCCTCCCATTCCCCATATAGGCATTGTGACATTCCCCCCTCCCATTCCCCATATAGGCAGTGTCGCATCCCCCCTCCCATTCCCCATATAGGCAGTGTGGCATTCCTCCTCCCATTCCCCATATAGGCAGTGTGGCATTCCCCCCTCCCATTCCCCATATAGGCAGTGTGGCATTCCCCCCCTCCCATTCCCCATATAGACAGTGTGACATCCCCTCCTCCCATTCCCCATATAGGCAGTGTGGCATCCCCCCCCCTCCCATTCCCCATATAGGCAGTGTGACATTCCTCCTCCCATTCCCCATATAGACAGTGTGGCATTCCCCCCTCCCATTCCCCATATAGACAGTGTGACATTCCCCCTCCCATTCCCCATATAGGCAGTGTGGCATCCCCCCTCCCATTCCCCATATAGGCAGTGTGGCATTCCTCCTCCCATTCCCCATATAGGCAGTGTGGCATTCCCCCCTCCCATTCCCCATATAGGCAGTGTGGCATTCCCCCCCTCCCATTCCCCATATAGACAATGTGACATCCCCTCCTCCCATTCCCCATATAGGCAGTGTGGCATCCCCCCCCCCTCCCATTCCCCATATAGGCAGTGTGGCATTCCCCCCTCCCATTCCCCATATAGGCAGTGTGGCATTCCCCCCTCCCATTCCCCATATAGGCAGTGTGGCATTCCCCCCCTCCCATTCCCCATATAGACAGTGTGACATCCCCCCCTCCCATTCCCCATATAGGCAGTGTGGCATTCCCCCTCCCATTCCCCATATAGGCAGTGTGACATTCCCCCTCCCATTCCCCATATAGGCAGTGTGGCATGGGATCCAGATTTTGGTGTACGTGATTCCCGGATTAAATGGCCGATTCAGGAAATTCATGGTCACAGGTGTGACCATGAACAGGGGTGTGTTCAGCCATTCTTCTGCCATGGCTTCCACCCAGAGCTGGTGGGGTCCTGCAAGCTGCCCCTCTATGGTTCCTGGCCCTCCCTCTTGCATGCTGCCCTCCATTTGGCTCAGCACCTGCTTCTACATGTCCCAGCACCCTTCCCCAACATGTGTACTACGACTCTCTGTGTCCCAGTGTTCTCACTGCTGTATCTGTCACGTGCCCCTTCTTCTGCCAGGAAATGATGCCCCAAATGCTCCCCTCGGCAGTCAGTGACACCCCCCCGTGGTGATCTATCCCATCTCCACATGGTTCCGTGCCCCTTCCTTTTTTCCCCATGGATATTCCCCTCAGGGTCTCACTCAGATTCCATTCGGAACTGACTATGGACTCTTTGTTGAGTTACCCCTTTCTTGTTGTTGCTTCCATAGACAAGACCACCAGCAGTGTTTACTTTCATTATGACCTTCCCTCATGCCACTATTCTTGTGCAAGGACTCCTCCACCAAGTGAAGAGGAAGAACCTGGTACAAGGAGTTCCCTTTGTATTTTATATTACTCTACATTCTAAATTTATCTCATGCTACTCTCAACTTCCTGGGCCAAGGGATCCCCCACCAAGTGGCACCTGGAATTGGATGGCTGCTTGGGTGGATGGTGTCTGGTCCAAGAAGTTCCTCTTGTGTGTTCCTCTGTCTCTGTACCTGCACCTGGTACTTCCCCCTTCTGTACTATTACTCTGCATTCTAAATTTATCTCACGCTACAATCCATTTCCTGGATTAGAACCTCTACCAAGTGGCACCTACTTATGGAATGGCTGTCTGGATGGGAGGCACCTGGTACAAGAAGTTCGTCTCTGTACCTCCACCTGGTACCTCCCCCTCCTGTATACTGCTTCTCTGTATTCTAACCTTTTCTCATGCTACTCTCTACTTCCTGGACTAGGAGCTCCACGATGTGGCACCTGGAATGGAATTGGCAGCTTGGGTGAGAGACGCCTGGTACAAGAAGCTTGTACCTTCACCTGGTACCTCCCCCTCCTGTATACTGCTTCTCTGTATTCTAACCTTATCTCATGCTACTCTCTACTTCCTGGACTGGGACCCCGCCAAGAGGCGCCTGGAATGGAATTGCTGCCTGGGTGGGAGACACCTGGAACATGGAGTTCATCGTAGACTTTCTATCTTCATGCTCCCACTGGTGGCTTTATCTAACTTCCAGGAACTAAGTGCCTCCTGGTTCTACTGCTGAACTCTGTACTTACCTCTGTCCCCTGATCTGCTGGAATTGTTATGTGTTAGTTCCCCAACCGTATCCCTGGAGCCTCCCTGCCACAACAAATTCCTACTGTGTATGTAGTGTATGTCCCTAAGGAAATATATCTGATTGTCTTAAGCCTAAGGACCTGTCATTGTCCATTGTCAGTCCAGGACCCACTCACCGTTTTTTTGCTGATCCTGGCAGATTTCCATCTTATGAGACGCATCTAAATATTCTATTAAGAGAGGAAGTGACACAACACAAAGGTTATTGAGGTCAGATGCAATAAGACTTAATGAAATCCTTTATACAGGTACAAAAACAAGCAGCCCAAACCCAGCTAACCCCTCAGCCAACGTAACCCCAATGCCACCATGTCTGTGCCAGGCAGCCACAGTCACCAGCACGTGGCTCATCCTATTGCAGTGCACTGGCTTCAGGACCGGCCTTGCACATAGGACAGAGTTAAAGCGCTCGCATGCTACGCAATTCGCCTTCACCGGTGAAGACATTACTATCCTGCATTGCAATGAACAAACTTAGACTAAGCTAACTGGGCAGCACTCGCCTGAAAGCCACTAACAAATATAATCACAACAATATCTGTGTGCACACTCAGCCCAGTACAAACATATAGGAACCTAGACTAAGGAAATAGGGGGAACCCACCCTCCCCCCCAAAAAATGTGCCGGGCTAGAAATGAGTGGCACTACTCATGAGCGTACAAAAATAGAAAAAGTTTATTAATCTAAATGGTTAAACAGTTATAACATACTAACACAGTTTACATAAACACAATAGACATAACAAGACAAATATAAAAACATCAGGGGGGACCGGAGGTCTGCCAAATTCATAAAGTAACCCTAAAAACCCTAAAAATCATCCTGAAATAAAGGCACCAAGTAATCAATCTAAAATATGTGCAAATCTGCAGTCAACTATGCAATTGTGCCAAACATAACAACAATATAAACAAAAGAGAATATCAAATAGCACTCAAACAAGTGACAGGAGGACTAACCATGGTGTGCAAGGGAAATAGAAAAAAATTTCAAAAATATGATAACAAAGAAAAAGTTATAGTGCATTTATACAGACCAACCGGGATACCCCTGAAAGGATAAGGCGCCAACGCGTGTCGTAGTGACCACACACTACTTCATCAGGGCGGCCGCCCTGATGAAGTAGTGTTTTTTTTCTATTTCCCTTGCACACCCTGGTTATTGTGACAGAGACTCTGTCTTTTGGATGTCATCACTATTCAGTTGCCCACCGGGTCATTCACTGGCCTTTTCTTAATTAGGTCATTGTAGTTTGGATTGTATTATAAACTGCCTTTGTGTTAATTGATTACATCACAGGCAATGGCATTGTTCTGATTGAGTGTATTACAGACTCCTATTGTTTTGCTGATTGCGTCACCGGCAGAGTTGGTCTGTGTATTTGTCATGAGGTCCACGGGGGAGGTCCCATTGCATGGAGACTTGTGTATATAAGGCCTAGAGTGGCACTAATAAAGACACTTCACCTTCACCCTCAATACTGAGTTCTGTCTCTTATTGGGGGAAACGCTATATTACAATTCACTAGCCCTTGTAAGGGCTGTTCCTGTTTTCTCACGGACGACTCTGGAATTCCAGCAGCACCTCTTACGATTGGGAAAAGGACGTCTTGGGTGGTGAAGCCCTCCGGCGATAAGGGTTATCCCTACAATTGGTGGCAAGCGGTCGGATGGTCCTTTCTACCCAGAGAGAGTGCTACCCTGATGGAGAGTCAGTAGGACAAGTTGAAAAGGCTGACCCTGAAGGATCTACTCGAGAGCCGGGGAAGGTCAGCTAGCAACCGCCCACGTCGGGAACTGATAGCCGAGCTGATCGAAATGGATCGTGCAGCAGTGAGGACTGAAACCAATATAGAGATCGATGAAGACGCTGCTCTTGTTCAAGCGGTTCGGAACAGATTGTCGGTCTATGGCCCGAATCCATCACAGGAACTGATCGACCGAGTCTTCGCCGCAGCGGAGGCAGAGGCCAGTAAGCGAAGGGAAGATCGGCGACTTTCAAACCAGCAGCCTCTCAGCCTCAGTTACACTGGGGGGAGAAAGATTCCATTTGCAGCATTTAAGTCCTTCCAGGAAAGTGACGACGAGATTGACGGATTTTTGGCCGATTTTGAACGCCAGTGCGCTTTACACCGGGTACCCACGGAGGAATGGGTCACCATATTATCAGGGAAACTATCTGGGAAAGCTTCCGATGCTTTCCGGGCCATCCCTGATGCGGACTTACCACACTACCTTCTGGTAAAGGAGGCTTTGTTAGCCCGGTACGCTGTCACCCCGGAAGCCTACAGGCGACGATTTCGGGAATCCCAAAAGAAGGGAGGGGATTCTTACACGGAGTGGGCATGTCGCCTCCATCGTACAGCATCACACTGGGTCACTGGATGCAAAGCCACGACCGCTGAGGATGTACTACAGTTGTTTTTATAGAACATTTTCTCAATGCCCTGCAACCAGAGCTAAGAGAGTGGGTACGTGACCGGAGGCCTCTAACGCTACCTGAGGCTGCTCGTCTAGCCGACGAGTACACTGATGCTCGCCGGACAGAACAGTCCGCTCCAAAACCACAACCTCCCATCAAATTTCAAGCACCTGTGGCTTCAGCGCCAACTCGTGACTCTGGGCCACATAGGCCAGCGCAGCAACCGAACCTCTCCACAGCTCAGTGCCATTGTTGCAAACAATGGGGACATTATCGCAGTGATTGCGCCCTAGAGCCTCCCCGAAACACGTGGGGGAAAAAGCAACCTTCCACCTCCCGTACTCCTGTGGCACACTGTTTGGAAGCTGAGAGCAGTTCGGAAGAGTATCTGGGGGTACTGTATGAAGCTGATCCCGTACAAGCGGCCATCCAAGACAACCGACAGCACCATTGCCAGGAGGTACGAGTCAATGGGCGCACCGCGCAAGGATTACGCGACACCGGAGCCACACTTACCTTGCTTCAACCTCATTTGGTCAAGAACAAAGACCGCACTGGACACACCGTTGCAGTAAGGGTGGCGGGAGGAGCTGTGTTTCGACTCCCCACCGCCCGAGTACATCTTGACTGGGGCGCTGGATCCGGCAGGGTACAGGTGGGACTTATGGACAACTTACCAGCAGAAGTACTATTGGGAAATGATCTAGGACCAATGACTTCTGCCTACGCTACCTCTGGACCAGCCAGCGTCAACCCTGTTACAACCCGGTCTCCAGCCCGAGCTGCCGACTCCAGCCCACTGGTCGGGGAGACCCAGGGGTTTCGTCTGCATCACGTCATGTCTGTTACAAGAAGCCAAGAAGAGGATCAGCCATCAGGTTACGTCCTTCCAGAAGGGAAACGTATGCCAAACACTATTTTTGTTGGGGGCATTGGCCGTCGGATTAATCAGCCTGAAATTAAGGATGTTTTTTCAAAGTATGGCGCTGTAAAGAGTGTCAAAATTATTAGGGATGCCTCTGGCGTTTCTAAGGGTTATGGTTTTGTCTACTTTTACGATGATGTAGATGTGCAGAAGATTGTGGATTCTCCGATCAGCTACCATGGAAAGAGATTGAAACTTGGGCCAGCTATAAGAAAGCAAAGCACCTGTGCACACATCCAACCAAGGACTTTGGTGCTGAACTCACCAACGCCACAATATCCCAGTGTTTGGACCCCACCCATGACCGATTCCTATGTACAGCCCACGTCAATGTTTAGTCCGGTTACTCACTATGTGCAGACTTGTCCTTACACAGAACTCTGCCCATAACAAGAGTCCGGACAGCCCCACGTTAACCCGAACAGGGTCAATCCGGGTCTGCCGGGTGTTCCACAAAAAGGGGGCATTGTGACAGAGACTCTGTCTTTTGGATGTCATCACTATTCAGTTGCCCACCGGGTCATTCACTGGCCTTTTCTTAATTAGGTCATTGTAGTTTGGATTGTATTATAAACTGCCTTTGTGTTAATTGATTACGTCACAGGCAATGGCATTGTTCTGATTGAGTGTATTACAGACGCCTATTGTTTTGCTGATTGCGTCACCGGCAGAGTTGGTCTGTGTATTTGTCATGAGGTCCACGGGGGAGGTCCCATTGCATGGAGACTTGTGTATATAAGGCCTAGAGTGGCACTAATAAAGACACTTCACCTTCACCCTCAATACTGAAGTTCTGTCTCTTATTGGGGGAAACGCTATATTACAATTCACTAGCCCTTGTAAGGGCTGTTCCTGTTTTCTCACGGACGACTCTGGAATTCCAGCAGCACCTCTTACGATTGGGAAAAGGACGTCTTGGGTGGTGAAGCCCTCCGGCGATAAGGGTTATCCCTACAGTCCTCCTGTCACTTGTTTGAGTGATATTTGATATTCTCTTTTGTTTATATTGTTGTTATGTTTGGCACAATTGCATAGTTGACTGCAGATTTGCACATATTTTAGATTGATTACTTGGTGCCTTTATTTCAGGATGATTTTTAGGGTTTTTAGGGTTACTTTATGAATTTGGCAGACCTCCGGTCCCCCCTGATGTTTTTATATTTGTCTTGTTATGTCTATTGTGTTTATGTAAACTGTGTTAGTATGTTATAACTGTTTAACCATTTAGATTAATAAACTTTTTCTATTTTTGTACGCTCATGAGTAGTGCCACTCATTTCTAGCCCGGCACATTTTTTGGGGGGGAGGGTGGGTTCCCCCTATTTCCTTAGTCTAGGATCCTGCATTGCAATTTATTGACTGACATGAAGCTGTTGCCTTGTCTGCACCACTTTATGTGTCACATCAACCCCCTACTAATCCCTGAAGTGTCACTATTCAGTGTTGGTTCCACATTGTTGCCTTTACCCCACTATCCCTGATTCCAGGTGTATAAGTGACCCCTCCCCCTGCCATCCCCTGATTCCAGATGTATAAGTGACCCCTCCTCCTGCCATCCCCTGATTCCAGGTGTATAAGTGACCCCTCCTCCTGCCATCCCCTGATTCCAGGTGTATAAGTGACCCCTCCCCCTGCCATCCCCTGATGCTGGGTGTATAAGTGACCCCTCCTCCCCCTGCCATCCCCTGATGCTGGGTGTATAAGTGACCCCTCCCCCTGCCATCCCCTGATTCCAGGTGTATAAGTGACCCCTCCCCCTGCCATCCCCTGATGCTGGGTGTATAAGTGACCCCTCCCCCTGCCATCCCCTGATTCCGGGTGTATAAGTGACCCCTCCTCCTCCTGTCATCCCCTGATGCCGGGTGTATAAGTGACCCCTCCTTCTGCCATCCCCTGATTCCGGGTGTATAAGTGACCCCTCCTCCTCCTGCCATCCCCTGATGCCGGGTGTATAAGTGACTCCTCCTCCTGCCATCCTCTGCTGCCGGGTGTATAAGTGACCCCTCCTCCTGCCATCCCCTGATGCCGGGTGAATAAGTGACCCCTCCTCCTGCCATCCCCTGATGCTGGGTGTATAAGTGACCCCTCCTCCTCCTGCCATCCCGTGATGCAGGGTGTATAAGTGACCCCTCCTCCTCCTCCTGTCATCCCCTGATGCTGGGTGTATAAGTGACCCCCCTCCTGCCATCCCCTGATGCCAGGTGTATAAGTGACCCCTCCTCCTGCCATCTCCTGATGCCAGGTGTATAAGTGACCCCTCCCCCTGCCATCCCCTGATGCCAGGTATATAAGTGACCACTCCTCCTGCCATCCTCTGATGCCGGGTGTATAAGTGACCCCTCCTCCTGCCATCCCCTGATGTTGGGTGTATAAGTGACCCCTCCTCCTGCCATCCCCTGATGCCGGGTGTATAAGTGACCCCTCCTCCTTTCGCCATCCCCTGATGCCGGGTGTATTAGTGACCCCTCCTACTGCCATGCCCTGATGCTGGGTGTATAAGTGACCCCTCCTCCTGCCATCTCCTGATGCCAGGTGTATAAGTGACCCCTCCCCCTTCCATCCCCTGATGCCAGGTGTATAAGTGACCACTCCTCCTGCCATCCTCTGATGCCGGGTGTATAAGTGACCCCTCCTCCTGCCATCCCCTGATGTTGGGTGTATAAGTGACCCCTCCTCCTGCCATCCCCTGATGCCGGGTGTATAAGTGACTCCTCCTCCTCCTGCCATCCCCTGATGCCGGGTGTATAAGTGACTCCTCCTCCTCCTGCCATCCCCTGATGCTGGGTGTATAAGTGACCCCTCCTCCTGCCATCCCCTGATTCTGGGTGTATAAGTGACCCCTCCTCCTGCCATCCCCTGATGCTGGGTTTATAAGTGACCCCTCCTCCTGCCATCCCCTGATGCCGGGTGTATAAGTGACCCCCTCCTCCTGCCATCCCCTGATTCCAGGTGTATAAGTGACCCCTCCTCCCGCCATCCCCTGATGCTGGGTGTATAAATAACCCCTCCTCCTGCCATCCCCTGATGCTGGGTGTATAAGTGACCCCTCCTCCTGCCATCCCCTGATGCTGGGTGTATAAGTGACCCCTCCTCCTGCCATCCCCTGATGCTGGGTGTATAAGGGACCCCCCCCTCCTGCCATCCCCTGATGCTGGGTGTATAAGTGACCCCTCCTCCTGCCATCCCCTGATGCTGGGTGTATAAGGGACCCCCCCTCCTGCCATCCCCTGATGCTGGATGTATAAGTGACCCCTCCTCCTGCCATCCCCTGATGCTGGGTGTATAAGTGACCCCTCCTCCTGCCATCCCCTGATGCCGGGTGTATAAGTGACTCCTCCTCCTCCTGCCATCCCCTGATGCTGGGTGTATAAGTGACCCCTCCTCCTGCCATCCCCTGATGCTGGGTGTATAAGTGACCCCTCCTCCTGCCATCCCCTGATGCTGGGTTTATAAGTGACCCCTCCTCCTGCCATCCCCTGATGCCGGGTGTATAAGTGACCCCCTCCTCCTGCCATCCCCTGATGCCGGGTGTATAAGTGACCCCTCCTCCTGCCATCCCCTGATGCTGGGTGTATAAGTGACCCCTCCTCCTGCCATCCCCTGATGCTGGATGTATAAGTGACCCCTCCTCCTGCCATCCCCTGATGCTGGGTGTATAAGTGACCCCTCCTCCTGCCATCCCCTGATGCTGGGTGTATAAGTGACCCCTCCCCCTGCCATCCCCTGATGCCTGGTGTATAAGTGACCCCTCCTCCTGCCATCCCCTGATTCTGGGTGTATAAGTGACCCCTCCTCCTGCCATCCCCTGATGCTGGGTTTATAAGTGACCCCTCCTCCTGCCATCCCCTGATGCCGGGTGTATAAGTGACCCCCTCCTCCTGCCATCCCCTGATTCTGGGTGTATAAGTGACCCCTCCTCCTGCCATCCCCTGATGCTGGGTGTATAAGTGACCCCTCCTCCTGCCATCCCCTGATGCCGGGTGTATAAGTGACTCCTCCTCCTCCTGCCATCCCCTGATGCTGGGTGTATAAGTGACCCCTCCTCCTGCCATCCCCTGATGCTGGGTGTATAAGTGACCCCTCCTCCTGCCATCCCCTGATGCTGGGTTTATAAGTGACCCCTCCTCCTGCCATCCCCTGATGCCGGGTGTATAAGTGACCCCCTCCTCCTGCCATCCCCTGATTCTGGGTGTATAAGTGACCCCTCCTCCTGCCATCCCCTGATGCTGGGTTTATAAGTGACCCCTCCTCCTGCCATCCCCTGATGCCGGGTGTATAAGTGACCCCCTCCTCCTGCCATCCCCTGATTCTGGGTGTATAAGTGACCCCTCCTCCTGCCATCCCCTGATGCTGGATGTATAAGTGACCCCTCCTCCTGCCATCCCCTGATGCTGGGTGTATAAGTGACCCCTCCTCCTGCCATCCCCTGATGCTGGGTGTATAAGTGACCCCTCCTCCCGCCATCCCCTGATGCTGGGTGTATAAGTGACCCCTCCTCCTGCCATCCCCTGATGCTGGGTGTATAAGGGACCCCTCCTCCTGCTATCCCCTGATGGTGGGTGTATAAGTGACCCCTCCTCCTGCCATCCCCTGATTCTGGGTGTATAAGTGACCCCTCCTCCTGCCATCCCCTGATGCTGGGTTTATAAGTGACCCCTCTTCCTCCTGCCATCCCCTTATTCCAGGTGTATAAGTGACCCCTCCTCCCGCCATCCCCTGATGCTGGGTGTATAAGTGACCCCTCCTCCTGCCATCCCCTGATGCTGGGTGTATAAGTGACCCCTCCTCCTGCCATCCCCTGATGCCGGGTGTATAAGTGACCCCTCCTCCTGCCATCCCCTGATGCCGGGTGTATAAGTGACCCCTCCTCCTGCCATCCCCTGATGCTGGATGTATAAGTGACCCCTCCTCCTGCCATCCCCTGATGCTGGGTGTATAAGTGACCCCTCCTCCTGCCATCCCCTGATGCTGGGTGTATAAGTGACCCCTCCTCCTGCCATCCCCTGATGCTGGATGTATAAGTGACCCCTCCTCCTGCCATCCCCTGATGCTGGGTGTATAAGTGACCCCTCCTCCTGCCATCCCCTGATGCCGGGTGTATAAGTGACCCCTCCTCCTGCCATCCCCTGATGCCGGGTGTATAAGTGACCCCTCCTCCTGCCATCCCCTGATGCTGGGTGTATAAGTGACCCCTCCTCCTCCTGCCATCCCCTGATGCTGGGTGTATAAGTGACCCCTCCTCCTGCCATCCCCTGATGCTGGGTGTATAAGTGACCCCTCCCCCTGCCATCCCCTGATGCTGGGTGTATAAGTGACCCCTCCTCCTGCCATCCCCTGATGCTGGGTGTATAAGGGACCCCTCCTCCTGCCACCCCCTGATGCCGGGTGTATAAGTGACCTCTCCTCCTGCCATCCCCTGATGCCGGGTGTATAAGTGACCCCTCCTCCTGCCATCCCCTGATGCTGGATGTATAAGTGACCCCCTCCTCCTGCCATCCCCTGATGCTGGGTGTATAAGTGACCCCTCCTCCTGCCATCCCCTGATGCTGGGTGTATAAGTGACCCCTCCTCCTCCTTCCATCCCCTGATGCTGGGTGTATAAACGACCCCTCCTCCTGCCATCCCCTGATGCAGGGTGTATAAGGGACCCCTCCTCCTGCTATCCCCTGATGGTGGGTGTATAAGTGACCCCTCCTCCTGCCATCCCCTGATGCTGGGTGTATAAGGGACCCCTCCTCCTGCCATCCCCTGATGCTGGGTGTATAAGTGACCACTCCTCCTGCCATCCTCTGATGCCGGGTGTATAAGTGACCCCTCCCCCTGCCATCCCCTGATGCTGGATGTATAAGTGACCCCCTCCTCCTGCCATCCCCTGATGTCGGGTGTATAAGTGACCCCTCCTCCTGCCATCTCCTGATGCCTGGTGTATAAGTGACCCCTCCTCCTGCCATCCCCTGATGCTGGGTGTATAAGTGACCCCTCCTCCTGCCATCCCCTGATGCTGGGTGTATAAGTGACCCCTCCTGCCATCCCCTGATGCTGGGTGTATAAGTGACCCCTCCTCCTGCCATCCCCTGATGCCGGGTGTATAAGTGACCCCTCCTCCTGCCATCCCCTGATGCTGGGTGTATAAGTGACCCCTCCTCCTGCCATCCCCTGATGCTGGGTGTATAAGTGACCCCTCCTCCTGTCATCCCCTGATGCTGGGTGTATAAGTGACCCCTCCTCCTCCTGCCATCTCCTGATGCTGGGTGTATAAGTGACCCCTCCTCCTGCCATCCCCTGATGCTGGGTGTATAAGTGACCCCTCCTCCTGCCATCCCCTGATGCCGGGTGTATAAGTGACCCCTCCTCCTGCCATCCCCTGATGCCGGGTGTATAAGTGACCCCTCCTCCTGCCATCCCCTGATGCTGGGTGTATAAGTGACGCCCCTCCTCCTGCCATCCCCTGATGCTGGGTGTATAAGTGACCCCTCCTCCTGCCATCCCCTGATGCCTGGTGTATAAGTGACCCCTCCTCCTGCTATCCCCTGATGCCGGGTGTATAAGTGACCCCTCCTCCTGCCATCCCCTGATGCTGGGTGTATAAGTGACCCCTCCTCCCGCCATCCCCTGATGCCGGGTGTATAAGTGACCCCTCCTCCTGCCATTCCCTGATGCCGGGTGTATAAGTGACCCCTCCTCCTCCTGCCATCCCCTGATGCTGGGTGTATAAGTGACCCCTCCTCCTGCCATCCCCTGATGCCGGGTGTATAAGTGACCCCTCCTCCTGCCATCCCCTGATGCCGGGTGTATAAGTGACCCCTCCTCCTGCCATCCCCTGATGCCGGGTGTATAAGTGACCCCTCCTCCTGCCATCCCCTGATGCCGGGTGTATAAGTGACCCCTCCTCCCGCCATCCCCTGATGCTGGGTGTATAAGTGACCCCTCCCCCTGCCATCCCCTGATTCCAGATGTATAAGTGTCCGCTCGTCCTGCCATCCCCTGATGCTGGGTGTATAAGTGACCCCTCCCCCTGCCATCCCCTGATTCCAGATGTATAAGTGTCCGCTCGTCCTGCCATCCCCTGATGCCGGGTGTATAAGTGACCCCTCCTCCTGCCATTCCCTGATGCCGGGTGTATAAGTGACCCCTCCTCCTGCCATCCCCTGATGCCGGGTGTATAAGTGACCCCTCCTCCTGCCATCCCCTGATGCTGGGTGTATAAGTGACGCCCCTCCTCCTGCCATCCCCTGATGCTGGGTGTATAAGTGACCCCTCCTCCTGCCATCCCCTGATGCCTGGTGTATAAGTGACCCCTCCTCCTGCTATCCCCTGATGCCGGGTGTATAAGTGACCCCTCCTCCTGCCATCCCCTGATGCTGGGTGTATAAGTGACCCCTCCTCCCGCCATCCCCTGATGCCGGGTGTATAAGTGACCCCTCCTCCTGCCATTCCCTGATGCCGGGTGTATAAGTGACCCCTCCTCCTCCTGCCATCCCCTGATGCTGGGTGTATAAGTGACCCCTCCTCCTGCCATCCCCTGATGCCGGGTGTATAAGTGACCCCTCCTCCTGCCATCCCCTGATGCCGGGTGTATAAGTGACCCCTCCTCCTGCCATCCCCTGATGCCGGGTGTATAAGTGACCCCTCCTCCTGCCATCCCCTGATGCCGGGTGTATAAGTGACCCCTCCTCCCGCCATCCCCTGATGCTGGGTGTATAAGTGACCCCTCCCCCTGCCATCCCCTGATTCCAGATGTATAAGTGTCCGCTCGTCCTGCCATCCCCTGATGCTGGGTGTATAAGTGACCCCTCCCCCTGCCATCCCCTGATTCCAGATGTATAAGTGTCCGCTCGTCCTGCCATCCCCTGATGCCGGGTGTATAAGTGACCCCTCCTCCTGCCATTCCCTGATGCTGGGTGTATAAGTGACCCCTCCTCCTGCCATCCCCTGATGCCGGGTGTATAAGTGACCCCTCCTCCTGCCATCCCCTGATGCCGGGTGTATAAGTGACCCCTCCTCCTGCCATCCCCTGATGCTGGGTGTATAAGTGACCCCTCCTCCTGCCATCCCCTGATGCCGGGTGTATAAGTGACCCCTCCTCCTGCCATCCCCTGATGCCGGGTGTATAAGTGACCCCTCCTCCTGCCATCCCCTGATGCTGGATGTATAAGTGACCCCTCTTCCTGCCATCCCCTGATGCTGGGTGTATAAGTGACCCCTCCTCCTGCCATCCCCTGATGCCGGGTGTATAAGTGACCCCTCCTCCTGCCATCCCCTGATGCTGGATGTATAAGTGACCCCTCCTCCTGCCATCCCCTGATGCTGGGAGTATAAGTGACCCCTCCTCCTGCCATCTCCTGATGCTGGGTGTATAAGTGACCCCTCCTCCTGCCATCCCCTGATGCTGGGTGTATAAGTGACCCCTTCTCCTGCCATCCCCTGATGCTGGGTGTATAAGTGACCCCTCCTCCTGCCATCCCCTGATGCCGGGTGTATAAGTGACCCCTCCTCCTGCCATCCCCTGATGCTGGGTGTATAAGTGACCCCTTCTCCTGCCATCCCCTGATGCCGGGTGTATAAGTGACTCTTCCTCCTGCCATCCCCTGATGCCGGGTGTATAAGTGACCCCTCCTCCTGCCATCCCCTGATGCTGGGTGTATAAGTGACCCCTCCTCCTGCTATCCCCTGATGCCGGGTGTATAAGTGACCCCTCCTCCTGCCATCCCCTGATGCCTGGTGTATAAGTGACCCCTCCTCCTGCCATCCCCTGATGCTGGGTGTATAAGTGACCCCTCCTCCCGCCATCCCCTGATGCCGGGTGTATAAATGACCCCTCCTCCTGCCATCCCCTGATGCTGGGTGTATAAGTGACCCCTCCTCCTGCCATCCCCTGATGCTGGGTGTATAAGTGTCCGCTCGTCCTGCCATCCCCTGATGCTGGGTGTATAAGTGACCCCTCCTCCCGCCATCCCCTGATGCCGGGTGTATAAATGACCCCTCCTCCTGCCATCCCCTGATGCTGGGTGTATAAGTGACCCCTCCTCCTGCCATCCCCTGATGCCGGGTGCATAAGTGACCCCTCCTCCTCCTGCCATCCCCTGATGCCGGGTGTATAAGTGACCCCTCCTCCTGCCATTCCCTGATGCCGGGTGTATAAGTGACCCCTCCTCCTTCTGCCATCCCCTGATGCTGGGTGTATAAGTGACCCCTCCTCCTGCCATCCCCTGATGCCGGGTGTATAAATGACCCCTCCTCCTGCCATCCCCTGATGCTGGGTGTATAAGTGACCCCTCCTCCTGCCATCCCCTGATGCCGGGTGCATAAGTGACCCCTCCTCCTGCCATTCCCTGATGCCGGGTGTATAAGTGACCCCTCCTCCTTCTGCCATCCCCTGATGCTGGGTGTATAAGTGACCCCTCCTCCTGCCATCCCCTGATGCCGGGTGTATAAGTGACCCCTCCTCCTCCTGCCATCCCCTGATGCCAGGTGTATAAGTGACCCCTCCTCCTCCTGCCATCCCCTGATGCCGGGTGTATAAGTGACCCCTCCTCCTGCCATCCCCTGATGCCGGGTGTATAAGTGACCCCTCCTCCTGCCATCCCCTGATGCTGGGTGTATAAGTGACCCCTCCTCCTGCCATCCCCTGTTGCTGGGTGTATAAGTGACCCCTCCTCCTGCCATCCCCTGATACCGGGTGTATAAGTGACCCCTCCTCCTGCCATCCCCTGATGCTGGGTGTATAAGTGACCCCTCCTCCTGCCATCCCTTGTTGCCGGGGGTATAAGTGACCCCTCCTCCTGCCACCCCCTGATGCCGGGTGTATAAGTGACCCCTCCTCCTGCCATCCCTTGTTGCCGGGGGTATAAGTGACCCCTCCTCCTGCCATCCCCTGATGCCGGGTGTATAAGTGACCCCTCCTCCTGCCATCCCTTGTTGCCGGGGGTATAAGTGACCCCTCCCCCTGACATCCCCTGATGCCAGGTGTATAAGTGACCCCTCCCCCTGCCACCCCCTGATGCCGGGTGTATAAGTGACCCCTCCTCCTGCCATTCCCTGACGTTGGCTGTATAAGTGACCCCTCCTCCTGCCATCCCCTGATGCCGGGTGTATAAGTGACCCCTCCTCCTGCCATCCCCTGATGCCAGGTGTATAAGTGACCCATTTTTTCTTGCTAGCTCTTTAGCGTTTAGGACAGCACCAAACATAGCCGACACAATGGTGTAACACTTACCTTTGTTTGCTGTATAAGGAAAAAATCACCCCCTACCTCATAGGAAAATGATGTACCCCAGCTTTAAAATGGACCCGTCACAGGTACAGGAGAAGGTAGAAGATACATTTTGCACGTTTGTGATCCACACCGCAATGCCCACTGGTGGCACTAAATACTAACCATGACCCCAATGTAGCCCTGCCCCCCGCTGGAGAGATGGCGGCTCTGCCTATATATTTTATACATGTTAATAAGCAACGTTTGATATGAAAATGTTCAGGTCCCTCGAGGTTCGCCGCCGCCCTCCGGTGGTGCTGGTTAGCCATAAAAAACATTCGACGGGAAATTAAATTAAAGAAACGCTGACACCAAAACAATACAAATGATACCTTTCAGACCAGGTGGATCGGGCTTCTTATACGCATTAAGATAGTTGCCATTCTCATCCTGGTACCTGCAGACCACCTCAGGGGTTGACGCTAAAGCCACATGGAGGCAAAGTGCCCCGAAAACCAGCAACATGAACATCTCCCAAAGGGCCGTTGTCCTGTCGAAGAGACACAATGAAATCGCAGTCACTTATCTTGTTCTGTGGCGTCAGATTTAGATGCTGCTTTTATCCTGAAGAATGGTGAGCAAAGCGTTTTATTGGAGCAGTCAGGTACAAAGGGACCATTAAGGATTAGAATATCTGTTAGGTAATAAAACATAGAAAGCTCGTAGCGCACCATTAGTTTGATTTGCAAATAGTTGTTTTGAAAAGAAATCTCTGAACCCCCAGGAAACGACGGGGAAACGTTGCTAATCGTTTTCTGAGCGATCGTTTCTCTGTACATATTGTGTAACACCTCGAGCTCCGCCTATGTATAGTAATAAACAACCCCCGGCACAAATGATGGAATCACCAATCTCCGAGGATGTTCCTTCAGTTGTTGAAAACAAGCAGATCACAGACATGACAAAAAACTAAAGGCATTTCAAATGGCAACTTTCTGGCTTTAAGAAATACTAAAAGAAATCAAGAAAAATAATTGTGGCAGCCATATATACAAAAAAAAAGGGGAAAGCACCCACTAATTCCCCCAGAAAACTGCCAGAGACTTATTGCACACACCTAAAATTATATATGAAAATATGTGAATTTATTGAATTGATTTGACATTAATAAATCACAACTAAGACAGGCAGAGCACTCTGCCTTGAGAAAGAGACAGGATTGTCTCGGAACGCGTGGGCTTGTCGGGGGGGGGGGGGGGCGCTTGCTGGTTGACATCTCAATAAGATAAATAACACTATTTTTTCCTTTGTTTGGTTCTCCTCTGTATATATATTAATTTGGTAATATTTGGACATGGTCTGTATCATGTCTCTTCTATTTGATTGATGATGCACTTTAGCTGTTGCACATTGCACTTTAAATATAGTGATGACTCTTTAGCACATGTATTAACAGTAGGATTTATTGATGGGTGTAATATATAATATATAGTGATGTTCATCACAGCTCGGAACAATAGCCCCTCTTGTGGCAGATTAGCAATTAGTTTGTCTTCTATGTATTTTAACCAATGTCTTAGTTGTGGTTTATTAATGTCAAATCAATTCAATAAATTCATATATTTTTATATATAATTTTTGGTGTGTGCAATAAGTCTCTGGCACTTTTCTGGGGGAATTAGTGGGCGCTTCCCCCCCTTTTTTTTGTATATATGTATGTGTAGATTGTATCCAGAGCACTGCACACTAGCATTGTGTAAATAGGTTGGTGCCACCTCTCACCCTAGTGGTTTTCTAGTATTTGTGGCAGCCAGTAACAGTTACATTTTTAGAACAAGAACCGGGAATAAATTATGGAATCACTCAATTTTGAGGAAAAAAATATGGAATCACCCGGCAAATTTTCATTACAAACAATAAGACCTGCATCAGATGAAATCTGCTCGTTAGTGTCCAGGTAAAAAGAAGTGATCACACCTGTCAGCTCTCACTCACCGTGTCCCCGTTCCCGCGTCGTCCCCGGGCGGCTGGCGGCGCGGTTCCCGGCCCAGGGTCCTGGCCGTGCGGCATCTGCTCGGGCGGAGGCGGCTCAAGCGGTGCCCAGCTCGGCCACGCCCCCCGCTCTCTGCTCCGGTCGACGTGCTCGCGCGCGGGTGCGAGCACGTGTGTTTTATTCCCTCCGGCGGCGCTGTGCTGTGCGTGCCCGCCGGAGGACTAGTTTAAAGGGCCAATGAGCCCTAGTCTTTAGTAGGGCTTACGCCCTCTTCCTTGTCTGGGCCAATGAGCCCATAGATGGGATTGGGCTATCTCCCAATTGATTTCTAGTTCCCAGTTGCACCAATCACACACTCTATTCCCCAGTCTCAATTATTCTAGCTTCCTATAAAGGGTTCATGCCGTCAGATGCTCAGTGCCTGTGATAGCGCCTTGTACCCTGCATAGTCTTGTGATATACCTTGTTTGATCTCCGTTGCCGACCCCTGCCTGAACCGACTATTCTCGATCTGATCTCCATTGCCGACCTCTGCGTTGTACCTTAACCTCGAGCTGCCTCTTCCCTCTGTACCGCTGCGATCTCTGACTTCCCCGTGTCAACCTCTGGCCTGGTTCTGGACTTCCGCTACACTCGCTCTTAGCCATTGGTTCTTCAGACCTCTAAACCAGTAAGCTCTCATCCTTTGAGCCATTGAAGTCCTGGGGGCAACCGATCCCGGGCAGGCGTATTTTGCGTCCCGGCAAGCGGGGGCTCCTACAGGTGAAGCTGGCTGCGGAGATTGGGGGTTGAGGGCTTACCTAGAGGGCTGGAGTTACCAGAGCGTGACTTTATCACAGGCCCACGATGGATGACCTGGTACAGCAGGTGCAAGCTATGGCCACGGCGATAAACCAGCTCGCTCAAAGAGTGGCCACTCAGGAGTCTCGTCAGTTACCGGCATCCTCTGTACCACCTCATATCTCAGAACCAAAGATTCCACTGCCTGAAAAGTTTTTTGGAGAACGAGCAAAATTTTCCAATTTTAAGAATGCCTGCGAACTGTATTTCAAGCTGAGACCCAACTCCTCAGTCACTGAGTCCCAACGAGTAGGCCTAGTCATTTCTCTGCTTCAAGGAGACCCGCAGTCCTGGGCCCTTAGTTTACCATCTCATGATTCTGCCCTTCAATCCGTCACAGCATTCTTTAGTGCTATGGGCGTTTTATATGCTGATCCTGATCAACAATCTACGGCAGAGAATAGGCTTTCGGGCCTTAAGACAAGGACGGAATTCGGCTGAAGATTATAGTGCTGAATTCCGCCGCTGGGCCATCGAATCGAGGTGGAATGATCCCGCTCTGTGTAGTCAGTTCAGGGTGGGGCTGTCGGAAAGCATCAAGGATGCTTTGGTCAATTTTCCTCCACCCGCAGACCTAGACCAATTAATGCAGGTCTCCATTAAAATACACCGACGTCTTGGAGAGAGGGCTAGGGAGAGAGCCAGGGCTCCCACGTGCTTCAGGTCCTTCCAGAGTCTTAGTTCCCTGGCTACCCGTGGGGAAAATACCTCATCTCCTTCCCAGGAAGAACCCATGCAATTAGGGAGAACCCGGTTATCCCAAGAGGAAAAACAGCGTAGGCGATCCAAGGGGTTATGCCTATATTGTGGGAACTCGGGACATTTCGCTGGGTCCTGTCCAAACAAGGGGAAGCCGGCTGAAAACTCCCACACCTAGATCAGAGGGAGAGTGCTGGTCTAGGTGAGTCAGTTTGCAACTCTCGCCAAAATAAAATGCTAGTACCTATTGACCTGTTTTGGGGTTCTTCGAAGCAAACAGTTTCCGCCTTTATCGACAGTGGTGCGGCGGGAAACTTTTTGGACAGGAGTATGATCTCCATTTTAAGTATCCCTTTAGTTCCTCTTGAAAGATCCCTACAAGTTTTGGCTATCAATGGGAAGGCTATCCAGGGGGCACCAATAAATACCAAGACCCCACCACTTCGGTTAATTGTCGGCTCTTCCCACTCTGAATTTTTAGAATTCTTTATCTTTGATTGTCCAGAAACTCCGGTGGTTTTGGGATACCCCTGGTTGCAACTCCATAACCCGGTGTTAGATTGGCGGGCTGGGGAGTTGATCAAGTGGAGTGATCATTGTAAAGGTCACTGTTTCACTACAGGCCTCAGAAGCGTTCAAGTGTTACCTCAGGAATTACCTCAGCCATATGCTGATTGGTTCGATGTATTCTCTGAACGCTCAGCCGATACTCTTCCTCCACATCGGTCCTATGACTGCCCTATTGACTTTCTACCTGGTACTATTCCTCCTAGGGGAAAGATCTATAACCTTACTCTGCCCGAGGAGCAAGCAATGAGGGAGTATATTACCGAAAATTTAAGAAAAGGATTTATCTGTCCCTCTACCTCGCCTGCTGGGGCCGGGTTCTTTTTTGTAGAGAAAAAAAGATGGTGGCCTGAGACCGTGCATAGATTATCGGGCTTTGAATAAGATCACTATTAAGAACCGATACCCTTTACCCTTGATTGGGGATCAAGTCACGGGAGCCCGATTTTTTTCCAAATTGGATTTAAGAGGGGCATACAATTTGATTCGCATCCGGCAGGGGGATGAGTGGAAGACTGCATTTAATGTGAAAGATGGGCATTACGAATACCTGGTCATGCCCTTCGGTCTTTGTAATGCGCCAGCTGTTTTCCAAGACTTTGTTAATGATGTATTCAGGGAATATCTCGGTAGATTCGTGGTCATCTACTTGGATGATATTCTCATTTTATCTAATTCCTTATTGGAGCACAGACGCCATGTTAAGTTTGTACTACAAAAATTAAGAGAGAACAATTTATTTGCTAAACTTTCTAAATGTGTGTTTGAAGTCACCACAGTTCCCTTCTTAGGGTATGTTATTACCAACCAGGGTTTAGAGATGGACGCGGGGAAAGTTTCAGCAGTTCAGGATTGGGTTCAACCCAAGACCCTAAAAGAATTACAACGTTTTCTAGGTTTTGCAAATTTTTATCGGTTTCATCAAAGGCTTTTCCCATGTTGTTGCACCTCTTACCAACCTTACCCGCAAGGGGGCTTTTACTGCTAACTGGCCTCCTTCTGTCTGTGAGGCCTTCCTGACCTTGAAACGGGCCTTTACTTCGGCACCTGTCTTAGTGCATCCAGATATTCATAAAGCTTTTATTATTGAAGTGGATGCTTCTGAGCTGGGAGTGGGTGCAGTTTTGTCACAATATTCTGGTAACCCTGAGCGTCTCCATCCATGCGCTTATTTTTCTTGTAAATTCAGTACCACGGAACAAAATTATGATGTTGGTAATAGGGAACTATTAGCTATTAAACTGGCATTTGATGAATGGCGACACTGGTTGGAGGGTTCATTACATCCTATAACTGTGTATACCGATCACAAAAATCTCGAATACATTGGTTCTGCCAAGAGGCTGAACTCTCGTCAGGCACGTTGGGCATTGTTCTTCTCGTGCTTTAATTTTATTATTACTTTCAAGCCGGGTGTAAAAAATACCAAAGCTGATGCTCTATCCAGCATGTTCGGTGAATGTAAGGATCGAGGTGATACTGGTGAACCGATCCTACCCACGGGTTGTGTGGTTGGGGCGTTACTTCCTGATCTCTATAATACTCTGGCGCCGTTCCAAGTTGAATCTCCTAGTGATGTACCCTTAGGTTGCCAGTTTGTGCCGCCGCACTTGCGTTCAGATGTAATTCGTGAATTTCACGATGCTAAAACTGCAGGTCATCTGGATAGTCATAAGACGTTTATGCTTGCCCGTCGACATGTATGGTGGCCTACCATGAGACGCGATGTTACTGCCTTTATCGACGCTTGTGCTATTTGTGCTCGAAGTAAAGGAGTTCACAAGGCTCCTAGTGGCAGTTTGGTTCCTCTTGAAATTCCTGCCGAACCATGGACTCATATTTCTATGGATTTTATTGTAGATTTGCCTCTCTCACATGGTAATACTGTAATTTGGGTGGTCGTAGATCGTTTCAGTAAGATGGCACATTTCATTCCGTTGACCAAGCTTCCGTCAGCTCCTGAGCTTTCGCGGCTATTTACTTCGCATATTTTTCATATTCATGGTATTCCGTCTAATATAGTCTCCGATCGGGGGTTTCCAATTTACTTCCCGTTTTTGGAAACACTTCTGTTCACGGTTGGGAATTCAGATCTCTCTTTCCTCTGCTTACCATCCCCAGTCTAATGGGCAGACGGAAAGAACAAATCAAACTTTGGAGCAATACTTAAGATGCTATGTCTTGGATGCGCAAGAGCAATGGGCGGAATTTATTGATTTTGCTGAGTTCGCTTACAATAACGCGCCTAGCGAGAGCACTAAGATATCTCCTTTCTTTTGTAATTTGGGGAAAAATCCTACAGCTTCTTCCCTTTCAGGGTCACCTTCCAATTTGCCGGCATTGGAAGAGTGGCTTCAAGAACGGAAGAATATCTGGACCCACGTTCAGGAGATTCTCAAAGACACGGGCTTGAGATATAAGAGATTTGCTGATCGTCGCAGGAACCAGTTCTGCAGGTGGGTGATCTAGTTTGGGTCTCCACCAAAAATATTGCGCTCCGTCAACCTTCCAGTAAATTAGGTCCCAAGTTCATTGGACCTTATCCTATTATTAGGAAGTTGAATAATGTGTCTTTTAAGGTGCAACTCCCGCCGACTATGAAAATACCTAATTCTTCCCATGTTTCGCTGTTAAAACCAGCTAAGAATGCTCCTCCTGCTGGTCCTTCGCCTATTCTCGTTGATAATGAGTCAGAATTTGAAGTGAATAAAATCTTGGATTCACGTAAAGTGCGTAATTCTTTACAGTATTTGATTGACTGGGTTGGTTATGGTCCAGAGGAAAGATGTTGGGTTGCAGCCAAAGATGTGCACGCTAGAGCTCTTGTTAAGAAATTCCATCGTGACAATCCGGGGAAACCGGGTGAGGGTCCGGAGGCCCCTCGTGAAGGGGGGGTAGTGTCAGCTCTCACTCACCGTGTCCCCGTTCCCGCCCAGCTCGGCCACGCCCCCCGCTCTCTGCTCCGGTCGATGTGCTTGCGCGCGGGCATGAGCACGTGTGTCTTATTCCCTCCGGCGGGCGCGCACAGCACAGCGCCGCCGGAGGGAATAAGACACACGTGCTCGCGCCCGCGCGCGAGCACGTCGACCGGAGCAGAGAGCGGGGGGTGTGGCCGAGCTGGGCACCGCTCGAGCCACCTCCGCCTGAGCAGATGCCGCACGGCCAGGACTAGTTTAAAGGGCCAATGAGCCCTAGTCTCTAGTAGGGCTTACGCCCCCTTCCTTGTCTGGGCCAATGAGCCCATAGATGGGATTGGGCTATCTCCCAATTGATTTCTAGTTCCCAGTTGCACCAATCACACACTCTATTCCCCAGTCTCAATCATTCTAGCTTCCTATAAAGGGTTCATGCCGTCAGATGCTCAGTGCCTGTGATAGCGCCTTGTACCCTGCATAGTCTTGTGATATACCTTGTTTGATCTCCGTTGCCGACCCCTGCCTGAACCGACCATTCTCGATCTGATCTCCGTTGCCGACCCCTGCCTGAACCGACCATTCTCGATCTGATCTCCGTTGCCGACCCCTGCCTGAACCGACCATTCTCGATCTGATCTCCGTTGCTGACCTCTGCTTTGTACCTTAACCTCGAGCTGCCTCTTCCCTCTGTACCGCTGCGATCTCTGACTTCCCCGTGTCAACCTCTGGCCTGGTTCTGGACTTCCGCTACACTCGCTCTTAGCCATTGGTTCTTCAGACCTCTTAACCAGTAAGCTCTCATCCTTTGAGCCATTGAAGTCCTGGGGGCAATCGATCCCGGGCAGGCGTATTTTGCGTCCCGGCAAGCGGGGGCTCCTACAGGTGAAGCTGGCTGCGGAGATTGGGGGTTGAGGGCTTACCTGGAGGGCTGGAGTTACCAGAGCGTGACAACACCTTGGAGAGGACTGACATGAATCATGGCTCCAACACCAGAGAACAAAAGGAAGGAGAGGATTATCAAACTCCTTAAGGTGGGCAAATCATCACGCAGTGCTGCACAAGATGTCAGCTGTGTCTAAAACCTGGACCAAGTACAAACAACATGGGAAGGTGGTTAAAGGCAAAGCATACTGGCAGACCAAGGAAGACCTCAAAGAGTCAAGACAGAAAACTTAAAGCAATATAAAGCAATAGGCCTTGAAAACAGAAAATGTACAACAAAAGAAATGCGGAACAAATGGGAGGAAACTGGAGTCAACGTCTGTAATCGAACTGTAAGAAATGGGATTTACATACAGAAAAGCTAAAAGAAAGCCACACTAACACCTAAACAGAAAAAAAACAAGGTTACAATGTGCTAAGGAAAGGCAATGGCGGACTGTGGATGACTGGACGAAAGTCCTATTCAGTGATGAATCTCCAATCTGCATTGGGCAAGGTGATGATGCTGGAACTTTCCAAAGAGACGACTGTCTGAAGGAAACCTGCAAATTTCCACAGTCATTGATGATACGGGGCTGCATGTCAGGTAAAGCACTGGGGAGATGGCCGTCATCACATCTTTAATAAATTCACAGGTTTACATTGACATTTTGGACACTTTTCTTATCTCATCTATCGAAAGGACATTGGGGGTGATGATAATGCATCTCGCCATAGAGCAAAAACTGTGAAAACATTCCTCGAAGAAGGTCAATGTCATGGCCTGCAAACAGTCCGGATCTCAATCCAATTGAAAATCTGTGGTGGAAGTTAAAGAAAATGCTCCATGACAAGGCTCCAACCCGCAGAGCTGATCTGGCAACAGAGAAAGCTGGAGCCAGATTGGTGAAGAGTCATTAAAGGAGACTATCGTGAAAAAATAGCCCGATGATCTATATAATAAATATGCAGGATGGAGGAAGGACAGGTCACTTATACACCCGACATTAAGGAACATCCAGCACTATCGTGAGAAAGGGCCAATGATATAAAATCTATATAAATAAGCTGTGCGACGGGAGGAGGGGCCACTAATACACCCGGCATCAGGAAATATGCGGCCAGTAATGGTAATGGTAAGGGACTGTCACCCCTGATAGATTAAACCTGTCACCCCTGGATTTTATTCCTAACATGAGAGAATAAACCACAAACTTGCTTGGAGTTTTAATAGGGCGTATAAGTGACCCCTCCTCTCATTAGCCCATGTGTTTATACAGATGTAGATTAGTGTTATGCTGCACACAGCTCCCCCAGGACAACATACTCAGATTTCTGTCTACTACACAAATCCTTTCTTCTGTTACTGAATCACTAGATAAACAGACAATGAAAGTCACTGTTACTGAATCACTAGATACAAAGACAATGAATGTCACTGTTACTGAATCACCAGATAAACAGACAATGAAAGTCACTGTTACTGAATCACCAGATAGGAAGACAATGAAAGTCACTGTTACTGAATCACCAGATAAAAAGACAATGAAAGTCACTGTTACTGAATCACCAGATAAACAGACAATGAAAGTCACTGTTACTGAATCACTAGATAAAAAGACAATGAAAGTCAATGGCAGCTTTTACTACAGTGTAGAAAGGAGGAAACACTTCTCTACTTTTCTTAGGATTAAAAAAGCGCCATTGACTTTCATTGTCTTTTTATCTAGTGATTCAGTAACAGTACCATTGACTTTCATTGTTTTCCATGACTGGTCTCGTGTTCCCTGCGTCATACATCTCCCACCACCAAAATAACAAGTCCGGACCACTATGGAATTGGAAAGATTACATTTAATCGGCCGCAGCCCAACATATATAACGTACAAGCAGAATAGAGTCCGGGTCTATTGTTCTGGGTGTGAGAAGCCTTAGGATCCCAAGAATGACGGGAAGGGGAGGGAACAAAAATACCATCCCGACCCCCCACCAAGCGGAAGCCAACATAAGCTCTGCCGCATCCCTCCCAGGCCAGGGAGCAGAATCGGCCAAAATATCCCCAACCATCCGAAATTCCTTACCCAACCCGTCCTGCCCGGAAACAGGCCACGGAAACAGCCGCGTACCCCACCCATGGAAACGCTACCTGAGACCCGAGACCCGAGAGGAGACCCGCCCAACAGCTGTGACAAATACAATCCAAATCTCAACAAAAAAGAAAAGAAAAACAAAAACTTAAATAAATAACAATACATTAATTTATATACAAATTATGACACATTCTCCTTTTTTTTTTTTTTTTTTTTTACAAAATACTTCAACACAAATAAATAACAGAACACTGCAACACCCCCAACAGACTTATTACAAAATACTTTTTTTTTTTTTTTTTTTTTAAATACAATAAATAAGTAGCCATACAAAACCTTAACACATAATCATGGATACATGTGAAGGTGTCAATGTAACACACAGAGCATTAAAGTGTCTGTAAAGCCAAATAAAAAAGCAAACAATCTAATTGTACGTTGCTGAGAATTTCCATAAAGAAAAGAGCAGAGAGGCTCCTCTGGGTACTTACCTCGCAGCTCAGCCACACGGAGGAGCTCAGTGTTTCAGTAGGAGAAGGAGGCTGCACAGTATTTACAGCTGAGATATGACACCTGATTGGTTGGGGATCTTAGGCCACGCCTCCTTTTTTTTCAAGTCATGTGTCTGCTAAAAGCAAACATCAGTTGGAGCTTAAACTCACCTTTTAATTACGACAGTTACCAACTGCTGATCCGACCCGACGGCATGAAATGAAGCCCCGGCACCGATATTACAGGGGGCACTTGCTGTACAGAATTACCCCCCTAGCAGTGGTGTAACTAAATGTGAGGTTAAAGTGGACCAACACCCGGGGGGGAGGGATCTATAAGATTCCCGGGCCGATCAGATCCCTCCCCGCGCGGCATCCGAAATCGCTGTGTGACACCCCGCAGGACGCCCACAAACCTCATCCCCGTTCCAACGGCGCATGTGCGAGCCGCGGCCGCATCTCGCGCTCCTCTCTAGCCGGGCGGCGTTTGTGAATGGCCGGCGCGGGCGCGCTCCCTGTTAGAGAGAAGTGCAAGATGCGGCCTCCAGCGCTCAGAGACGATGTGGTTGGACGTCGCTTGCACGTGCATATCACAGCGGCTCTGATTGGACGAGCGCCCGCGTAGGAGCGGGGGGAGGGGAGTTTTTTAGGGCGATTGGGGCGTTTCATGCAGCGATCGGGGTTTCCCCCGCGGAACTGGACCAAAGCCCAGGATAGTGAAAATCCCGGGTGTGGATCCACTTTAAACGGAAACCTTCACAGATCAAACAGCGAGACGACTAATGACTGAAAAAGCCGAGACGAATGGCGCTTCCTTTCTCCCAATGATGCCAAGTGAGCAAATAGAATAAGGCCCTTATTCATGACGGGATAGCGCCAGGTAGCGACACGAATCGACTGGTGAACGCCGGACACGGCAGCAATTCCACATTTATCAAGCAGGATCTGTTTAGCGACTGGGATAGCGCCATGTAGCGTCTGATTCATCATTTTCACAGCCTCAGCGAACAGCGCCAGCGTTCAGCCTTGCACAGCGCCAGGTATGACCTCTCGCTACCTGTCGCTCTCCCATACATTTCAATGGACGATCCTTTCCTTCTCTTTAAACTGGGTTTTTGTTCTTGTTTTTTTTTTTATTCTGTGACCTCTCCTGACATTGAATAAGCAGATTTTTTACATTTTTTATATATTTCCTCAGAAATGACATCACAGCTCTGCCATTATAGTGTCATGTGACAATGTTGTTACAATGTAATTCCATATGTTGTCACTTTGTTACTGGTGGATAGATGCTGAGAAACAGACTTTAATCACACCGCCTCCTGCGCTCTGGGCTTCAGAGAAGCATTTTTCAGCGCCAGAGATTTGTGAGGATGTTTTTTTGCTGAATATTGTGTGAGTCAGTCGCTAACATGCGCTCCCATACAGCGCTGTACTGGTCAAATAGCGACTCCTCACAATGTATTCATCATTACTAAACAGCGACTGAGTCGCTAAAAACTAGCGACCCACGGCTGAGCACAGCGACTACTAGCGGGCGCTCTGAAAATGCCGCTACAGACGCTCATCTGTCGCTACCTGGCGTTAGTGATGAATCAGCCCGCCCGTCGCTATAAACTAGCGACCCACTGCCGAGCACAGCGACTACTAGCGGGCGCTCTGAAATCCTCGCTACAGACGCTCATCTGTCGCTACATGGCGTTAGTGATGAGTCAGCCTGCCAATTAGGTGGAGGAGTAACAGTGATGAGGCCCTGCTGAGCTTCTGGGCGCCGGTTTCGCCCCCTAGAAACGCAAATGCCTTGATCATGTCCCTCCAGTAGATTTTTTGCTCTGATCAACATTAAAACACAAAAGAAAAGTAAATAGTTGTAAAGTTCAGGATAGAAAAGCAAAACTTTATTACATATAGTGTAGATAGGATGTTATCGGAGGTGCATCTGCAATGAAGCCATGTGAGGCGGCTGCCTCGGGTGGCACTTCACAGGGGGGGGGGGGGCAATGCTGGATCTGCTTGTTTTTACTCATTAATGCTTCTGCAGAGATCGAGCTGATGCTGCTTCCCCCCCCCCCCCCCCCGCCCCGCAGTGACTGGAGTTACCCGGAAGGTTCGCCCCGGGGTGTTATAATTTCATAGCGACAGACCCTCTATCTAACATGTTCTGGGATCTCACCACTACATTCCCTTACAGCCAATGGTTGCTCTGCTCCATCTTCAGACTCCACCCACCCGAGCAGCCGGACTCTGCTGTTGGCCTGGCGGAGATGCGGTTTTCAAAGGGAACCAGGGTTTCACCACCAAAGCCACGCCCATTGGCTCTCTGAAAAGCGGCGCTGTGACGAGGTGTCCCCTGCCCGCTGTATGGCTGCGCTCCCGGCCAATCAGAAAGGCTGGGAGAGGAAGAGGCCAGAAATGTGGCTGGCCACCAGTGCAGACACTCTGCAGGACCACCGGGATCAGGTAAGATTACCCAGCGGGTAGCGGGGTGTCCGGTGTGGGATGCCCCGGGGGTAGGCTAGCAGCCAGCCCTGGAATCTTTTAGCCTGCGTCCTTTGAAAGGTTGAGGTGAAGGTTGTAATTATTTCGATTCGCCACGCAGACTATACGCCCCTGGTCCCAGCCGCTCTCAGGGTCACAATCTCACAGGAGGCCCCACTGCAGTGGTACAGTGGCGAGACGCTCCGTGATCTCAGGGGCCCGCCCCAATACACACCACTGTTCCAGGTCATCCCCAGTACTCACCTGCTCCGGTCCTGCCTCTGGACTTATCCGTCTTGTTGGTTCCTGCACTTTCCTATCCAGTCATGTTCCAGCAGCTTTTCCTTCTTTCAAGCTCTCCCTGTTCTCCATCTTGGGGAGGGTTGCACCGCTGATGGTCTGTTCCATTATATTATATTATAGAGGCCCGTGTGAGTTATACATTGGTGTTAGGGCTAAAAGGGAAGTTTTGTAGAGATTAGTGTTTTCTAGGCTATTTGTGATTTGTGAAGTATTGTTGTTTTTGCTGTTTTTATATTCTTCAATTTTAAAACCCTTTTCTCATTCGGCCTTTTAGCTTTAATGTTGACCAGAGATCTCCCCAAAAAGCCTCATGGAGGGAGATGTTTGAGGCCCTGGCATTTCTAGGGGGGTAACACTGTACAGGTGGCACCCTTGATGTTGGTGTAGGGCCGTGTTCCCCATTCTCTCCTCATGAGCCATAATATACTGCAATACTTTATTGACCGCCAAGTAAGTACAGAGTACATACAAGGAATGCTTTTTGGCAAGGAGATACACCATGAGAGCTATAACAATTACATATATACCATAGAAGTAACAGGGGATTACGGTACAGTACAGGTTTAATTCTTAAAGACTAACAGATTAACAACAATGCAGAGCAGGAGAGAGTTAAATTGGACCAACACCCGGGGGGGATCTATAAGATTCCCGGGCCGATCAGATCCCTCCCCGCGGGGCATCCGAAATCGGGATTTCCCGCGTGGTGAAACCCCCAGGAAGCCCAGAAACCTTACCTTAATCCCGTTCCAACGGCGCATGCGCAGGCCGCGGCCGCGTCTCGCGCTTCCCTCTAGCAGGGCGCACACCCGCGGCGGCTGTTTGTGAATGGCCGGTGCGGGCATGCTACCTGTTAGAAGGAAGCACGAGACTCGACCTCCAGCGCTCAGAGCCACTGTGGCTGGGCGCTGCTTGTACGTGCATACCACAGCGGCTTGATTGATTGGACGGGCGCCCGCATAGGAGCGTGGTGAGGTGAGTGTTTCCGGGCGTTCTGGGGGGTTTCACACAGCGGGGCACCCCCGATTGGTGTGCCAAAGTGGAATAAAACCCAGGATAGTGAAAATCCTGGGTGTTGGTCCACTTTAAGGGCCTCTCACACTGGATTTATTAAGAGCCGTAACGGCCAGAGGATAAAAACTGTTTTTGTGTCTGGAGGTCTTGGTTGAATGAGCAATGAATCTGCGGAGCCTGAAGAAGGAATGTCCTGGGTGCGTCGAGTCTCCAGATATTTTCTTAGCCCTAGAGGAGATCCTGCTCATGAATTGCTCCTCTAGAGAAGGTAAGGGAGATCCAATTATCCTCTCGGCAGTCCTGGTTGTCCCTCTCAGCCTGTGCTTGTGTTTGGCTGTGGCCCCGCTGTACCAGACTGTAAATGAAGTGGTCACGATTGATCCTATGGCAGCGTTGTAGAAGGTTTTTGAGATCTTTTTCGACAAACCTTATCTTGTCTTGTCTTAGGAAGTATAGCCTCTGTTGGGCCTTCTTTAAGATGACGGCAGCTTTCTTGCTCCACTTCAGGTCCTGCGTGATATGAGTACCAAGAAATTTTGCACTGGCTACAATTTTGACAGCCTCCTCACTGATCAAAATAGGATGGTGTGATTGGGGGGATCGCCTAAAGTCAATTATAAGATACCAACAGGTCAGGTTTTGCAGTACTCTGAAGAGACTCATAGGTTAAATTATTAGTGTTCAGTCAGAGCTACGTGGAGATCCACAAGACATGACCTGCTGGTGTCTCTCCAGGAGAGGGTTGGGAAACACTGGTGTAGGGACTTCATTGGATGGGTCAGGTGATTGGATGAGCAGCAGATAACACATTTAATTAAAAGCTGTGTTTGAGCTGTAAATGAGGTTTGCTTCTAACAAACACATGAAAAAATAAATGTCAGAAGATCTTCCACCAAGCAGATCATATGAGTGACCTCTAAATACTGGCCAACCTAATTCTGCTGGTGACTAAGATAAATGGGGGGGGGGGGGGGCTCTTCGCTCCCACATTTATGTGTTATTACATTAGCAATGTACATCAATGTAGATTTCTAGAATAATAAGACATTCTATAATGTTCCATTTGTCTATATCAATCAAAAGTTATTTTTGTCTTGTGTCAGAACATATAATTGTATCATATCATTGTATCATTGTATCATATCATTGTATCATTGTATCATATCACTGTATCATTGTATCATATCACTGTATCATTGTATCATATCACTGTATCATTGTATCATGTCACTGTATCATTGTATCATGTGTGGTAAGGTGCAAGGGGCCGTTATTGACGGCAGGTATGTAGCACCAATGTACCTGTCGTGTAGTCTGATTTCCAGCATCAGCTGCTGGTGGCAGTTTGCTGCTGTAGCTTTAGAATAGCCGAAAGGCTAACCTGGGACGGCTTTACTGGGATGGAGTAGAGCAGGGTGGGACTCCATCCCACTACCCAGGTCCGGGTTTTGCGGGCTGTTTAAATAGCCTGGGGAATCAGCTGTGGCAGGCCTTTGTCTAGAGCTCACATAGGAGTGAGACTCTGTGAGCCTGGCTGAAATCTCCTGTGGAGGCTGTTTCATGCGGACCTGAGGCCTATTTGACTGTAAACAGGACGTTTGCTCAAGGACTAAAAGCTGTTTGCCTGACTGAATCATTTATGCTGCGGTTTCCTGAAAAGGTGATGTAACCTGTATGGACATATGCTTTTGTGGATTTTTGTGTGAAATAAACACAGACTTTACTTTGAACTGTTTGCCTCCACCTCTATACTGCTGACACCCGGTCGCCTACCAGAGCTAATCTCCACATTTGGTGTCGGATGCGGGCACAGCAGTGAGGCCGTTGCTAGGAGCAACCGACGAAAAAGTTTTTGTTTTGTGCATGTCCTATATTAAACCTGCCAGGCTGCTACCTGGGACTGCAGACAAAATGGAGGCGGTTGTGAAAGCGCTCTTGGAGGCCAACAAGCAGCAGCAGGAGACCAACCAGCTGTTTTTGCAACATATGATGGCGCAGCAAGCTGCTGGTGCGCCCAAAAGTATTCCTGATGCCCGGAAAGCTGTCCGCTCGGCGCTCACAAAAATGACCCCTTCAGATGACGTTGAGACTTACCTGGCGGTGTTTGAAAAGGTGGCTGCAAGGGTGAAGTTGCCGCATGACCAGTGGGCTGATGTCATCGCTCCATTTCTGGCGTCTGGACCCCAGCAGGTGTTGTTTGATCTCCCAGAGGACCAAGCCGCTGACTACCCGACTTTGAAGGGTGAGATACTGGCCAGACTGGGGGTGAATGTGTGGGTTCCGGGCTCAGCGGGTGCATCAGTGGAGCTACCAGTCGGCAGAGCCCGCCTGACCCCAGTATTATAAACTGCTGCACCTGCTGCAAAAATGGCTGCAGCCGGAGTCGTTAAGCCCCACTGCCATGTTGGACCGCGTGCTGGCGGACATTTTCTGGAGGGCTTTACCGCACCCTCTTCAGCACTGGGTTGGCCAGGTATCCCCTGACAACGCACTAGGGATGGTGGACCTAGTGGAGCGATATGAGGCCACCAGGAACTTGCAAGGCGGCTCCATGAGGAGGGATTCGGGGAAACCCCGGAGGTCCCCGCCACAGCTCAGGCGAGTGGCGTCCCCTAAACCCCCTCAGGACCTACCCCCCAAAGTCCCTGCCCAAGTGTTGTGTTGGGGATGTAAGGAGCCGGGACATATCAGAGCCAATTGTCCCCACCAGGGGGAGCCCATGGACGTGAACTTTGGTTACCGCCTGTGACAGACGCTCTGTCTTTTGGATGTCATCACTATTCAGTTGCCCACCGGGTCATTCACTGGCCTTTTCTTAATTAGGTTCCAGACAATGTCATTGTATTTTGATACTGGTACAGGCAATGTCATTGTAGTTTGGATTGTATTATAAACTGCCATTGTGTTAAATGATTACGTCACAGACAATGGCATTGTTCGGCTTGAGTGTATCACAGACGTCTCTATTGTATTGCTGATTGCGTCACCGGCAGAGTTGAGGGATTGTGTGCCCTGCTGCTATTGGTCGGTGTGTGTGTCATGCAATAGGAGACTTGTGTATATAAGGCCTAGAGTGGCACTAATAAAGACACTTCACCTTCACCCTCAATACTGAAGTTCTGTCTCTTATTGGGGGAAACGCTATATTACAATTCACTAGCCCTTGTAAGAGCTGTTCCTGTTTCCTCACGGACGAATTCCAGCAGCACCTCTTACGATTGGGAAAAGGACGTCTCGGGCGGTGAAGCCCTCCGGCGATAAGGGTTATCGCTACAATTGGTGGCAAGCGGTCGGATGGTCCTTTCTACCCAGAGAGAGTGCTACCCTGATGGAGAGTCAGTAGGACAAGTTGAAAAGGCTGACCCTGAAGGATCTACTCGAGAGCCGGGGAAGGTCGGCTAGCAACCGCCCACGTCAGGAACTGATAGCCGAGCTGATCGAAATGGATCGTGCAGCAGTGAGGACCGAAACCAATATAGAGATCGATGAAGACGCTGCTCTCGTTCAAGCGGTTCGGAACAGATTGTCGGTCTATGGCCGAATCCATTACAAGAACTGATCGACCGAGTCTTCGCCGCAGCGGAGGCAGAGGCCAGTAAGCGAAGAGAAGATTGGCGACTTTCAACCCAGCAGCCTCTCAGCCTCAGTTACACTGGGGGGAGAAAGATTCCATTTGCAGCATTTAAGTCCTTCCAGGAAAATGACGACGAGATTGACGGATTTTTGGCCGATTTTGAACGGCAGTGCGCTTTACACCGGGTACCCACGGAGGAATGGGTCACCATATTATCAGGGAAACTATCTGGGAAAGCTTCCGATGCTTTCCGGGCCATCCCTGATGCGGACTTACCACAATACCATCTGGTAAAGGAGGCTTTGTTAGCCCGGTACGCTGTCACCCCGGAAGCCTACAGGCGACGATTTCGGGAATCCCAAAAGAAGGGAGGGGATTCTTACACGGAGTGGGCATGTCGCCTCCATCGTACAGCATCACACTGGGTCACTGGATGCAAAGCCACGACCGCTGAGGATGTACTACAGTTGTTTTTACTAGAACATTTTCTCAATGCCCTGCAACCAGAGCTAAGAGAGTGGGTACGTGACCGGAGGCCTCTAACGCTACCTGAGGCTGCTCGTCTAGCCGACGAGTACACCGATGCGCGCCGGACAGAACAGTCCGCTCCAAAACCACCACCTCCCATCAAATTTCAAGCACCTGTGGCTTCAGCGCCAACTCGTGACTCTGGCCCACATAGGCCAACGCAGCAACCGAACCTCTCCACAGTTCAGTGCCATCGTTGCAAACAATGGGGACATTATCGCAGGGATTGCGCCCTAGAGCCTCCCCGAAACACATGGAGGCAAACACAACCTTCCACCTCCCGTATTCCTGTGGCACACTGTTTGGAAGCTGAGAGCAGTTCGGAAGAGTATCTGGGGGTACTGTATGAAGCTGATCCCGTACAAGCGGCCATCCAAGACAACCGACAGCACCATTGCCAGGAGGTACGAGTCAATGGGCGCACCGCGCAAGGATTACGCGACACCGGAGCCACACTTACCTTGCTCCAACCTCATTTGGTCAAGAACAAAGACCGCACTGGACACACCGTTGCAGTAAGGGTGGCGGGAGGAGCTGTGTTTCGACTCCCCACCGCCCGAGTACATCTTGACTGGGGCGCTGGATCCGGCAGGGTACATGTGGGACTTATGGACAACTTACCAGCAGAAGTACTATTGGGAAATGATCTAGGACCAATGACTTCTGCCTACGCTACCTCTGGACCAGCCAGCGTCAACCCTGTTACAACCCGGTCTCCAGCCCGAGCTGCCGACTCCAGCCCACTGGTCGGGGAGACCCAGGGGTTTCGTCTGCATCACGTCATGTCTGTTACAAGAAGCCAAGAAGAGGATCAGCCATCAGGTTACGTCCTTCCAGAAGGGAAACGTATGCCAAACACTATTTTTGTTGGGGGCATTGGCCGTCGGATTAATCAGCCTGAAATTAAGGATGTTTTTTCAAAGTATGGCGCTGTAAAGAATGTCAAAATTATTAGGGATGCCTCTGGCGTTTCTAAGGGTTATGGTTTTGTCTACTTTTACGATGATGTAGATGTGCAGAAGATTGTGGATTCTCCGAGCAGCTTCCATGGAAAGAGATTGAAACTTGGACCAGCTATAAGAAAGCAGAGCACCTGTGCACACATCCAACCAAGGACTTTGGTGCTGAACTCACCAACGCCACAATATCCCAGTGTTTGGACCCCACCCATGACCGATTCCTATGTACAGCCCACGTCAATGTTTAGTCCGGTTACTCACTATGTGCAGACTTGTCCTTACACAGAACTCTGCCCATAACAAGAGTCCGGACAGCCCCACGTTAACCCGAACAGGGTCAATCCGGGTCTGCCGGGTGTTCCACAAAAAGGGGGCATTGTGACAGACGCTCTGCCTTTTGGATGTCATCACTATTCAGTTGCCCACCGGGTCATTCACTGGCCCTTTCTTAATTAGGTTCCAGACAATGTCATTGTATTTTGATACTGTTACAGGCAATGTCATTGTAGTTTGGATTGTATTATAAACTGCCATTGTGTTAAATGATTACGTCACAGACAATGGCATTGTTCTGATTGAGTGTATTACAGACGTCTCTATTGTATTGCTGATTGCGTCACCGGCAGAGTTGAGGGATTGTGTGCCCTGCTGCTATTGGTCGGTGTGTGTGTCATGCAATAGGAGACTTGTGTATATAAGGCCTAGAGTGGCACTAATAAAGACACTTCACCTTCACCCTCAATACTGAGTTCTGTCTCTTATTGGGGGAAACGCTATATTACAATTCACTAGCCCTTGTAAGGGCTGTTCCTGTTTCCTCACGGACGACTCTGGAATTCCAGCAGCACCTCTTACGATTGGGAAAAGGACGTCACGGGTGGTGAAGCCCTCCGGCGATAAGGGTTATCGCTACACCGCCCTTCCATGTATGCCAGGAGGCTGTGTGCTGCCGGTGTCCCTGAGCTTGTGGGGCAAAGTCACCTCTGTCAGGTGAAAGTGGGAGACACCCTGGCTGTGGCCCTTTTGGACTCGGGGAGTATGGTTACCCTGACAAGACCCGCCTTAGTACTGCCCGATGAGTACACTGGGCGGAAAACTGGGGTTTTGTGCATTCATGGGGACTTGAGAGACTATGCCACAGCACAAGTGTCTCTCACCACCGTCTCCGGCAGCTGGAAACATGAAGTCGCTGTCGCCGCTAAACTCCCGTATGAACTGATTATTGGGAGAGACTTTCCAGGGTTCAGGTCACTGTGGGCCAAGTTGGCAGTTCCGGAAACCCGCGAGGCGGGTGTGTCCCCTATAGACTAGCCCTACTCAGGGGAGACCCCGGTGCCCTGGGAACCGGAATCAGGAGGCACCGTGGAAGAGGTGCCCGCCCCTAAAATGGAAGAGGGGGAGTCAACCACACTAAATGTTATGGTTGGAGATGTGGAAGAGTTGGCAACAGGTCCAGAGTTGGCAGATCTCCATGTCTCCACAATTAACTTTGGTACCGCTCAACACCAGGACCCGACACTGTCTCGGGCCTGGGAGAATGTTCTTGAGGTGGAAGGTGAACCACAACAGCCAGGGGCGGCGTTACAGTTTCCTCGCTTTGTGGTTCACCAGGAAATGTTGTACCGAGTAAACAAGGTACGTGAAGAGGTGGTGGAACAATTGGTGGTACCCAATCCATATCGCAAGTTGGTGTTGGATTTGGCCCACCAACATGTTCTGGGTGGACACCTAGGCCAGCAGAAAACTCTGGACCGCGTTTTACAACGATTCTACTGGCCCAGTGTGTACAAGGAGGTGGAGAGATATTGTGAGTCCTGCCCAACATGTCAGATGACCAGCCCTCAGCCTCATTACCGTGGTCCCTTAGTTCCTCTCCCAGTTATTGAGGTACCCTTTGAGCGGATTGCCATGGATCTGGTGGGTCCAGTGCCAAAATCTGCTAGAGGGCACCAACATATTCTGGTGATCTTGGACTATGCCACGCGGTACCCTGAGGCAGTGCCCCTGCGTCACACCTCTGCCAAGCTCATTGCTAAGGAGCTTATGGAAATGTTTTCCAGAGTAGGTCTGCCTAAAGAGGTCCTGACCGATCAAGGTACCCCGTTTATGTCGAAAGTAATGAAAGAGCTCTGTAAACTGCTGCAGGTGAAACAGTTGCGGACATCCGTTTACCACCCGCAAACAGACGGCCTAGTAGAACGGTTTAATCAGACTTTAAAGACCATGGTAAAAAGGGTGGTCGCCAAGGATGGGAAGAATTGGGACTTGCTGCTGCCCTATCTGATGTTCGCAGTGCGAGAGGTGCCCCAGGCCTCTACGGGGTTCTCGCCCTTCGAATTCTTATACGGTCGACATCCACGGGGCCTGTTGGATATAGCCAAGGAGGCCTGGGAACAGCAACCCACACCCCACAAAAGTGTGGTAGAGTACGTGACTCGCCTACAGGAACGGATAGAGACCGTCTTTCCGCTTGTCAGAGAACACATGGAGGCAGCGCAGCGGGCCCAAAGCAGGATTTATAATCAGCAAGCCAGGGTATGGAACTTTAACCCCGGTGACAGAGTTGTGGTTCTGGTACCCACGGTGGACAGTAAATTTCTAGCTAGGTGGCAGGGTCCCTATGAGGTCATTGAAAAAGTTGGGGAAGTGACTTACAAGGTACATCAGCCTGGGCGGAGGAAGCCAGAGCAGGTGTACCATGTAAACCTGCTGAAACTGTGGAAAGACAGGGAGACCCCTGGGGGTGACAGTCCCCGACCAGGTATGGTGGGGGTGGAGCTTCCGTTTCCTCGGTCTGTTATTAGAGAAGCAGTAGTCGAGGTGAAAACTGGCGACAACCTCTCCTCTAAACAGACTCAGGAAGCCAGGGAGTTTATTAGCAGAAACACAGACGTGTTTTCAGAACTCCCTGGGCGCACTTCGGTCATCCAACATGATGTTGTCACGGAAACCTCAGGTCAAGGTCCGGTTGAGGCCTTACCGGGTACCTGAGTCCCGGCGACAAGCTATAGCGGAGGAAGTGCAGCAAATGCTCCGGTTAGATGTGATTGAAGAATCAAAGAGTGAGTGGGCCAGCCCCATAGTCTTGATTCCCAAGCCCGATGGTACGTTGCGGTTCTGTAACGATTTCCGCAAACTTAATGAAGTTTCCAAGTTTGATGCCTACCCTATGCCCCGGGTAGATGAACTCATTGAGAAACTAGGCCAAGCCAGGTACTTTTCGGTTTTGGACCTCACAAAAGGGTACTGGCAGGTGCCCTTGACTGAGGCTGCCAAGGAGAAAACAGCCTTTATTACACCAGAGGGACTGTTCCAATACAAGGTATTACCCTTTGGGTTACACGGCGCTCCCGCTACGTTCCAAAGGTTAATGGATATTGTCCTCAGGCCACATCGTCGGTATGCTTCGGCATATCTGGACGATATAATTATCCATAGCACGGATTGGGAAAGTCACCTACCCAAAGTCCAGGCCGTAGTGGATTCCCTCAGGAAGGCTGGGTTGACGGCAAACCCGAAAAAATGTGCTTTAGGCCTAGAAGAAACAAAATACCTGGGCTATGTGATTGGACGAGGAGTGGTCAAGCCCCAGGTGAACAAACTAGAAGCCATCCGTAACTGGCCCCGGCCTAACACCACCCGCCAGGTAAAGTCATTTCTGGGGTTGGTGGGATATTATATGCGGTTCATTCCCAATTTTGCCACCCTAGCGGCACCATTGACAGACCTGTTAAAGGGACGCAAGTCTGTCATGGTGAAGTGGAATGAACAGGCCGAAAAAGCGTTCTCCGCTTTGAAGTCTGCCCTGTGTGGGTCTCCGGTGTTGGTGACACCCGACTTTAAGAGGGAGTTCATAGTGCAGACCGATGCCTCCGAGGTAGGTCTCGGTGCTGTACTGTCTCAGGAAGTCAACGGGGAGGAGCACCCCGTTGTCTACATGAGTCGCAAATTAACACCCGCGGAGACCCGGTATAGTATAGTGGAGAGGGAGTGTTTGGCCATTAAATGGGCCCTGGAGTCTCTTCGCTACTACTTGCTGGGGAGAAGGTTCCGGCTGATTACGGACCACTCTCCCCTCAAGTGGATGTGCCAGGCTAAGGACAGAAATGCCAGGGTCACCCGATGGTTCTTGTCACTACAAAACTTCAAGTTTACAGTAGAGCACAGAGCGGGACGATTATTGGGTAACGCGGATGCCCTGTCCCGAGCACATTGTTTGGCATGTGTCCACCCCCTCAGGGTTGAACAAAGGGGGGGGGGGGTATGTGGTAAGGTGCAAGGGGCCGTTATTGACGGCAGGTATGTAGCACCAATGTACCTGGCATTGGTGCAGTAAAGTCGTGTAGTCTGATTTCCAGCATCAGCTGCTGGTGGCAGTTTGCTGCTGTTGCTTTAGAATAGCCGAAAGGCTAACCTGGGACGGCTTTACTGGGATGGAGTAGAGCAGGGTGGGACTCCATCCCACTACCCAGGTCCGGGTTTTGCGGGCTGTTTAAATAGCCTGGGGAATCAGCTGTGGGCTGTCCTTTGTCTGGAGCTCACATGGGAGTGAGACTCTGTTTGCCTGACTGTATCATTTATGCTGCGGTTTCCTGAAAAGGTGATGTAACCTGTATGGACATATGCTTTTGTGGATTTTTGTGTGAAATAAACACAGACTTTACTTTGAACTGTTTGCCTCCACCTCTATACTGCTGACACCCGGTCGCCTACCAGAGCTAATCTCCACACATGTCACTGTATCATTGTATCATGTCACTGTATCATTGTATCATATCACTGTACCATTGTATCATATCACTGTATCATTGTATCATGTCACTGTATCATTGTATAATATCACTGTATGGTTGTATCCTATCACTGTATCATTGTATCATGTCACTGTATCATTGTATCATATCACTGTATCATTGTATCATATCACTGTATCATTGTATCATATCACTGTATCATTGTATCATATCACTGTATCATTGTATCCTATCACTGTATCATTGTATCCTATCACTGTATCATTGTATCCTATCACTGTATCATTGTATCCTATCACTGTATCATTGTATCATATCATTGTATCATTGTATCCTGTCACTGTATCATTGAATCCTATCACTGTATCATTGTATAATATCACTGTATAATTGGCAGATGGGATCTATTGTTATCCCCACTAAAACAGGGCTTCTGATACCGGGAGAGGAGGGTTATGGTTTGTCGATTCAAAGGACAGGTGAGGAGATCTATTGGGGGAATCTGTACACAGGGCCATACTTAGGTTAAATTATGGCCTGTGCTGCCGGGGCCACAGCCTGCGCTTGTCGGGCCATTTGTGGTGTGCCAATCTCACATGCCATCAGTCACAGGAGCACTGTCATGCCCTCTCCATTCATTGCAATAGATAGGTGTTGTAACACTTCTTCTTGGGCACATACACAGACATACACCGAGGTAGTTAACTCAAATGGACACTCAGGTCCTCATAGCAAACGGTTGTCAAAGCATTCCCAGGCCCTCCAGGCCTACTCACAGTTCACATAAGAGACTCTTGGCCACTTCTGCCCTGTAAACTGTCTCACTCGGTTTGGCAGCAGATCTGTAGCCGCCCCGCTCCTGTGCCCGCTGCACCCTGTAGCCTGCAGTGCTCTCCAACTGTTGGTCGCAGGTGCCACCTGCACATCAGCCTATTCAGCAGCCCTCAGCTGTGGCTAATGGTTAGCAGGACCCCCCCCCCCCACAGCTTCTCATCCTGGCCAAGCTCCAGGGCCCTATGGAGTGCTTCTCCAGCTGCTCCTAAAACAGCCAGTAACTACAGAAACACACTTTCCTGGAGTCCTTTTCCACTTCAACCCAACAACATCCATCACAAATACAGGCTGATCTGTCCCATTTTTGCAACTCCATCTGAACCTGCTACAGTGTGCTGAGGCCTGAAGCCCCCCTCCATTGTAGTGAATGGAGAGGGTGTGGCCATGGCCCTGTGACTGATGGTGGGGGCAGAATGAGGCACAGAAGCACCAGTGAATGGATTTCAGGGTTTCTAGCGATCGGGTAAGTTTCTGATATCCAATCAGCTGTCCATTAGTTGAAGCCTGTCTGTTACAATGTGTTACACAGCAGGGAGCTGACTGGCTGTTACAATGCAGGCCATGACTCATCTCTGTCCGTTAGATTGCACAGCAGTATGGGGGGGGGGGGCTGCTAGCCTGAGATTCAGTGCATTTAGTGCTGCTGGCTTTGTATAAATGCTGCAATTGTCTAGATTAGGGGTTCCCACCCTTTTCTTATCAAGTACCACTTTCCATTTTTGATTTATATCAAGTACGACCTGGATGCTGCGCAATGGCGTAACTAAATGTGACAGGGCCCTGGTGCAGATATTAAGCAGCCGAGATAACTAGCACATCCTCATATATGAGCAACAATGATAGGGCCCCACTGCTTTGGGACAGTCTGAGCTGCTAACTTTAATAACACTCCCACCCAATCCCTGCCTCCCCCTAGCCCCGCATCCTCTTTTACCCTACACCCTCAACCAATCAATCCCAGCCCATGTCCACCCCCTAATGATTTAGCCTCAGCCTTGGAGCACACTGGATGACTGGCCAGGAAGCAGCAAAGATGCCACTGGCTGGTCATGGGCCGGCAAGGTGCTGGTAAAATCCCGGGCTGATTTGTGGCCCTGGTTCGCCACTGGCCTGTCAATTACCATCTGAGAGGATCTCAAGTACCACCAGTGGTACTAGTACCACCTGTTGGGAACCCCTGGTCTAGAGTAATTCCCCAAATGTCCTGATGAGCTAGAGGAATAACACTGAGCTGGGAGGCAGCAATATACTGTGACAGCGGGGCATCTGCCAGAATGTAGGTGAAAAGCGTTTGCTTTGGACATTCAGTGAGTACGCGCCATGGGATGAGCCAGGAAACCCGTCGAGGACACTAAGGAACCGCATGTCCGGGGCCACCACTGCTTGGACATTCAGTGAGTACGCGCCATGGGATGAGCCTGGAAACCCGTCGAGGACACTAAGGAACCGCATGTCCGGGGCCACCACTGCTTGCACATTCAGCGAGTACGCGTCATGGGATGAGCCTGGAAACCCGGCAAAAACACTAAGGAACTGCATGTTCGGGTCCACTGCTTGGACATTCAGTGAGTATGCATCATGGGATGAGCCTGGGAACCCGGTGAAGACACTAAGGAACCGCATGTCCGGGGCCACCACTGCTTGGACATTCAGTGAGTACGCGTCATGGGATGAGCCTGGAATCCCAGCGAGGACACTAAGGAACCGCATGTCCGGGGCCACCACTGCTTGGACATTCAGTGAGTATGCGTTATGGGATGAGCCTGGAAACCCAGTAAAAACACTAAGGAACCACATATCCGGGGCCACCACTGCTTGGACATTCAGTGAGTACGTGTCATGGAATGTGCCTGGAAACCCGGCGACCATAATAAGAAACCGCATGTACGGGGCCACCACTGCTTGGACATTCAGTGAGTACGCGTCATGGGATGAGCCTGGGAACCAGGTGAGGACACTAAGGAACCGCATGTCCGGGGCCACCACTGCTTGGACATTTAGTGAGTACGCGTCATGGGATGAGCCTGGAAACCCGGCGAGCAGACTTAGGAACCGCATGTCCGGGGCCACCACTGCTTGGACATTCAGTGAGTACGCATCATGGGCTGAGCCTGGAAACCCGGCGAGCATGCTAAGGAACCGCATTTCTGGGGCCACCACTGCTTGGACATTCAGTGAGTACGCATCATGGGATTAGCCTGGGAACCCGGCGAGGACACTAAGGAACCGCATGTCCGGGGCCACCACTGCCTGAACATTCAGTGAGTACGCGTCATGGGATGAGCCTGGAAACCCGGCGAGCATGCTAAGGAACCGCATTTCTGGGGCCACCACTGCTTGGACATTCAGTGAGTACGCATCATGGGATGAGCCTGGGAACCCGGCGAGAACACTAAGGAACCGCATGTCCGGGGCCACCACTGCTTAGACATTTAGTGAGTATGCGTCATGGGATGAGCCTGGAAACCCGGCAAAAACGCTAAGGAACCACATGTCCGGGGCCACCACTGCTTGGACATTAAGTGAGTACGCGTCATGGGATGAGCCTGGGAACCCGGCGAGGACGCTAAGGAACCACATGTCCGGGGCCACCACTGCTTGGACATTCAGTGAGTACGCTTCATGGGATGAGCCTTGAAACCCGGCGAGGACACTAAGGAACCGCATGTCCGGGGCCACCACTGCTTGGACATTCAGTGAGTACGCTTCATGGGATGAGCCTGGAAACCCGGCGAGGACACTAAGGAACCGCATGTCCGGGGCCACCACTGCTTGGACATTCAGTGAGTATGCTCCATGGGATGACGCTGGAAACCCGGCGAGGACACTTAGGAACCGCATGTCCGGGGCCACCACTGCTTGGACATTCAGTGAGTATGCATCATGGGATGAGCCTGGAAGCCCGGCAAAAACACCAAGGAACCGCATATCCGGGGCCACCACTGCTTGGACATTCAGTGAGTACGCATCATGGGAAGAGCCTGGGAACCCGGCGAGCATGCTAAGGAACCGCATTTCCGGGGCCACCACTGCTTGCACATTCAGTGAGTACGCGTCATGGGATGAGCCTGGAAACCTGGCAAAAACACTAAGGAGCCGCATTTCCGGGGCCACCACTGCTTGGACATTCAGTGAGTATGCATCATGGGATGAGCCTGGAAACCGGGCAAAAACACTAAGGCACCGCATGTCCGTGGCATCCACTGCTTGGACATTCAGTGAGTATGCGTCATGGGATGAGCCTGGGAACCCGGCGAGGACACTAAGGAACCGCATGTCCGGGGCCACCACTGCTTGGACATTCAGTGAGTATGCTTCATGGGATGAGCCTGGGAACCCGGCTAGGACACTAGGGAACCGCATGTCCGGGGCCACCACTGCTTGGACATTCAGTGAGTATGCTTCATGGGATGAGCCTGGAAACCCGGCGAGGACACTAAGGAACCACATGTCCGGGGCCACCGCTGCTTGGACATTCAGTGAGTACGTGTCATGGGATGAGCCTGGAAACCCTGCGAGGACACTAAGGAACCGCATGTCCAGGGCCACCACTGCTTGGACATTCAGTGAGTACGCATCATGGGATGATCCTGGAAACCCGGCAAAAACACTAAGGAACCGCATGTCCGGGGCCACCACTGCTTGGACATTCAGTGAGTACGCGTCATGGGATGAGCCTGGAAACCCAGCGAGAACACTAAGGAACCGCATGTCCGGGGCCACCACTGCTTGGACATTCAGTGAGTACGCGTCATGGGATGAGCCTGGAAACCCGGCGAGAACACTAAGGAACCGCATGTCCGGGGCCACCACTGCTTGGACATTCAGTGAGTACACTTAATGGGATGAGTCTGGGAACCTGGCGAGGATGCTAAGGAACCGCATGTCCGGGGCCACCACTGCTTGGACATTCAGTGAGTAAGCGTCATGGGATGAGCCTGGGAACCCGGCGACCTTAATAAGGAACCGCATGTACGGGGCCACCACTGCTTGGACATTCAGTGAGTACACATCATGGGATGAACCTGGAAACCCGGCGAGCAGACTAAGGAACCGCATGTCCGGGGCCACCACTGCTTGGACATTCAGTTAGTACGCATCATGGGATAAGCCTGGAAACCCCGCGAGGACACTAAGGAACCGCATGTACGGGGCCACCACTGCTTGGACATTCAGTGAGTATGCGTCATGGGATGAGCCTGGAAACCCGGCGAGGACACTAAGGAACCGCATGTCTGGGGCCACCGCTGCTTAGACATTCAGTGAGTATGCGTCATGGGATGAGCCTGGAAACCCGGCGAGGACACTAAGGAACCACATGTCCGGGGCCACCGCTGCTTGGACATTCAGTGAGTACGTGTCATGGGATGAGCCTGGAAACCCTGCGAGGACACTAAGGAACCGCATGTCCAGGGCCACCACTGCTTGGACATTCAGTGAGTACGCATCATGGGATGATCCTGGAAGCCCGGCAAAAACACTAAGGAACCGCATGTCCGGGGCCACCACTGCTTGGACATTCAGTGAGTATGCGTCATGGGATGAGCCTGGAAACCCAGCGAGAACACTAAGGAACCGCATGTCCGGGGCCACCACTGCTTGGACATTCAGTGAGTACGCGTCATGGGATGAGCCTGGAAACCCGGCGAGAACACTAAGGAACTGCATGTGCGGGGCCACCACTGCTTGGACATTCAGTGAGTACACATCATGGGATGAGCCTGGAAACCCGGCGAGAACACTAAGGAACCGCATGTCCGGGGCCACCACTGCTTGGACATTCAGTGAGTACGCTTAATGGGATGAGTCTGGGAACCTGGCGAGGATGCTAAGGAACCGCATGTCCGGGGCCACCACTGCTTGGACATTCAGTGAGTAAGCGTCATGGGATGAGCCTGGGAACCCGGCGACCTTAATAAGGAACCGCATGTACGGGGCCACCACTGCTTGGACATTCAGTGAGTACACATCATGGGATGAACCTGGAAACCCGGCGAGCAGACTAAGGAACCGCATGTCCGGGGCCACCACTGCTTGGACATTCAGTTAGTACGCATCATGGGATAAGCCTGGAAACCCCGCGAGGACACTAAGGAACCGCATGTACGGGGCCACCACTGCTTGGACATTCAGTGAGTATGCGTCATGGGATGAGCCTGGAAACCCGGCGAGGACACTAAGGAACCGCATGTCTGGGGCCACCGCTGCTTAGACATTCAGTGAGTATGCGTCATGGGATGAGCCTGGAAACCCGGCGAGGACACTATGGAACCACATGTCCGGGGCCACCACTGCTTGGACATTCAGTGAGTACACATCATGGGATGAGCCTGGAAACCCGGCGAGAACACTAAGGAACCGCATGCCCGGGGCCACCACTGCTTGGACATTCAGTGAGTATGCTTCATGGGATGACCCTGGAAACCCGGCGAGGACGCTAAGGAACCGCATGTACGGGGCCGCCACTGCTTGGACATTCAGTGAGTATGCGTCATGGGATGAGCCTGGAAACCCGGCGAGGACACTAAGGAACCACATGTCCGGGGCCACCACTGCTTGGACATTCAGTGAGTACGCATCATGGGAAGAGCCTGGGAACCCGGCGAGCATGCTAAGGAACCGCATTTCCGGGGCCACCACTGCTTGGACATTCAGTGAGTGGCCCATGGCATGAGCCTGGAAACCCGGCGGGAACACTAAGGTACCGCATGTCCGGGGCCACCACTGCTTGGACATTCAGTGAGTACGCGTCATGGGATGAGCCTGGAAACCTGGCAAAAACACTAAGGTACCGCATGTCCGTGGCCTCCACTGCTTGGACATTCAGTGAGTACGCGTCATGGGCTGAGCCTGGGAACCCGGCGAGGACACTAAGGAACCGCATGTCCGGGGCCACCACTGCTTGGACATTCAGTGAGTATGCTTCATGGGATGAGCATGGGAACCCGGCGAGGACACTAGGGAACCGCATGTCCGGGGCCACCACTGCTTGGACATTCAGTGAGTATGCTTCATGGGATGAGCCTGGGAACCCGGCGAGGACACTAAGGAACCATATGTCCGGGGCCACCACTGCTTGGACATTCAGTGAGTACGTGTCATGGGATGATCCTGGAAGCCCGGCAAAAACACTAAGGAACCGCATGTCCGGGGCCACCACTGCTTGGACATTCAGTGAGTACGCGTCATGGGATGAGCCTGGAAACCCAGCGAGAACACTAAGGAACCGCATGTCTGGGGCCAACACTGCTTGGACATTCAGTGAGTACGCGTCATGGGATGAGCCTGGAAACCCGGCGAGAACACTAAGGAACTGCATGTGCAGGGCCACCACTGCTTGGACATTCAGTGAGTACACACCATGGGATGAGCCTGGAAACCCGGCGAGAACACTAAGGAACCGCATGTCCGGGGCCACCACTGCTTGGACATTCAGTGAGCATGCTTAATGGGATGAGTCTGGGAACCTGGCGTGGACGCTAAGGAACCGCATGTCCGGGGCCACCACTGCTTGGACATTCAGTGAGTAAGCGTCATGGGATGAGCCTGGGAACCCGGCGACCTTAATAAGGAACCTCATGTACGGGGCCACCACTGCTTGGACATTCAGTGAGTCCACATCATGGGATGAACCTGGAAACCCGGCGAGTAGACTAAGGAACCGCATGTCCGGGGCCACCACTGCTTGGACATTCAGTTAGTACGCATCATGGGATGAGCCTGGAAACCCGGCGAGGACACTAAGGAACCGCATGTACGGGGCCACCACTGCTTGGACATTCAGTGAGTATGCGTCATAGGATGAGCCTGGAAACCCGGCGAGGACACTAAGGAACCACATGTCCGGGGCCACCACTGCTTGGACATTCAGTGAGTATGCTTCATGGGATGAGCCTGGGAACCCGGCGAGGACACTAGGGAACCGCATGTCCGGGGCCACCACTGCTTGGACATTCAGTGAGTATGCTTCATGGGATGAGCCTGGGAACCCGGCGAGGACACTAAGGAACCATATGTCCGGGGCCACCACTGCTTGGACATTCAGTGAGTACGTGTCATGGGATGATCCTGGAAGCCCGGCAAAAACACTAAGGAACCGCATGTCCGGGGCCACCACTGCTTGGACATTCAGTGAGTACGCGTCATGGGATGAGCCTGGAAACCCAGCGAGAACACTAAGGAACCGCATGTCTGGGGCCAACACTGCTTGGACATTCAGTGAGTACGCGTCATGGGATGAGCCTGGAAACCCGGCGAGAACACTAAGGAACTGCATGTGCAGGGCCACCACTGCTTGGACATTCAGTGAGTACACACCATGGGATGAGCCTGGAAACCCGGCGAGAACACTAAGGAACCGCATGTCCGGGGCCACCACTGCTTGGACATTCAGTGAGCATGCTTAATGGGATGAGTCTGGGAACCTGGCGTGGACGCTAAGGAACCGCATGTCCGGGGCCACCACTGCTTGGACATTCAGTGAGTAAGCGTCATGGGATGAGCCTGGGAACCCGGCGACCTTAATAAGGAACCGCATGTACGGGGCCACCACTGCTTGGACATTCAGTGAGTCCACATCATGGGATGAACCTGGAAACCCGGCGAGTAGACTAAGGAACCGCATGTCCGGGGCCACCACTGCTTGGACATTCAGTTAGTACGCATCATGGGATGAGCCTGGAAACCCGGCGAGGACACTAAGGAACCGCATGTACGGGGCCACCACTGCTTGGACATTCAGTGAGTATGCGTCATAGGATGAGCCTGGAAACCCGGCGAGGACACTAAGGAACCACATGTCCGGGGCCACCACTGCTTGGACATTCAGTGAGTACACATCATGGGATGAGCCTGGAAACCCGGCGAGAACACTAAGGAACCGCATGTCCGGGGCCACCACTGCTTGGACATTCAGTGAGTACGCTTAATGGGATGAGTCTGGGAACCCGGCGAGGACGCTAAGGAACCGCATGTCCGGGGCCACCACTGCTTGCACATTAAGTGAGTATGCGTCATGGGATGAGCCTGGGAACCCGGCGAGGACACTAAGGAACCGAATGTCCGGGGCCACCACTGCTTGCACATTCAGTGAGTACGCATCATGGGATGAGCCTGGGAACCCAGCGACCATAATAATAAGGAACCGCATGTACGGGGCCACCACTGCTTGGACATTCAGTGAGTACACGTCATGGGATGAACCTGGGATCCCAGCGACCATAATAAGGAACCGCATGTACGGGGCCACCACTTCTTGGACATTCAGTGAGTACACGTCATGGGATGAACCTGGAAACCCGGCGAGCAGACTAAGGAATCGCATGTCCAGGGCCACCACTGCTTGGACATTCAGTGAGTACGCATCATGGGATGAGCCTGGAAACCCGGCGAGGACACTAAGGAACTGCATGTCCGGGGCCACCACTGCTTGGACATTCAGTGAGTACGCATCATGGGATGAGCCTGGAAACCCGGCGAGGACACTAAGGAACCGAATGTCCGGGGCCACCACTGCTTGGACATTCAGTGAGTACGCTTAATGGGATGAGTCTGGGAACCTGGTGAGGACACTAAGGAACCGCATGTCCGGGGCCACCACTGCTTGGACATTCAGTGAGTAAGCGTCATGGGATGAGCCTGGGAACCCGGCGACCTTAATAAGGAACCGCATGTACGGGGCCACCACTTCTTGGACATTCAGTGAGTACACGTCATGGGATGAACCTGGAAACCCGGCGAGCAGACTAAGGAATCGCATGTCCAGGGCCACCACTGCTTGGACATTCAGTGAGTACGCATCATGGGATGAGCCTGGAAACCCGGCGAGGACACTAAGGAACTGCATGTCCGGGGCCACCACTGCTTGGACATTCAGTGAGTACGCATCATGGGATGAGCCTGGAAACCCGGCGAGGACACTAAGGAACCGAATGTCCGGGGCCACCACTGCTTGGACATTCAGTGAGTACGCTTAATGGGATGAGTCTGGGAACCTGGCGAGGACACTAAGGAACCGCATGTCCGGGGCCACCACTGCTTGGACATTCAGTGAGTAAGCGTCATGGGATGAGCCTGGGAACCCGGCGACCTTAATAAGGAACCGCATGTACGGGGCCACCACTGCTTGGACATTCAGTGAGTCCACATCATGGGATGAACCTGGAAACCCGGCGAGTAGACTAAGGAACCGCATGTCCGGGGCCACCACTGCTTGGACATTCAGTTAGTACGCATCATGGGATGAGCCTGGAAACCCGGCGAGGACACTAAGGAACCGCATGTACGGGGCCACTACTGCTTGGACATTCAGTGAGTATGCGTCATAGGATGAGCCTGGAAACCCGACGAGGACACTAAGGAACCGCATGTCTGGGGCCACCGCTGCTTGGACATTCAGTGAGTATGCGTCATGGGATGAGCCTGGAAACCCGGCGAGGACACAAAGGAACCACATGTCCGGGGCCACCACTGCTTGGACATTCAGTGAGTACACATCATGGGATGAGCCTGGAAACCCGGCGAGAACACTAAGGAACCGCATGTCCGGGGCCACCACTGCTTGGACATTCAGTGAGTACGCTTAATGGGATGAGTCTGGGAACCCGGCGAGGACGCTAAGGAACCGCATGTCCGGGGCCACCACTGCTTGGACATTCAGTGAGTACGCTTAATGGGATGAGTCTGGAAACCCGGCGAGAACACTAAGGAACCGCATGTACGGGGCCACCACTGCTTGCACATTAAGTGAGTATGCGTCATGGAATGAGCCTGGGAACCCGGCGAGGACACTAAGGAACCGAATGTCCGGGGCCACCACTGCTTGGACATTCAGTGAGTACGCATCATGGGATGAGCCTGGGAACCCAGCGACCATAATAAGGAACCGCATGTACGGGGCCACCACTGCTTGGACATTCAGTGAGTACACGTCATGGGATGAACCTGGGAACCCAGCGACCATAATAAGGAACCGCATGTACGGGGCCACCACTGCTTGGACATTCAGTGAGTACACGTCGTGGGATGAACCTGGAAACCCGGCGAGCAGACTAAGGAATCGCATGTCCAGGGCCACCACTGCTTGGACATTCAGTGAGTACGCATCATGGGATGAGCCTGGAAACCCGGCGAGGACACTAAGGAACTGCATGTCCGGGGCCACCACTGCTTGGACATTCAGTGAGTACGCATCATGGGATGAGCCTGGAAACCCAGCGAGGACACTAAGGAACCGAATGTCCGGGGCCACCACTGCTTGGACATTCAGTGAGTACGCATCATGGGATGAGCCTGGAAACCCGGCGAGAACACTAAGGAACCGCATGTCCGGGGCCACCACTGCTTGCACATTCACTGAGTACGCGTCATGGGATGAACCTGGGAACCCGGCGACCATAATAAGGAACCGCATGTCCGGGGCCACCACTGCTTGGACATTCAGTGAGTACGCATCATGGGATGAGCCTGGAAACCCGGCGAGAACACTAAGGAACTGCATGTGCAGGGCCACCACTGCTTGGACATTCAGTGAGTATGCATCATGGGATGAGCCTGGAAACCCGGCGATAACACTAAGGAACCACATGTCCGGGGCCACCACTGCTTGGACATTCAGTGAGTACACATCATGGGATGAGCCTGGAAACCCGGCGAGGACACTAAGGAACCGCATGTCCGGGGCCACCACTGCTTGGACATTCAGTGAGTACGCATCATGGGATGAGCCTTGAAACCCGGCGAGGACACTAAGGAACCGCATGTCCGGGGCCACCACTGCTTGGACATTCAGTGAGTACGCGTCATAGGATGAGCCTGGAAACCCGGCGAGGACGCTAAGGAACCGCATGTCCGGGGCCACCACTGCTTGGACATTCAGTGAGTACGCATCATGGGATGAGCCTGGAAACCCGGCGAGGACACTAAGGAACCGCATGTCCGGGGCCACCACTGCTTGGACATTCAGTGAGTACGCGTCATAGGATGAGCCTGGAAACCCGGCAAGGACGCTAAGGAACCGCATGTCCGGGGCCACCACTGCTTGGACATTCAGTGAGTACGCGTCATGGGATGAGCCTGGAAACCCGACGAGGACACTAAGGAACCACATGTCCGGGGCCACCACTGCTTGGACATTCAGGGAGTACGCGTCATGGGATGAGCCTGGAAACCCGGCGAGGACACTAAGGTACCACATGTCCGGGGCCACCACTGCTTGCACATTCAGTGAGTAAGCGTCATGGGATGAGCCTGGAAACCCGGCGAGGACACTAAGGAACCGCATGTCCGGGGCCACCACTGCTTGGACATTCAGTGAGTACGCGTCATAGGATGAGCCTGGAAACCCGGCGAGGACGCTAAGGAACCGCATGTCCGGGGCCACCACTGCTTGGACATTCAGTGAGTACGCATCATGGGATGATCCTGGAAACCCGGCGAGGACACTAAGGAACCGCATGTCCGGGGCCACCACTGCTTGGACATTCAGTGAGTACGCGTCATGGGATGAGCCTGGAAACCCGACGAGGACACTAAGGAACCACATGTCCGGGGCCACCACTGCTTGGACATTCAGGGAGTACGCGTCATGGGATGAGCCTGGAAACCCGGCGAGGACACTAAGGAACCACATGTCCGGGGCCACCACTGCTTGCACATTCAGTGAGTAAGCGTCATGGGATGAGCCTGGAAACCCGGCGAGGACGCTAAGGAACCGCATGTCCGGGGCCACCACTGCTTGGACATTCAGTGAGTACACATCATGGGATGAGCCTGGAAACCCGGCGAGAACACTAAGGAACCGCATGTCCGGGGCCACCACTGCTTGGACATTCAGTGAGTACGCGTCATAGGATGAGCCTGGAAACCCGGCGAGGACGCCAAGGAACCGCATGTCCGGGGCCACCACTGCTTGGACATTCAGGGAGTACGCGTCATGGGATGAGCCTGGAAACCCGGCGAGGACACTAAGGAACCACATGTCCGGGGCCACCACTGCTTGCACATTCAGTGAGTAAGCGTCATGGGATGAGCCTGGAAACCCGGCGAGGACACTAAGGAACCGCATGTCCAGGGCCACCACTGCTTGGACATTCAGTGATTGGCCCATTTTGCGGTTGCTGGGATAAAAAAACAAACAAAAAAACATTATAAAGGGAAGGAAAACTAGTGAAACACTAACTAATAACACCCTAAGCAAATGCTGTGGCCCAATAAAAATAGCAATAAACAAGTACAGAAATATTTTGTTTTGCCATATAAATATATGTCTGTTTGAAAAAGGAAAGATTCACTTTCCAGTGTCTATTTCAATTACACTTTAAAATGTTTCCTTTTCAACACATGTTACATTTTGAAGAAACTAAATACGATCCATTGTTTCACAGGGAATCTTCACAAGGAGGGAATAATTACAAGGAGGGAATTATTACAAGGAGGGACTTTTTACAAGGAGGGACTTTTTACAAGGAGGGACTTTTTACAAGGAGGGACTTTTTACAAGGAGGGACTTTTTACAAGGAAGGACTTTTTACAAGGAAGGACTTTTTACAAGGAGGGAATTATTACAAGGAGGGAATAAATACAAGGAGAGACTTTTTACAAGGAGGGAATTATTACAAGGAGGGAATAAGTACAAGGAGGGACTTTTTACAAGGAGGGAATAATTATAAGGAGGGACTTTTTACAAGGAGTGAATTATTACAAGGAGGGAATAATTACAAGGAGGGACTTTTTGCAAGGAGGGAATTATTACAAGGAGGGACTTTTTGCAAGGAGGGAATAATTACAAGGAGGGAATAATTACAAGGAGGGAATAATTACAAGGAGGGAATTATTACAAGGAGTGAATAATTACAGGGAGGGACTTTTTACAAGGAGCGACTTTTTTACAAGGAGGGAATTATTACAAGGAGGGACTTTTTACAAGGAGGGAATAATTACAAGGAAGGAATAATTACAAGGAGGGAATAATTACAAGGAGGGACTTTTTACAAGGCGGGACTTTTTACAAGGAGGGACTTTTTACAACTCGGCCTTCTCAAAAATTTTGAAAACAATAAGGTCAAGTAATTGTAAAAATGTCAGATTGCACTTGCCTGTAGATATACTCGTCGTCTGCCGGAGGCACCAGGGCAACGTGGATGCAGTCAATAGCCCCCATGATGTTGAGCATGTTGGTGATGTTATAAAATGGCAGCTTAATGGCGTTTCTGGCTACCATATCATCAGGAAAATAAATATATTTCCGAGTTATGGTAGCCATGCCTTCCAAAAACTTGGATAGCGCGCGGCTCAGCATAGGCTGAGAGATCCCCATGGAGAGGGCACCCAGCCTCTGGAACGAGCTGTTCCCCAAAAATTGCAGGCAGCCAAGCATCTTGGTCATACCTGAAATTGCTTGCCCCTTCCTTGTGGTGCGGGCTAACCATGGCCGCAGCTCACTATACAACTTATGGAGGGAAGCGCGATTAAGTCTGGTGAGCTCGAACAGCTCAACTTCATGCATGCCATCGATGTGCATGCGTCGCCGGTGCAATCTGGTCTCAGCCCTCCGGACAATTTCAATGCCCATGAGTTGCAGATCCTCATGCTCCTCAAATGCACTAGAGTCATCCATAGCTGCTAGTCTCGAGGTCAAAATGGTCCCGTAAGGGGATCGCAAAGGAAACGGATTTATAGGGTGGTGGTCTGTCGGCAATCAGCTCTCTGAATGAGACGCAAGCCCATTGCAATAATGGAAGTTATCTGAACGAACGAAAAATATCAGATTTGGTTTGGAAAATGATCCGAACTAACGCAAATGATCCGATTTGCTTTCGTTCATCGAAAGCGCATATATGCATTAGTCCGAGCGTTCGTACAAATGAAAATTGAACGAAAAAAAGCAAACAAATGACAAACACCCACAAAAACTTTCACAGGGAGCTACGGAATATCCATCAATGAGGGGCGTGGCTTCATCTATCCCTCAATGAGAGAGTGTGGCTTCATCTATCCCTCAATGAGGGGGCGTGGCTTCATCTATCCCTCAATGAGGGGGATTGGCTTCATCCATCCCTCAATGAGAGAGCGTGGCTTCATCTATCCCTCAATGAGGGGGCGTGGCTTCATCTATCCCTCAATGAGAGAGTGTGGCTTCATCTATCCCTCAATGAGAGGGTGTGGCTTCATCTATACCTCAGTGAGAGAGTGTGGCTTCATCTATCTCTCAATGAGAGAGCGTGGCTTCATCTATCCCTCAGTGAGAGAGTGTGGCTTCATCTATCCCTCAATGAGGGGGCGTGGCTTCATATATCCATCAATGAGGGGGCGTGGCTTCATCTATCCCTCAATGAGAGAGCGTGGCTTCATCCATCCCTCAATGAGAGAGTGTGACTTTATCTATCACTCAATGAGAGAGTGTGGCTTCATCTATCCCTCAATGAGGGGGCGTGGCTTCATATATCCATCAATGAGGGGCGTGGCTTCATCTATCCCTCAATGAGAGAGCGTGGCTTCATCTATCCCTCAATGAGGGGGCATGGCTTCATCTATCCCTCAATGAGGGGCGTGGCTTCATCTATCCCTCAATGAGAGAGTGTGGCTTCATCTATCCCTCAATGAGGGGGAGTGGCTTCATCCATCCCTCAATGAGAGAGCGTGACTTCATCTATCCCTCAATGAGAGAGTGTGGCTTCATCCATCCCTCAGTGAGAGAGTGTGGCTTCATCTATTCCTCAATGAGGGGGCGTGGCTTCATCTATCCCTCAATGAGAGAGCGTAGCTTCATCTATCCCTCAATGAGAGAGCGTGGCTTCATCTATCCCTCAATGAGAGGGTGTGGCTTCATCTATCCCTCAGTGAGAGAGTGTGGCTTCATCCGTCCCTCAATGAGAGGGTGTGGCTTCATCTATCCCTCAGTGAGAGAGTGTGGCTTCATCTATCCCTCAATGAGAGGGTGTGGCTTCATCTATCCCTCAGTGAGAGGGTGTGGCTTCATCTAGCCCTCAGTGAGAGAGTGTGGCTTCATCTATCCCTCAATGAGGGGGCGTGGCTTCATCTATCCCTCAATGAGAGAGTGTGGCTTCATCCATCCCTCAATGAGAGAGTGTGGCTTCATCCATCCCTCAATGAGAGAGTGTGGCTTCATCCATCCCTCAATGAGAGAGTGTGGCTTCATCCATCCCTCAGTGAGAGAGTGTGGCTTCATCTATCCCTCAATGAGGGGGCGTGGCTTCATCTATCCCTCAATGAGAGAGCGTGGCTTCATCTATCCCTCACTGAGAGAGTGTGGCTTCATCTATCCCTCACTGAGAGAGTGTGGCTTCATCCATCCCTCAATGAGAGGGCGTGGCTTCATCTATCCCTCAATTAGAGAGTGTGGCTTCATCCATCCCTCAATGAGAGAGTGTGGCTTCATCTATCCCTCAATGAGGGGCGTGGCTTCATCCATCCCACAATGAGAGAGTGTGGCTTCATCTATCCCTCAATGAGGGGGAGTGGCTTCATATATCCCTCAATAAGAGAGCGTGGCTTCATCTATCCCTCAATGAGAGAGTGTGGCTTCATCTATCCCTCAATGAGGGGGCGTGGCTTCATCCATCCCACAATGAGAGAGTGTGGCTTCATCTATCCCTCAATGAGGGGGAGTGGCTTCATCTATCCCTCAATAAGAGAGCGTGGCTTCATCTATCCCTCAATGAGGGGGCGTGGCTTCATCTATCCCTCAATGAGAGAGCGTGGCTTCATCCATCCCACAATGAGAGAGCGTGGCTTCATCCATCCCTCAATGAGAGAGTGTGGCTTCATCTATCCCTCAATGAGGGGGTGTGGCTTCATCTATCCCTCAATGAGAGAGCGTGGCTTCATCTATCCCTCAATGAGAGAGCGTGGCTTCATCCATCCCTCAATGAGAGAGTGTGGCTTCATCTATCCCTCAATGAGAGAGCGTGGCTTCATCTATCCCTCAATGAGAGAATGTGGCTTCATCTATCCCTCAATGAGAGAGTGTGGCTTCATCTATCCCTCAATGAGGGGGCGTGGCTTCATCCATCCCACAATGAGAGAGTGTGGCTTCATCTATCCCTCAATGAGGGGGAGTGGCTTCATCTATCCCTCAATAAGAGAGCGTGGCTTCATCTATCCCTCAATGAGGGGGCGTGGCTTCATCTATCCCTCAATGAGAGAGCGTGGCTTCATCCATCCCACAATGAGAGAGCGTGGCTTCATCCATCCCTCAATGAGAGAGTGTGGCTTCATCTATCCCTCAATGAGGGGGTGTGGCTTCATCTATCCCTCAATGAGAGAGCGTGGCTTCATCTATCCCTCAATGAGAGAGCGTGGCTTCATCCATCCCTCAATGAGAGAGTGTGGCTTCATCTATCCCTCAATGAGAGAGCGTGGCTTCATCTATCCCTCAATGAGAGAATGTGGCTTCATCTATCCCTCAATGAGAGAGTGTGGCTTCATCTATCCCTCAATGAGAGAGTGTGGCTTCATCTATCCCTCAATGAGAGGGTGTGGCTTCATCTATCCCTCAATGAGAGAGTGTGGCTTCATCTATCCCTCAATGAGAGAGTGTGGCTTCATCTATCCCTCAATGAGAGAGTGTGGCTTTAGCCATCCCTCAATGAGAGAGCGTGGCTTCATCCATCCCTCAATGAGAGGGTGTGGCTTCATCTATCCCTCAATGAGAGAGCGTGGCTTCATCTATCCCTCAATGAGAGAGCGTGGCTTCATCTATCCCTCAATGAGAGAGTGTGGCTTCATCTATCCCTCAATGAGGGGGCGTGGCTTCATCTATCCCTCAATGAGAGAGTGTGGCTTCATCTATCTCTCAATGAGAGAGTGTGGCTTCATCTATCCCTCAATGAGGGGGCGTGGCTTCTTCTATCCCTCAATGAGAGAGTGTGGCTTCTTCTATCCCTCAATGAGAGAGTGTGGCTTCATCTATCCCTCAATGAGAGAGTGTGGCTTCATCCATCCCTCAATGAGAGAGTGTGGCTTCATCTATCCCTCAATGAGGGGGCGTGGCTTCATCTATCTCTCAATGAGGGGTGTGGCTTCATATATCCCTCAATGAGGGGGTGTGGCTTCATCTATCCCTCAATGAGAGAGTGTGGCTTCATCTATCCCTCAATGAGGGGGCGTGGCTTCATCTATCTCTCAATGAGGGGTGTGGCTTCATATATCCCTCAATGAGGGGGTGTGGCTTCATCTATCCCTCAATGAGAGAGTGTGGCTTCATCCCACCATCCACCCATCCCATATCATCTCGCCATTCCCCCATCCCATATCATCCCACCATCCCATATCATCCCACCATCCACCCATCCCATATCATCCCGCCATCCACCCATCCCATATCATCCCACCATCCCATATCACCCCACCATCCACCCATCCCATATCATCCCGCCATCCACCCATCCCATATCATCCCACCATCCACCCATCCCATATCATCCCACCATCCACCCATCCCATATCATCCCACCATCCATCCATCCCATATCATCCCACCATCCACCCATCCCATATCATCCCGCCATCCACCCATCCCATATCATCCCGCCATCCACCCATCCCATATCATCCCACCATCCCATATCATCCCACCATCCACCCATCCCATATCATCCCGCCATCCACCCATCCCATATCATTCCACCATCCACCCATCCCATATCATCCCACCATCCACCCATCCCATATCATCCCACCATCCACCCATCCCATATCATCCCGCCATCCACCCATCCCATATCATCCCGCCATCCACCCATCCCATATCATCCCACCATCCATCCATCCCATATCATCCCACCATCCACCCATCCCATATCATCCCACCATCCACCCATCCCATATCATCCCACCATCCACCCATCCCATATCATCCCGCCATCCACCCATCCCATATCATCCCACCATCCACCCATCCCATATCATCCCGCCATCCACCCATCCCATATCATCCCACCATCCACCCATCCCATCCCACCATCCATCCATCCCATATCATCCCACCATCCATCCATCCCATATCATCCCGTAATCCACCCATCCCATATCATCCCACGATCCATCCATCCCATATCATCCCGCCATCCACCCATCCCATATCATCCCACCATCCACCCACCATCCACCCATCCCATATCATCCCACCATCCATCCATCCCATATCATCCCACCATCCACCCATCCCATATCATCCCGCCATCCACTCCTTGTCAGTAGTATGGACATAATTGTTATATATGTTTTTTAAACATAAATATTTTAACATGTCTTAGTATCTGATTTAGATGTCAAAATAAACTTTCTTATTACTCAAATACCTTAGAGTGCCATTGTCAGTCTCTGGTCATTTTCCCCCCACCCAGGGGTAGTGGGGCACCCCCTTTTTTTGTTTGGTCATTTATAGATTTGCTTGGGGGAAACCAGAGCAGGGCACCAGAACATTATTCTTAACCTTGGTTGGTGCCATCTAAATCCTTTTCTGATTAAACCTCAATGAGAGAGCGTGGCTTCATCCATCCCTCAAAGGGGGGCGTGGCTTCATTTACATATTGTCCCTCTTTGAGGTGTAACATGCAGATCTGCAGCAATAAATGATTAATTTGTCTTTTCAATGTGTTTATATTGTTGTGACTGTTACAATGTATCTCCTATCCATCCCTCAATGAGACGTGGCCTAATTTAACAAATGTCCTTCTTTCCCACAGTTGGGAGGCGTGGGTGTGGTCCAGAGATCTCAGATGGATTGCAAACCATATGGGGTGAGACACACCCATCAGGGGGCGGAGCCATAGCAATAAAAGGGTCAGCTGATCACCTGTCTGCAGGTGGAGGAAGCTGCACAGACAGGTTTGCACTGGTGTTGTATTGGCCTATGAAGATATGATATGGGGTGATATGGGGTGATATGGGGTGATATGGGGTGATATGGGGTGATATGGGGTGATATGGGGTGATATGGGGTGATATATATGGGATATGGCTGGTGGGCGGGATGGCATGGATGGATGGCGGGATGATATGGGATGGATGGATGGCGGGATGATATGGGATGGATGATATGGGATGGGTGGATGGCAAGATGATATGGGATGGGTGGATGGCGGGATGATATGGGATGGATGGATGGCGGGATGATATGGGATGGATGGATGGCGGGATGATATGGGATGGATGGATGGCGGGATGATATGGGATGGATGGATGGCGGGATGATATGGGATGGATGGATGGCGGGATGATATGGGATGGGTGGATGGCGGGATGATATGGGATGGGTGGATGGCGGGATGATATGGGATGGATGGATGGCGGGATGATATGGGATGGATGGATGGCGGGATGATATGGGATGGATGGATGGCGGGATGATATGGGATGGATGGATGGCGGGATGATATGGCATGGATGGATGGCGGGATGATATGGGATGGGTGGATGGCGGGATGATATGGGATGGATGGATGGATGGTGGGATGATATGGGATGGATGGATGGCGGGATGATATGGGATGGATGGATGGCGGGATGATATGGGATGGTGGGATGATATGGGATGGGTGGATGGCGGGATGATATGGGATGGGTGGGATGATATGGGGTGGGTGGATGGCGAGATGATATGGGATGGATGGATGGAGGGATGATATGGGATGGGTGGATGGCGGGATGATATGGGATGGGTGGATGGCGGGATGATATGGGATGGCGGGATGATATGGGATGGGTGGATGGCGAGATGATATGGGATGGATGGATGGAGGGATGATATGGGATGGAGGGATGATATGGGATGGGTGGATGGCGGGATGATATGGGATGGGTGGGATGATATGGGATGGGTGGATGGCAGGATGATATGGGATGGGTGGATGGAGGGATGATATGGGATGGGTGGATGGCGAGATGATATGGGATGGATGGATGGAGGGATGATATGGGATGGGTGGGATGATATGGGATGGGTGGATGGCGGGATGATATGGGATGGGTGGGATGATATGGGATGGGTGGATGGCGGGATGATATGGGATGGGTGGATGGCGGGATGATATGGGATGGGTGGATGGCGAGATGATATGGGATGGATGGATGGAGGGATGATACGGGATGGAGGGATGATATGGGATGGATGGATGGAGGGATGATATGGGATGGAGGGATGATATGGGATGGATGGAGGGATGATATGGGATGGAGGGATGATATGGGATGGGTGGATGGAGGGATGATATGGGATGGGTGGATGGCGAGATATGGGATGGATGGATGGAGGGATGATATGGGATGGAGGGATGATATGGGATGGGTGGATGGAGGGATGATATGGGATGGATGGATGGCGGGATGATATGGGATGGATGGATGGCGGGATGATATGGGATGGATGGATGGCGGGATGATATGGGATGGATGGATGGCGGGATGATATGGGATGGATGGATGGCGGGATGATATGGGATGGATGGATGGCGGGATGATATGGGATGGGTGGATGGCGGGATGATATGGGATGGATGGATGGCGGGATGATATGGGATGGATGGATGGCGGGATGATATGGGATGGGGGGATGGTGGGATGATATGGGATGGATGGATGGCGGGATGATATGGGATGGATGGATGGCGGGATGATATGGGATGGGTGGATGGCGGGATGATATGGGATGGATGGATGGCGGGATGATATGGGATGGATGGATGGCGGGATGATATGGGATGGATGGATGGCGGGATGATATGGGATGGATGGATGGCGGGATGATATGGGATGGGGGGATGGTGGGATGATATGGGATGGGGGGATGGTGGGATGATATGGGATGGATGGATGGTGGGATGATATGGGATGGATGGATGGCGGGATGATATGGGATGGGTGGATGGCGGGATGATATGGGATGGATGGATGGCGGGATGATATGGGATGGATGGATGGAGGGATGATATGGGTTGGGGGAATGGCGAGATGATATGGGATGGATGGATGGAGGGATGATATGGGATGGGTGGATGGAGGGATGATATGGGATGGGTGGATGGCGGGATGATATGGGATGGATGGATGGAGGGATGATATGGGATGGGGGAATGGCGAGATGATATGGGATGGGTGGATGGTGGGATGATATGGGATGGGTGGATGGTGGGATGATATGGGATGGATGGATGGTGGGATGATATGGGATGGATGGATGGTGGGATGATATGGGATGGGTGGATGGAGGGATGATATGGGATGGATGGATGGCGGGATAATATGGGATGGATGGATGGAGGGATGATATGGGATGGGGGAATGGCGGGATGATATGGGATGGGTGGATGGTGGGATGATATGGGATGGGTGGATGGTGGGATGATATGGGATGGATGGATGGATGGTGGGATGATATGGGATGGATGGATGGCGGGATGATATGGGATGGATGGATGGTGGGATGATATGGGATGGATGGATGGCGGGATGATATGGGATGGATGGATGGCGGGATGATATGGGATGGATGGATGGTGGGATGATATGGGATGGATGGATGGCGGGATGATATGGGATGGATGGATGGTGGGATGATATGGGATGGATGGATGGCGGGATGATATGGGATGGATGGATGGCGGGATGATATGGGATGGGTGGATGGCGGGATGATATGGGATGGGGAAATGGCGAGATGATATGGGATGGATGGATGGTGGGATGATATGGGATGGATGGATGGCGGGATGATATGGGATGGATGGATGGTGGGATGATATGGGATGGATGGATGGCGGGATGATATGGGATGGATGGATGGCGGGATGATATGGGATGGGTGGATGGCGGGATGATATGGGATGGGTGGATGGCGGGATGATATGGGATGGGTGGATGGTGGGATGATATGGGATGGGTGGATGGTGGGATGATATGGGATGGGTGGATGGTGGGATGATATGGGATGGGTGGATGGTGGGATGATATGGGATGGGTGGATGGTGGGATGATATGGGATGGGTGGATGGTGGGATGATATGGGATGGGTGGATGGTGGGATGATATGGGATGGATGGATGGCGGGATGATATGGGATGGGTGGATGGCGGGATGATATGGGATGGATGGATGGCGGGATGATATGGGATGGGTGGATGGTGGGATGATATGGGATGGATGGATGGCGGGATGATATGGGATGGGGAAATGGCGGGATGATATGGGATGGGGAAATGGCGGGATGATATGGGATGGGGAAATGGCGGGATGATATGGGATGGGTGGATGGTGGGATGATATGGGATGGATGGATGGCGGGATGATATGGGATGGGTGGATGGTGGGATGATATGGGATGGGTGGATGGTGGGATGATATGGGATGGGGAAATGGCGGGATGATATGGGATGGGGAAATGGCGGGATGATATGGGATGGATGGATGGTGGGATGATATGGGATGGGTGGATGGCGGGATGATATGGGATGGGGAAATGGCGGGATGATATGGGATGGGGAAATGGCGGGATGATATGGGATGGGTGGATGGTGGGATGATATGGGATGGGTGGATGGCGGGATGATATGGGATGGGGAAATGGCGGGATGATATGGGATGGGTGGATGGTGGGATGATATGGGATGGGTGGATGGCGGGATGATATGGGATGGGGAAATGGCGGGATGATATGGGATGGGTGGATGGCGGGATGATATGGGATGGATGGATGGCGGGATGATATAGGATGGGTGGATGGCGGGATGATATGGGATGGATGGATGGCGGGATGATATGGGATGGGTGGATGGTGGGATGATATGGGATGGATGGATGGCGGGATGATATGGGATGGGTGGATGGTGGGATGATATGGGATGGATGGATGGCGGGATGATATGGGATGGATGGATGGCGGGATGATATGGGATGGGTGGATGGCGGGATGATATGGGATGGGGAAATGGCGGGATGATATGGGATGGGTGGATGGTGGGATGATATGGGATGGGTGGATGGCGGGATGATATGGGATGGGGAAATGGCGGGATGATATGGGATGGGTGGATGGTGGGATGATATGGGATGGGTGGATGGCGGGATGATATGGGATGGGGAAATGGCGGGATGATATGGGATGGGTGGATGGCGGGATGATATGGGATGGATGGATGGCGGGATGATATAGGATGGGTGGATGGCGGGATGATATGGGATGGATGGATGGCGGGATGATATGGGATGGGTGGATGGTGGGATGATATGGGATGGATGGATGGCGGGATGATATGGGATGGGTGGATGGTGGGATGATATGGGATGGATGGATGGCGGGATGATATGGGATGGATGGATGGCGGGATGATATGGGATGGGGAAATGGCGAGATGATATTACATAGTTACATAGTTAATACGGTTGAAAAAAGACTTATGTCCATCAAGTTCAACCAAGGGTGTTGGGGTCGGGGAAGTTATTTTTATTTCATAGGGGAAGCCATTTATTTAATTTTTTGTCTTTATTTCTTTTTATTGATAACCACTAGTAGTAACTGTTAATGTTATTTTCTTCAAAATAAGCATCTGATCCTTTTTTGAAGCTGTCAGCGGTTGATGCTGTAACAAGCTTCTGTGGGAGGCTAGTCCATAGATTTATAGTTCTTATGGTAAAAAACGTTTGTCGCCTCCGGAGACTAAATTTCTTTTTTTCCAATCGCAGGCAGCGCCCCCTTGTCCTTAGAGAGGATTTTACATGAAATAGTGTTCCCCCATATTCTTTGTATAGTCCATTTATATATTTATACAAGTTAATCATGTCCCCCCTCAATCGCCTCCTCTCAAGACTAAACAGATTTAATTCTCGTAATCTTTCCTCATAACTAAGATCTTTCATTCCCTTTATTAGTTTGGTGGCTCTCCTTTGCACCTTTTCCAGAGTCAGGGTGTCCTTTCTATGAACGGGTGCCCAGAACTGGACGGCATATTCCAGGTGAGGGCGCACCAGTGCCTTGTAAAGAGGCAAAATTACTCACCTATCCTGTGATTCCAGGCCTCTATTAATGCACGATAGTATCTTGGTGGCCTTGGAAGCAGCTGCTTGGCATTGCATGCTGTTATTTAGTCTGTGATCTACTAGTACCCCCAGATCCTTCTCAACAAGTGACTCTCCCAGTTTTACTCCCCCGAGGACATATGTGGCCTTCAGGTTATTAGACCCCAAGTGCATGACTTTACATTTTTCCACATTGAACTTCATTTGCCAAGTGGATGCCCAGACACTCAAAGTGTCCAAGTCAGCCTGAAGCTTGTGAACATCTTCAATAGACTGCACTGTGCTACATATCTTTGTGTCATCTGCAAAAATAGAGACAGTGCTTCTAATTCCATCTTCGATGTAGTTTATAAACAAGTTGAATAATTGTGGGCCCAGCACTGAACCCTGGGGTACACCGCTTACAACTGGTAACCATTCAGAGTAGGGATCATTACCCACAACTCTCTGCACACGATCCTTCAGCCAGTTTTCAATCCAGTTACAAACTGCGTTTTCTAATCCTGAAGATCTCAATTTCCCCAATAACCGTCTATGGGGGACAGTGTCAAATGCTTTAGCAAAATCCAGAAAAACTATATCCACAGCCGCCCTTCTGTCCAGGCTTCTACTCACCTCCTCATAGAAGCCAATCAGGTTAGTTTGGCAGCTTCTGTCCTTAGTAAAACCGTGTTGGTTGTCACTTATAATATTATGGATAGTTACATATTCGTGTATGTTGTCCCTTAATAGTCCCTCAAGCAATTTCCCCACAATGGATGTTAAGCTAACAGGTCTGTAATTGCCCGGAGAAGACCTAGAGCCCTTTTTAAAAATGGGCACCACATTTGCCCTGCGCCAGTCCCTTGGCACTATACCAGTTGCTAGTGAGTCTTTAAAGATCAACAACAGAGGTGACGAGATAACGGAACTGAGTTCTTTGAGAACTCTTGGGTGAAGTCCATCTGGACCTCCAGTCTTATTCACATTTAAATTATTGAGTTTTTCTTGGATGATATCCATGTTTAGCTTGTTAATTATTATACTTGGGCTATTACTATCAGTGGCATCTCCTGTGTTGGCTCCTTGCGCTTCTCTTGTGTACACAGAGCTAAAGAATCTATTTAACAGCTCTGCCTTATCCTCATCCCCAGTGACCATTTCCCCATTATCATTAATTAGGGCACCTACCTGTTCTGATTTAGTTTTCTTCGAATTCATATATTTGAAAAATCGTTTAGGGTTTGTTTTGCTTTCTTTGGCCACATCTCGTTCATTTTGTGCTTTTGCCAATCTTATTTCTTTCTTACACACTTTATTTACTAGTTTATACTGTTCAAGTGTTACAGCTGAGAGTTCAGCCTTTTAATGTTTAAATGCCCTTTTTTTGTTCTTTATTGCCCTTTTAACCGCAGGTGTCAGCCATGAGGGGTTTAACTTTAGCCGCTTATATTTGTTACCCGTAGGAATACATTTTGCAACGTTGCTACTCACAATTGATTTAAAGCACTCCCATTTGGCATCTGTATCCTTATTCCTGAACAGATGCTCCCAGTCTATGTCCTTGAGTGCAGCTCTGAGCCTGGGGAAGTTGGCCTTTCTAAAATTTAATGTTTTTGCCCTTCCCAGGAAGAAAATCTTTCTTACAGTTTATGTTAAATACAGTTATATTGTGGTCACTGTTACCAAGATTTTCACGGACTGTTACTGCCCCCATCAGGTCATCATTATTTGATATTACAAGATCTAGAATAGCATCACCCCTAGTTGGTGCCTCCACAAACTGATTCATATAATTATCTTGTAGCAAGCTGAGGAATGCTCTCCCCCTTGTAGTGGAAGCAGAACCATGTCTCCAGTCGATTCCTGGGTAGTTGAAGTCCCCCATCACCACCACTGTACCAGCCTGTGACGCCCGCTCTATCTGTTTATGCAGTTGACCCTCTATTTCCTCAGTTATATTTGGGGGCCTATAGATTACACCAAACTGTATTTTAGCATTGTTTATATCGCCCCCTACTTCTACCCACAAGGATTCTACATCCTCACACTCTTCTGCTAGTATCCCCTCATTAATATATGCTGTGAGTTCTTGCTTTACATAAAGACACACGCCACCCCTTTCCTTTTTGCTCTGTCTTTCCGAAAAAGAGCAAAACCTTGTAGATTGACAGTCCAGTCATGTGTGGAATCCAGCCATGTCTCAGCCACACCAACAACATCAATATTCTCTGCCAGCACCAGAGCCTCAAGCTCCCCCACTTTACTTGCCAGACTTCTGGCATTTGTGAACATACACTTTATGTTCCTATCTAGTTTGACACATTGGGGTATAGTATTAGTTCCTGCAGTAATGCATCCGTCTAATTTGTTACTGCTGGTTTGCAACTCATGGATCTCCTTATCCATCATAGCAGTCCTCCCCCCTTCTAATTCTCCACCCACCATCATATGCTGCCCCCTAAGTAACCTGTCTTCACTTTTATTTTCACTCTTGCCCTCCCCCCTCATCACTAGTTTAATTAACTCTCCACCCCCTCTAGTATCCTCTTACCCAGCACAGCAGCTCCCCTTCCATTCAGGTGCAAATCATCTTTAGAATACAGTTTGTACCCCAATGAAAAGTCAGCCCAGTGCTCTAGGAACCCAAATCCCTCTGCCCTGCACCAGGACTTGAGCCATGTATTTATCTCTCTAAGCTCCCGCTGTCTTTCATGTGTAGCGCATGGCACTGGCAGTATTCCAGAGAATACAACCTTGGAGGTCCTTCCCTTCAACTTGGTGCCTAATTCCTTAAATGTATTCTTAAGGATCCTCCATTTCCCATTAATTCTGTCATTGGTCCCCACATGGACCACAACCGCTGGGTCATCCCCAGCCCCTCCCAGTAATTTGTCCACCCTTTCCACCACCACATGCTGAACCCTGGCACCAGGGAGACAGCAAACCATTCGGCTGAGGCGGTCTTGGTGACAAATTATTCTATCAGTCCGCCTGATAATAGAATCCCCTATGACCACTAACTGTCTAGTCCTACCTGCAGTCCCAACCACACGCTCACTAGCTGGGCTGTTCTCCCGGCTGTTAGGGAGAACAGTATCTGCTAGGGCTGCCATTTCTGAGACTGACACTCTTGCATCATTACTCAACTAGGCAATTTTGCTAGGGTGCGCAGACACAGGTATGGCCTTCCTTTTCTGTGCACCCCTTCCCATGGAGGGATGATATGGGATGGATGGATGGCGGGATGATATGGGATGGGTGGATGGCGGGATGATATGGGATGGATGGATGGCGGGATGATATGGGATGGGTGGATGGCGGGATGATATGGGATGGATGGATGGCGGGATGATATGGGATAGATGGATGGCGGGATGATATGGGATGGGTGGATGGCGGGATGATATGGGATGGGTGGATGGCGGGATGATATGGGATGGGTGGATGGCGGGATGATATGGGATGGATGGATGGCGGGATGATATGGGATGGATGGATGGCGGGATGATATGGGATGGATGGATGGCGGGATGATATGGGATGGGTGGATGGCGGGATGATATGGGATGGATGGATGGCGGGATGATATGGGATGGGTGGATGGCAGGATGATATGGGATGGGTGGACGGCGGGATGATATGGGATGGGTGGATGGCGGGATGATATGGGATGGGTGGATGGCAGGATGATATGGGATGGGTGGATATGGGATGGGTGGATGGCGGGATGATATGGGATGGGTGGATGGCGGGATGATATGGGATGGATGGATGGCGGGATGATATGGGATGGGTGGATGGCGGGATGATATGGGATGGATGGATGGCGGGATGATATGGGATAGATGGATGGCGGGATGATATGGGATGGGTGGATGGCGGGATGATATGGGATGGGTGGATGGCGGGATGATATGGGATGGGTGGATGGCGGGATGATATGGGATGGATGGATGGCGGGATGATATGGGATGGATGGATGGCGGGATGATATGGGATGGATGGATGGCGGGATGATATGGGATGGGTGGATGGCGGGATGATATGGGATGGATGGATGGCGGGATGATATGGGATGGGTGGATGGCAGGATGATATGGGATGGGTGGACGGCGGGATGATATGGGATGGGTGGATGGCGGGATGATATGGGATGGGTGGATGGCAGGATGATATGGGATGGGTGGATATGGGATGGGTGGATGGCGGGATGATATGGGATGGGTGGATGGCGGGATGATATGGGATGGGTGGGATGATATGGGATGGGTGGATGATGGGATGATATGGGATGGGTGGATGGCGGGATGATATGGGATGGGTGGATGGCGGGATGATATGGGATGGGTGGATGGCGGGATGATATGGGATGGATGGATCGTGGGATGATATGGGATGGGTGGATGGCGGGATGATATGGGATGGGTGGATGGCGGGATGATATGGGATGGGTGGATGGCGGGATGATATGGGATGGGTGGATGGCGGGATGATATGGGATGGATGGATCGTGGGATGATATGGGATGGGTGGATGGCGGGATGATATGGGATGGGTGGATGGCGGGATGATATGGGATGGGTGGATGGCGGGATGATATGGGATGGGTGGATGGCGGGATGATATGGGATGGGTGGATGGCGGGATGATATGGGATGGCGGGATGATATGGGATGGGTGGATGGCGGGATGATATGGGATGGGTGGATGGCGGGATGATATGGGATGGATGGATCGTGGGATGATATGGGATGGGTGGATGGCGGGATGATATGGGATGGGTGGATGGCGGGATGATATGGGATGGGTGGATATGGGATGGGTGGATGGCGGGATGATATGGGATGGGTGGATGGCGGGATGATATGGGATGGGTGGATGGCGGGATGATATGGGATGGGTGGATGGCGGGATGATATGGGATGGATGATATGGGATGGATGGATGGCGGGATGATATGGGATGGGTGGATGGCGGGATGATATGGGATGGCGGGATGATATGGGATGGCGGGATGATATGGGATGGATGATATGGGATGGGTGGATGGCGGGATGATATGGGATGGATGATATGGGATGGATGGATGGCGGGATGATATGGGATGGGTGGATGGCGGGATGATATGGGATGGGTGGATGGCGGGATGATATGGGATGGGTGGATGGCGGGATGATATGGGATGGGTGGATGGCGGGATGATATGGGATGGGTGGATGGCAAGATGATATGGGATGGGTGGATGGCGGGATGATATGGGATGGGTGGATGGGTGGATGGCGGGATGATATGGGATGGATGGATGGCGGGATGATATGGGATGGGTGGATGGCGGGATGATATGGGATGGGTGGATGGCGGGATGATATGGGATGGGTGGATGGCGGGATGATATGGGATGGGTGGATGGCGGGATGATATGGGATGGGTGGATGGCGGGATGATATGGGATGGGTGGATGGCGGGATGATATGGGATGGATGGATGGCGGGATGATATGGGATGGATGGATGGCGGGATGATATGGGATGGGTGGATGGCGGGATGATATGGGATGGGTGGATGGCAGGATGATATGGGATGGGTGGACGGCGGGATGATATGGGATGATATGGGATGGGTGGATGGCGGGATGATATGGGATGGGTGGATGGCGGGATGATATGGGATGGGTGGATGGCGGGATGATATGGGATGGGTGGATGGCGGGATGATATGGGATGGGTGGACGGCGGGATGATATGGGATGGGTGGATATGGGATGGGTGGATGGCGGGATGATATGGGATGGGTGGACGGCGGGATGATATGGGATGGGTGGATATGGGATGGGTGGATGGCGGGATGATATGGGATGGGTGGATGGCGGGATGATATGGGATGGGTGGATGGCGGGATGATATGGGATGGGTGGATGGCGGGATGATATGGGATGGATGGATGGCGGGATGATATGGGATGGGTGGATGGCGGGATGATATGGGATGGCGGGATGATATGGGATGGATGGATGGCGGGATGATATGGGATGGGTGGATATGGGATGGGTGGATGGTGGGATGATATGGGATGGGTGGATGGCGGGATGATATGGGATGGATGATATGGGATGGATGGATGGCGGGATGATATGGGATGGGTGGATGGCGGGATGATATGGGATGGCGGGATGATATGGGATGGCGGGATGATATGGGATGGATGATATGGGATGGATGATATGGGATGGGTGGATGGCGGGATGATATGGGATGGATGATATGGGATGGATGGATGGCGGGATGATATGGGATGGATGGATGGCGGGATGATATGGGATGGGTGGATGGCGGGATGGATGGCGGGATGATATGGGATGGGTGGATGGCGGGATGATATGGGATGGGTGGATGGCGGGATGATATGGGATGGGTGGATGGCGGGATGATATGGGATGGGTGGATGGCGGGATGATATGGGATGGGTGGATGGCGGGATGATATGGGATGGGTGGATGGCGGGATGATATGGGATGGGTGGATGGCGGGATGATATGGGATGGGTGGATGGCGGGATGATATGGGATGGGTGGATGGCGGGATGATATGGGATGGGTGGATGGAGGGATGATATGGGATGGGTGGGATGATATGGGATGGGTGGATGGCGGGATGATATGGGATGGGTGGATGGCGGGATGATATGGGATGGGTGGATGGCGGGATGATATGGGATGGGTGGATGGCGGGATGATATGGGATGGGTGGATGGCGGGATGATATGGGATGGGTGGACGGCGGGATGATATGGGATGGGTGGATATGGGATGGGTGGATGGCGGGATGATATAGGATGGGTGGATGGCGGGATGATATGGGATGGGTGGATGGCGGGATGATATGGGATGGGTGGATATGGGATGGGTGGATGGCGGGATGATATGGGATGGGTGGATGGCGGGATGATATGGGATGGATGATATGGGATGGATGGATGGCGGGATGATATGGGATGGGTGGATGGTGGGATGATATGGGATGGCGGGATGATATGGGATGGATGATATGGGATGGATGATATGGGATGGGTGGATGGCGGGATGATATGGGATGGATGATATGGGATGGATGGATGGCGGGATGATATGGGATGGGTGGATGGCGGGATGATATGGGATGGGTGGATGGCGGGATGATATGGGATGGGTGGATGGCGGGATGATATGGGATGGGTGGATGGCGGGATGATATGGGATGGGTGGATGGCGGGATGATATGGGATGGATGGATGGCGGGATGATATGGGATGGGTGGATGGCGGGATGATATGGGATGGGTGGATGGCGGGATGATATGGGATGGGTGGATGGCGGGATGATATGGGATGGGTGGATGGCGGGATGATATGGGATGGCTGGATGGCGGGATGATATGGGATGGGTGGATGGCGGGATGATATGGGATGGAATGATGGCGGGATGATATGGGATGGGTGGATGGCGGGATGATATGGGATGGATGGATGGGTGGATGGCGGGATGATATGGGATGGATGGATGGCGGGATGATATGGGATGGATGGATGGTGGGATGATATGGGATGGGTGGATGGCGGGATGATATGGGATGGGTGGATGGCGGGATGATATGGGATGGGTGGATGGCGGGATGATATGGGATGGGTGGATGGCGGGATGATATGGGATGGGTGGATGGGTGGATGGCGGGATGATATGGGATGGATGGATGGCGGGATGATATGGGATGGATGGATGGCGGGATGATATGGGATGGATGGATGGCGGGATGATATGGGATGGGTGGATGGTGGGATGATATGGGATGGGTGGATGGCTGGATGGCGGGATGATATGGGATGGATGGATGGTGGGATGATATGGGATGGATGGATGGCGGGATGATATGGGATGGGTGGATGGCGGGATGATATGGGATGGATGGATGGCGGGATGATATGGGATGGGTGGATGGCGGGATGATATGGGATGGGTGGATGGCGGGATGATATGGGATGGGTGGATGGCGGGATGATATGGGATGGGTGGATGGCGGGATGAGATGGCATGGGTGGATGGCGGGATGATATGGGATGGGTGGATGGCGGGATGATATGGGATGGATGGATGGCGGGATGATATGGGATGGGTGGATGGCGGGATGATATGGGATGGATGGATGGATGGCGGGATGATATGGGATGGATGGATGGCGGGATGATATGGGATGGGTGGATGGCGGGATGATATGGGATGGGTGGATGGTGGGATGATATGGGATGGGTGGATGGCGGGATGATATGGGATGGGTGGATGGGTGGATGGCGGGATGATATGGGATGGATGGATGGCGGGATGATATGGGATGGATGGATGGCGGGATGATATGGGATGGGTGGATGGCGGGATGATATGGGATGGATGGATGGCGGGATGATATGGGATGGGTGGATGGCGGGATGATATGGGATGGGTGGATGGCGGGATGATATGGGATGGGTGGATGGCGGGATGATATGGGATGGGTGGATGGCGGGATGATATGGGATGGCTGGATGGCGGGATGATATGGGATGGCTGGATGGCGGGATGATATGGGATGGGTGGATGGCGGGATGATATGGGATGGGTGGATGGATGGCGGGATGATATGGGATGGATGGATGGATGGCGGGATGATATGGGATGGGTGGATGGTGGGATGATATGGGATGGATGGATGGCGGGATGATGTGGGATGGATGGATGGCGGGATGATATGGGATGGGTGGATGGCGGGATGATATGGGATGGATGGATGGCGGGATGATATGGGATGGGTGGATGGCGGGATGATATGGGATGGATGGATGGCGGGATGATATGGGATGGATGGATGGCGGGATGATATGGGATGGGTGGATGGCGGGATGATATGGGATGGATGGATGGCGGGATGATATGGGATGGGTGGATGGCGGGATGATATGGGATGGGTGGATGGCGGGATGATATGGGATGGGTGGATGGCGGGATGATATGGGATGGCTGGATGGCGGGATGATATGGGATGGGTGGATGGCGGGATGATATGGGATGGGTGGATGGTGGGATGATATGGGATGGATGGATGGCGGGATGATATGGGATGGGTGGATGGCGGGATGATATGGGATGGATGGATGGATGGCGGGATGATATGGGATGGATGGATGGCGGGATGATATGGGATGGGTGGATGGCGGGATGATATGGGATGGGTGGATGGCGGGATGATATGGGATGGGTGGATGGCGGGATGGCGGGATGATATGGGATGGGTGGATGGCGGGATGGCGGGATGATATGGGATGGGTGGATGATGGGGAGCACAGTACAGTAGCCCCGGGCTGATAACTCTATTGGCCGTGGCCAGAGCGGCTTCTGGAAAGATCCATTGGGGGGTTTGGGTCTCCGGGGGTAAATGGCGGCTCGTTGTGGTTCACACATGTAACTGTTGCCCTGCTTGTTACATTTAAAGGGACCTGCTGTCCATGATGGGGGGGGGGGTCTGCAATGCAACCCCCCCTCCAGTCAAATATTAGGGTGGCGGTCCACCTCTTCATGGGGCATCCCAATAAGAGGGATGCAGCTGTGACCCCCCCCCCCAATCTTCCTGTATCCCCAGCACACCTCTAGCCCCAGGCGTCTGATTGGCCCACAACTAGAGGTGAGCAGGGATGTGGCCACCCTGAGTATAGAAAATAAATGAGCGCCCTGTGCATGTGCCATGCGGATGAGGAAAAGGTGAGTCTGAGAGGTGAACTGCGGGGGAACCCAAATCCAAGAGTGAAAATCTCTGCTTTAGTTCCCCTTTCGTTGCCAAATCTTGGGATTTTTATGATCTCCCAGGAGAATCCTGCTTTGAGATGCCCCGTCATGTGACCTGGAACAAGAGTCTCTTATGTACCTGTTCCAGATTAGGAGTGATGGTTGCCGGGGCCCCTGGCTGGTGGGTGCTGCTCTCCCAGTTGCTTCCCATTGGGGTCCTGGTCACTTGCACCTTGTCCTGTGTCCATCCTGTGTGCGGGGGGCTTGGTGTTTCCTCCAGGCGGGGGCATGGTGGGGGTGCAGCAGGTCAGTGAGGCCTGAGCAGACTGGGGGGGGGGGGGGGTAATTTGAATCTTTGCCCCAGCTGCTCTTCTGCCTCCAGGTTGTGCTCCTCCTCCATGTAATAGTCAGAGAATCCTGATTTGGGATGCCCCATCATGTGACCTGGAACTAGTGTCCTGCAGTGTGTGTGCGGGTTTCCATGTAGCCTCCACCTTCAGCTCCATGTGATTGGTGGAAGACGTCCAGATGGGGGCATCCTGGCCAATCAGGGAGGAGCTCAGCTTGTCCCCCTCCCCACAATGTACTGACAGTGACTTACCGCAGCCTTTGGTTCCCTCCCCTTGGGGCCCAGATGTGGGATCCCCTGCGGTGTGACTCCTCCTGGGAGGGACCTGCTCATATGCGCTCATATACTCTTGTCACTGATTATCCCACAGCACATGAGTGACCACAACCACCCAGACATTCGGTTACACTGCTGCAGGAGCCCAGAGGAGAGCAGGGATTTTCTTTCTGTCTTTCTTTCTCCCTTTTCTTCTTTTTTTTCTCCCTTTTCTTTTTTCTCCCTTTCTTCCTTTTTTTCTCCCTTTCTTCTTTTATTTCTCCCTTTTTCTTCTTTTTTTTCTCCCTTTTCTTTTTTTCTCCCTTTTCTTTTTTTCTCCCTTTTTCTTCTTTTTTTTTTTTTTCTCCCTTTTTTCTTCTTTTTTTTTTTTCTCCCTTTTTTTCTTTTTTTTTTTTCTCCCTTTTTCTTCTTTTTTTTTTTTCTCCCTTTTTTCTTCTTTTTTTTTTTTCTCCCTTTTTCTTCTTCTTTTTTTTCTCTCCCTTTTTCTTCTTCTTTTTTTTCTCTCCCTTTTTCTTCTTTTTTTTTTTTCTCCCTTTTTCTTCTTTTTTTTTTTTCTCCCTTTTCTTTTTTCTCTGAGCCTTCTCCTGTGTCACTTACACACACATATTACGCAGAATGGGGCCCAGGACTGAGCCTTCTCCTATGTCACTTACACACATATTACACAGAACGGGGCCCAGGACTGAGCCTTCTCCTATGTCACTTACACACATATTACACAGAATGAGGCCCAGGACTGAGCCTTCTCCTATGTCACTTACACACATATTACACAGAATGGGGCCCAGGACTGAGCCTTCTCCTATGTCACATACACACATATTACACAGAATGGGGCCCAGGACTGAGCCTTCTCCTATGTCACTTACACACATATTACACAGAATGGGGCCCAGGACTGAGCCTTCTCCTATGTCACTTACACACATATTACACAGAACGGGGCCCAGGACTGAGCCTTCTCCTATGTCACTTACACACATATTACACAGAATGAGGCCCAGGACTGAGCCTTCTCCTATGTCACTTACACACATATTACACAGAATGGGGCCCAGGACTGAGCCTTCTCCTATGTCACATACACACATATTACACAGAATGGGGCCCAGGACTGAGCCTTCTCCTATGTCACTTACACACATATTACACAGAATGGGGCCCAGGACTGAGCCTTCTCCTGTGTCACTTACACACACATATTACGCAGAATGGGGCCCAGGACTGAGCCTTCTCCTATGTCACTTACACACATATTACACAGAACGGGGCCCAGGACTGAGCCTTCTCCTATGTCACTTACACACATATTACACAGAATGAGGCCCAGGACTGAGCCTTCTCCTATGTCACTTACACACATATTACACAGAATGGGGCCCAGGACTGAGCCTTCTCCTATGTCACTTACACACATATTACACAGAACGGGGCCCAGGACTGAGCCTTCTCCTATGTCACTTACACACATATTACACAGAATGAGGCCCAGGACTGAGCCTTCTCCTATGTCACTTACACACATATTACACAGAATGGGGCCCAGGACTGAGCCTTCTCCTATGTCACATACACACATATTACACAGAATGGGGCCCAGGACTGAGCCTTCTCCAATGATGCTATTAGGACCCTTTATTTGGGTTGAGACAAATTCTTATTGGAGCCCTTTTACTCTTACATGAATTTGATGTTATAATGTTAAAGTTATGTATCTTCTCTTACAGAGCTGTTATATTTAGAGAATGCGCGCCATCCAGGTTTTTGCTGCATATTTACTGAGCGTGGCTTTAGGGTCACCAGAAAGCCGTATCTGGCCGGACAAAGAGCGGTGGATATGTCATTAACTGCGGCGGTCCCGGAGCAGCGGGCCCACCGGGGAGGGATGGAGCCAGAGGAGAACCAGGTGAGTACGCTTCGGGTTTAATATATATATATATATATATATATATATATATATATATATATATATATATATATATATATATATATATATATATATATATATATAGGCATCTGGTTACAATGGAAGGGCCCACATAGGGACAGAGTTTATCACAATCGTCATGAAATGGGACGTGATGTTGTAAGGCATTGAATAGACATTTAAGATATAAAGCGATTTCCCTTTTTAAATAAGTAGAGATTATATATAGTCTCTATCTCCATTTATGGTTTTATTAGATTATTAATCAATACAATAACTAATCAATTAGTAATCTAATAAAATACATTGATTAAATCTGCGTGTATACAAGATGTACGAGCATTGGAAGGTCCTAGAGAATCCAACACTCTCACCATGTGCACTGAGCTCCTGGATTGGAAGACAGCAGCCTGGTGAGAAGTACCCCTCGGTATAAGTCTTTATATAGCTGTATGCGGCCCCACCCAGACAAGAGTCTCATCCCTCGTTAGGTTTCGGAGTTGCGCCCACCCACAGATTGGCTAGCAATAACATTTCCCTAAAAATGATGTTCAGCCAGTCGTACTCGCCTGTGGGTGGACACGCTATGGCTTCACCGAGAGCTTCACGTGAGCGTGCAGCCCGGCGCAGGAGCTCTCCCGCGAGCCACTCTCAGCTCTTTACTGGCCCAAGAAAAAGTGCGCAGCCCAGCAGTACCTCACTCTCGTCTGGACAAGTGAATGTGCCCCACATCCGGGGGTGCAGAGGGTACATCGGCGCTATAGCGTGGGTCATGTGTGTGGGGGCGTGACAGGTGTGGCCTCCACTTTCCGCTTCCCTTAGTTTTAACATAAAACGTGAGAGGTAAGTACAGCGAATGTGTGTGGGGGCGGGGCAGGTGTGGCCTCCACTTTCCGCTTCCCTTCATTTTAACATAAAACGTGAGAGGTAAGTACAGCGATCGTTTCAGGGTGTATCACACAGCCGGGCAGCAAAACCAGAGGGAATGAAATTCCTGGGGTTTTGTTCATCTTTGTACAATAAAGGAGGGCTCCGCTGCCGACTTCTTATTCAGTGAAGCAGGATTCAGACATTCTGAATGATCGCCCTGATCGCACTAAAAATCGCCCTGTTTGTAGTAATTTTATGCTGATTCACCCCCCCAGGTGTCGCTGGGCCTCCTGGACCAACAGGACCCAAAGGAGAGACCGGAGAGCACGGGTCGACAGGTAAATGGAACCTTGTCAGTTTTTTATAGACTAGAAACTCGGCAAAACTCTAATGGCAAAAAAGAGGGATCCCGACCGCGTCACTGCTCAGCTGGGCCTGGTTAAGCAATGTCCACATACTTTTGGCCATGTCCCGGTTGGCTAAATGTTTCGTCATAACTAAATCGCAACCATAAATGTATTTTCCATGTGACTCTTAAACATTAACTCTTTTTTATGGTTCTGGTTACCTAGGACCTCCGGGACCCCAAGGTATTGCTGGACCCCCTGGACCTATAGGAGCACCAGGAGCAAGAGGCCCCCAAGGAGAAATACCAGACATTGGAGCTTTAGGTAAAATACTCACCATCTAAGCCTCAGACCCCTGGATCCGGCTCGTATTGGAAGCGGCTGGAAGCTGCAAGGGAGCTGGTTAACTGAAGTGCACCGGGCTGTCTGTTCTCCTGGTGTTTACTCATGGTGCAGCAGTGTTTCCTCCCCCCCCCCCCCCTTCAGCCTGGGGCCCTTCCTCTCAGGTAAAAACGCTTCCCTTGCCTTATATTTCAAGGACTGGAACCAACCATCTATCTCTAACAGGGTTCCCCTGATCTGGGCCCTACCATCTCCTGCACAACAAGGGTGACACCTAATGTCTAAATTCCCTTACTGCACCTTGTTTTTCCTGTTACATGGTTACTGATGGAGCTGCAGGTCTGGTCACCACCCTGTCTGCTGCCTGTCTCCCATCTAAATCTGGATCTACCCTATTCATCTAAACCTGAACCTCAGGCCCCGGTTCTCCTGTGTCAGGACCTGAACCTCAGGCCCGGTTCTCCTGTGTCAGGACCTGAACCTCAGGCCCGGTTCTCCTGTGTCAGGACCTGAACCTCAGGCCCGGTTCTCCTGTGTCAGGACCTGAACCTCAGGCCCGGTTCTCCTGTGTCAGGACCTGAACCTCAGGCCCGGTTCTCCTGTGTCAGGACCTGAACCTCGGGCCCCGGTTCTCCTGTGTCAGGACCTGAACCTCGGGCCCCGGTTCTCCTGTGTCAGGACCTGAACCTCGGGCCCCGGTTCTCCTGTGTCAGGACCTGAACCTCGGGCCCCGGTTCTCCTGTGTCAGGACCTGAACCTCGGGCCCCGGTTCTCCTGTGTCAGGACCTGAACCTCGGGCCCCGGTTCTCCTGTGTCAGGACCTGAACCTCGGGCCCCGGTTCTCCTGTGTCAGGACCTGAACCTCGGGCCCCGGTTCTCCTGTGTCAGGACCTGAACCTCGGGCCCCGGTTCTCCTGTGTCAGGACCTGAACCTCGGGCCCCGGTTCTCCTGTGTCAGGACCTGAACCTCGGGCCCCGGTTCTCCTGTGTCAGGACCTGAACCTCGGGCCCCGGTTCTCCTGTGTCAGGACCTGAACCTCGGGCCCCGGTTCTCCTGTGTCAGGACCTGAACCTCGGGCCCCGGTTCTCCTGTGTCAGGACCTGAACCTCGGGCCCCGGTTCTCCTGTGTCAGGACCTGAACCTCGGGCCCCGGTTCTCCTGTGTCAGGACCTGAACCTCGGGCCCCGGTTCTCCTGTGTCAGGGCCTGAACCTCGGGCCCCGGTTCTCCTGTGTCAGGGCCTGAACCTCGGGCCCCGGTTCTCCTGTGTCAGGGCCTGAACCTCGGGCCCCGGTTCTCCTGTGTCAGGGCCTGAACCTCGGGCCCCGGTTCTCCTGTGTCAGGGCCTGAACCTCGGGCCCCGGTTCTCCTGTGTCAGGGCCTGAACCTCGGGCCCCGGTTCTCCTGTGTCAGGGCCTGAACCTCGGGCCCCGGTTCTCCTGTGTCAGGGCCTGAACCTCGGGCCCCGGTTCTCCTGTGTCAGGGCCTGAACCTCGGGCCCCGGTTCTCCTGTGTCAGGGCCTGAACCTCGGGCCCCGGTTCTCCTGTGTCAGGGCCTGAACCTCGGGCCCCGGTTCTCCTGTGTCAGGGCCTGAACCTCAGGCCCCGGTTCTCCTGTGTCAGGGCCTGAACCTCAGGCCCCGGTTCTCCTGTGTCAGGGCCTGAACCTCAGGCCCCGGTTCTCCTGTGTCAGGGCCTGAACCTCAGGCCCCGGTTCTCCTGTGTCAGGGCCTGAACCTCAGGCCCCGGTTCTCCTGTGTCAGGGCCTGAACCTCAGGCCCCGGTTCTCCTGTGTCAGGGCCTGAACCTCAGGCCCCGGTTCTCCTGTGTCAGGGCCTGAACCTCAGGCCCCGGTTCTCCTGTGTCAGGGCCTGAACCTCAGGCCCCGGTTCTCCTGTGTCAGGGCCTGAACCTCAGGCCCCGGTTCTCCTGTGTCAGGGCCTGAACCTCAGGCCCCGGTTCTCCTGTGTCAGGGCCTGAACCTCAGGCCCCGGTTCTCCTGTGTCAGGGCCTGAACCTCAGGCCCCGGTTCTCCTGTGTCAGGGCCTGAGCCTCAGGCCCCGGTTCTCCTGTGTCAGGGCCTGAACCTCAGGCCCCGGTTCTCCTGTGTCAGGGCCTGAACCTCAGGCCCCGGTTCTCCTGTGTCAGGGCCTGAACCTCAGGCCCCGGTTCTCCTGTGTCAGGGCCTGAACCTCAGGCCCCGGTTCTCCTGTGTCAGGGCCTGAACCTCGGGGGGGGGGGGGGGGGGGGGGGGCGGCGTTCTCCTGTGCCAGGGCCATACCCGCATCCCAATATGCCTGGCCCATGACCAGCTACCAATTCACTTAAGTGGCTGTCACTCTTCAAAAAGTTGAGCACCATCTGGCTTTAGAACCTCTGGGGGGTGCAGGGGAGCAGGGCAAATGGACAGCTCCCAAAGAAGCCCCAGCACCAGGTTAGTCCTACAAGCTGCTTCTAACATCTGGTAAAAGATCCTTTGTATGACCATGTGGTGGTGGGAGGGAAAGAAACAGTCCAATGTGAGTCAAGAACAAAAACAAATTGGTGGGAAATTGAGAAATAACCCAAAATAACCCCAATAGTGTGAGCTGTCATATTAGGTAGAAAGTCCATTACAGCACGAGTATGATTTGCCTGTGATTTGAGATATTTGTTACATTCTCTGCTGCAGAGTAAACACAGCTGAGCAGCCATTACATTGTAATGCACTGTAACCATTTTTTATCATACAATGTATCACAATGTAATGGCCGCTCAGCTGTGTTTACTCTGCAGCATAAAATGTAACAAATATCTCAGATGAGAGGCAGAGGAGTGTGTGGGGTGAAAATATTTGCAACCTGTTACCAGCAAGAGCAAAGAAATTATACCTGTCCTTTAAAGTGGACCTATCACCAGGATCTTCACCATTCCTGTGATAGGTACTTGTCCCTGGGGCATCCTGATTTGGGATGCCCCGCTGTGTGGACCCCCCCAGATCACTCACACAACTCGCCTCTCCGCTGTTCCCATGGTGCATGCAAATCATGAACGGCATAAAGCATTGTTTTGAATAGAGCCCCAGCATAGGGATCGGCTGCATCCCTAGTTCTCCTGCGGTGTTTGCTGGGCTCCTATGCCAAGCCTATCTGAATGGCTTTGTTCAGGAGCATGCCTCAGTCAGGGATGCATCTGGGACTGCTGAAAAGATGAGTGAGTGGGCGCATGCATGGAGGTTCTTCCAATCTGGGATGCCCCAGGGGCACCTAGTCGGCTGGGGTAGGAGGTGTTTTGGTCCACTTTAGGGTAGAGTTCAGCAATCGGGGAAGGCAATATTAAAGCACAAGCGCCTGCTCTGCTGAAAAAGGCTTCAAGTTAAAGTGTTCTAAAGACCAGGTCTATTTTGCGCACCTGGGATTTGGTCCATGTTACTTTGATGACTCTGTGTGTACAGCCCCCTGGAAAGCCAAGTTCTCTAAACTCTCTGGCGATCCCATGGCACATGTGCAGGCTCTCTTCCAATCACAACACATTGCCAGGTCATGCCAGCCAATAAAAATATAGTGCCACCACTGTGTAAGCCGGTCATGCTGCCGTGACGCATGCATGCGCTGTGGGAACACTGAATCTGGAAGTATCCCGAGGGAACTGGTTTCACAGAGTGGGGCATCCCGAGTCCACAAACCGCATGAAGTTTCAGTTAGCAGAGTTGTTGAGCTGATGAAGTCACAGCCAGCAGCAGGAGTGACATCCGCGCATTCCATTGGCATGAAGCAGCTCGACAACTCCGCCCACCTCCCGGTGATGCAGCTGCTGTCACCAGGGCTCTGAATTGGAGAATCAGGGTAGCGATCACGTCCACCAACAATCCGGCAAAGCTGGTGGCCGATAGAGGAGCAGAGGTGTAGCCGGGGCAAAGATTTGAAATGGTTCCCCCCCCCCCCACCTGTGCTCAGGCTCTTCTTTGATGCCTCCCTGACCTGCTGCACCTGGGGCTCTGCCCCTAGCTACGCCCCTGATCTGGGGCGTTCTGCAACAAAGCCCCCACCCCAAACACTGCAACCACAAAGACTAACAGAAAAGTTCTGTGATTTATCCACAATAAAGGAATAGTCCTTTCCTTTTGGAGGGTTTGGGGTTTCTCCCGATTGTTTGAGTCACTAGACCCCTTTTCTCTATCTTTTAGCAGGTGGCAGCGGCTTATTGGCTAATGTGGTGTCCATGTCCCTCTCATCTCTCCTTTTTAGTTTCTACGTTGGTCCAGAAGTTGGGCTTCCAATTCGCTGATGTGAGCCAGGGAGGGGCCTTTGTTTCCTGTCCAGCAGGTAAGTCATTCACTTACTGTGTTACTCTGACAGTCCATGGGGAATGGATACAGCAATAATTTAAAGTACAGCTTGCCAACCTGCCGTGGCATCCCAAAGTTGCCCTTATACATGTCCATGGATGCGGGTCATACAATTGCTCATTTCATTAGATGTCCCCTAACCATCATAGCTGTTGGTAACAAATAGCTGAGCCTTCGCTGAGTGGAAGAGCGGGTTGAGTGTTTGGTGTGCCTGTGCCTCCACCCAGAATAGGGCCCTTGCAACTAATAGAGAACACCTTTCTGAGAAATAGATCAAGTTGTCTAATCAAAACAATACATTCGGAGCAGAGGAACTACTGCTCCCAGCAACCATTTACAGAAGTTATTCACGGACACAGCACTAGGTACTAGTAAAGGTAAACTTGCAAGTAAAAACTGACCATACACACTATAACACAATTAAAGTCCCAGCTGGAGATTTAGTTTGTGCACATATACCTGGGTGTATGTGTATAATTATATATATATATATATACCTCCAGGAGAAAGTCTTCACAGGATGCAAGCTGCAGGGGCCCCTGATGACTCAAAGAGATAATTCACTCTTGACACGTGAAAGTCTATGATCAGATATGCAGCAGCAGTTGAAGCTTCTCCACAGGGTACACAGCAGCTAGACACGCGGGTCAGCAGGCAGAAGGCGATGAAGTAGTTCAGGAGCAGCTACAGAAGATCCTACAGAAGCTACAGAACGTGTTGCATGAATTTAAAATGGGTCAAAAGTGCCACCCTGAAGTTTGAGACTCCAGGGCAACCATACTCTTCCCCCCCCCCCCCCGGGGCATCCAGATTTGGCATGGCCCCCTGTGTGAAACTCCGCCCCCCCTCAGGTCACCCAGTAAACTTGCCTTCTCCCCAATCCAACGGCACATGCAGGAGCGGCATGCTCCCGGCTATACCTTTAGCAGGGTGAATGCCCATGCCAGCCTTTTGTGAAAGACCAGCATGGGCACACTGCCTGTTACAGGATAGCGGGTATGCAGCTGCCAGGAAACTAGGGTCCACTCAGCTGGAGCCGAGTCTTAGACGATTCTTAGACCAGTGAGTGGATCCGAGCGTGATGCCTTCAAGTGTCCCTGATTTGGGGGCACTGTCCCTCTTTTGAGTCCATGTCCCCCTGTCACTTGTTCTCATTTGTCCCTCTTTGAGGTGTAACATGCAGATCTGCAGCAATAAATGATTAATTTACCTATTTAAAGTGTTTCTTTTGTTATAACTATTACACCCTATTTCCTATCCTTCCATCAATGAGGGGGCATGGCTTTATTTGACAATTGTCCCTCTTTCCCATCCTGAAAAGCTGGAAGGTATGCAACTGCTCAGTGGTGACTGTGGGATCTGTGGCTGTTCTGTGCCTGACTTTAGGGATCATTGAGTTCCTGTGCTGGTTTCCCAGGGGAGGAGGGGGGGAGAGTATGGTGAGTCTAGGGATGCAAACAGTGGCACAGGATTTACTGTGCATCATCCCGCCTTCCTCGTCCTTATAGGTGAGAATCATGGCCATGAATATCAGGATACGTTGTTGCTCACCACGGGCAGGTTACAGCGTGATGGCGTGCACCTGCGGGTCGGCGTGCGGCTCGTGGGACATCCGCTCAGACACGACCTGTCACTGTCAGTGCGGCGGCATGGACTGGACCACAGCCCACTGCTTCAAACTGATCCCGAAGTAGAGACCGGTGACTGGGCCACACTCACTCCATCACTGTATAATCATGTTATAGGAATAAATGGATACATTTCCCGTCTTGTCTCTTGGTGGTGTCTGTCGTCTCCTCACATTCATCCGCGGCCCGCGCAGGCCCTGGTGCCAGGATACACCTGAGGGACTCTGTGGGCAAACACATTAACCAACACCAGGGGCCATAGGGAGACTTGGGACAATGCCTGGTGGGCCACACTGCTTTGGGGCAAGTTGGGCTTTTGCTTTTTAACACCCACATTCAGTCCCTGCCCCCTTAGTCTCCTTCTCAGCCCCCTGTACCCAGCCCCACTGTGCCCACAAGCTGGGGGACCCCCCCTGCGGCCCCACTGTGCCCACAAGCTGGGGGACCCCCCCTGCGGCCCCACTGTGCCCACAAGCTGGGGGACCCCCCCTGCGGCCCCACTGTGCCCACAAGCTGGGGGACCCCCCCCTGCGGCCCCACTGTGCCCACAAGCTGGGGGACCCCCCCCTGCGGCCCCACTGTGCCCACAAGCTGGGGGACCCCCCCCTGCGGCCCCACTGTGCCCACAAGCTGGGGGACCCCCCCCTGCGGCCCCACTGTGCCCACAAGCTGGGGGACCCCCCCCTGCGGCCCCACTGTGCCCACAAGCTGGGGGACCCCCCCTGCGGCCCCACTGTGCCCACAAGCTGGGGGACCCCCCGCGGCGCCACAAGCTGGGGGACCCCCCCCGCGGCGCCACTGTGCCCACAAGCTGGGGGACCCCCCCCCACGGCGCCACTGTGCCCACAAGCTGGGGGACCTCCCCGCGGCGCCACAAGCTGGGGGACCCCCCCGCGGCGCCACTGTGCCCACAAGCTGGGGGACCCCCCCGCGGCGCCACTGTGCCCACAAACTGGGGCTCTCTGGTGAGAGTTATATTGTTATAGTCAGGCTGCAGAGGATGTAACTTAATTGTTTCTACTGTGAAATGTAAATATCTCATAGCTGGCTTACGGCTTTCTGTGATGTGAGGGAAGCTTGTTTCCTCTGTGCCTTACATCTGGAGGCCAGAGAGAATTCCCAGTGGGCTGCAATGCTTCAGTGCCACCTGGGCTGGGTGTCACACTTCGAGGTCTGTATCGCATGTTGATGCCCCCCAAAAATGGTCGACATGGGATACCACCATGTGAGTATTTTACCATTACATTCTTGATATCTAATACAGTCTCCGTCGAGAGCAAATCTACGACAACTCCCTTGTGTGTGAGGCCCCAAAGCAGGGGCGTGCATAGCCCTGCTGAGGCCCCACAGCAGGGCCCAGACCATGGGCCCCTCTCAGCACAGGCCCCCATCAGCAGCAACCCCCCCCTCCCCCATGGACACTCACTGGTGGGTCTTGACCCTCGCCCCCCCCACAGACACACATCGACGGGCTCCCTAAATACAGATGTGAGGCAGTGGGGGAGAGGTGCGTGTGCATGCAAGATGCACAAACTGAATCATCAGAATATTTGCTTTTTTCCCAATACAGAGGCGACAGATCTCAAAGAGACAAATGTTGTCATAGGAGTTTAAAATATTGGGATGGGTTATCTCTCCCTCCTGCTGCTTGGACTATAACAAGAAGAGTCATTCTGAAAAGCACTGCCGGCTCTCTGGTGAGAGTTATATTGTTATAGTCAGGCTGCAGCTGATGCATTATAATTGTCTCTATTGTAATCAGCTGTGAAACATTGTAAAGCAGCGACGAGCCTGATATTGAAATGTAAATAGCTCATAGCTGGCTCATGGCTTTTTGTGATGTGTGGGAAGCTTGTTTCTTCTGTACCTTACAGCCGGGGGCCAGGGGGAATTCCCAGTGGGCTGCAGTGCTATAGTGCCACTTGTGCTGGGTGTAGCCTTCAACATGTAACTTCAAGACCATCACTTATAAACTATCCTCCCCTGCCCGTGATTTGTTCCTGCAATGCTATAGAATCAATGATGACCATACTCATTGATTGGCTGAGAAGCTACTTAGGGGAGGAGCTAGGGAGATTATGGGCTGGTCAGGGGCTGTAAATTTGGTGGGGGGGACTTAGACCCATTCCAGAAGGTAAGGTGTTAGCAAACCACTTCCCAGCATGCAATGTGCGACTCATCAATATGCCTCCCTGAATGTACACACCCCCTCCTGGGTGTGGAAGAGGCTATTTAAAAAAAGAAAAATCCTATAAAAAAAAAAAAAAAAAAAAAACATAAAAACAATAGTTTGGCTCAAAAAAATGCCTCAATTTGGGTCTGGTGATGCCAAGCCAAATAAAGGTCAATCAGGTCAAATTTTAAGTGGACCATAACCCACCCCAGGGTATGAGACTCCATGGCAGGCTAATGTCCTCCCCAGGGGCATTTCCGAACTGGGATGACTTGCTGCGGGAAGGCCCCCCTTCAGCCGTGGAGCAAACTCACTTTTTCCCACAGCTCACATGGGTGATGCCGGCGCCGCTTGTAAGTGCGGCTAGGATTCGAGTCGGCTGCCATAGCCGCAGCGCGGGTCCAAGGTGAGGTAAGTGGTCTCGGCATCAAACAGCAAAATATTGTCATAGGAGTTTAAAATGTTGGGATGGGCGATCTCTCCCCCCTCCTGCTGTGACTATAACAAACAAGATGAGTCATTCTGAAAAGCACTGCCGGCTCCCTGCTGAGAGTGACATGGTGTCACATTGTCCAGCTGCAGTTTCTTAACTGTTTCTGTTATAGTCAGTTGTGATATATTGTAAAGCAGTGATGAGCCTGTGATTGAAATGTAAACAGCTCATAGCTGGCTCACGGCATTCCGTGATGTGTGGGAAGCTTGTTTCCTCTCTAGCCGAGGGCCAACTGTCCATCGGGAACTTGGGCTGCGTGTAGCCTCCAGCATGTAACTTCAAGACCATCACTTATAACATATCCACCCCTTCCAGTGATTTGATCCTGAAATGCTATAGAATCAAAGATGAACATACTCAATGATTAGCTGAGAAGCTCCTTAGGGGCGGAGCTAGGGAGAGTTAGTTATGGGTTAGTCAGGGGCTGTAAGCTCTTGGGCTGATTTCCCACAGCTTATCGATGGGGGGGGGGGGATTGGGCCAGTTCCAGAGGGTAAGGGGTTAGCAAGTCACTTACCAGCATTCAATGTGGGACTCATCAATATGCCTCCCTGAATATGCACCTCCCTTTCCTGGGTGAGGAGGAGCCCAATGCCCATCAGCACTGTGGGTGTGCTCACAGAATGCCTCCATTCGGGTCTGGTGGTGCCAGGCCAAATTTAGTGAACCATAACCCACCCTGGAGTCTATGAGACTCCATGGCAGGCTTAATCCCTCCACCTCCTGCTGTGTGAAGCCCCCCCCCCCTCCGGCCGCGGAGTAAACTCATCTTCCCCCCCCAGCCCACGGCGCACTTGTGAGTGGTACCGGCATCCCTTACTTCTCTTCGCGGCTGTGCGCACAACTGAAGGGAGACGGGTGATGCTGGCGCCGCTTGTAAGTGCGGCTAGGATTCGAGCCGGCTGCCGTAGCCACAGCGCGGGTCCAAGGAGAGGTAAGTGGTCTCGGCTTCAAACAGGTGTGCCCCAGGGGGACAGACAGATAGTGAAAATCCCAGGTTTTGGTCCATTTTAAAGACCAAAATATTGGCTGGTTGGGATGCCAGAAGTATAGAGAAGGCAGAAAGTAGGGATTTCCACTCCTTCCAACCCTTGGATAAGCCCTGTATAAGAGTGGATCACCTCCCCCCACAGGGGCAACAACTGGATGGTGTTTCGGAAAGTTGTTTGTGAAGGATAGTTAACTGACCCTAACAGTCCCAATTTGAGGCACTTAATCCGACTGTCCCCACAAAAACGCAAATGTCCCACTTTGCTGACATTACAGGGAAGACCATCCCAACCAATGCGGGAAGCCCAGTCAGTCCATCGCCAGCTCATTGGCCGAATGATGGTGGTTGATTGTATTCGCTCAACTTTACAGACCAGAGATGCTGTGCCCGAAGCATGTGACTTGGGCAGCTCCACCCCTTCTGTCAGGGAACTGCGGGTCATGTGATCCAACTATAAACCAGGGACCTCCGGACACACAGACCGCGTTCCCCAAAACCCTAGTCCGAGTCCTCGTATCAAGAATACCAGGCCCGAAGCCTGCGGACACACAGATTCTTGGTTTAAGGATTTAAAGGAGCACTATATAATCAGTTAGGATGCTTATTGATAGCATGATTGTTTATTTCTGTAGATGGTGAAATAACTACTAGTCCTAGCAGACACTGAAGCTCAATGTGAAGCGAAACTAGTCTGTACTGCGGGATTGGAGACATTGTGAATCAATGATTAACTGAATGCTGTGATGGAAAAATTTATTTTTTAATTCACAAAAGTCATTTTTTTTATATGTCTTATGGATGTCATGTGATGTCACATTTTTTTGAATAAAATGCTTCTAAATTCATAATACCACAAAGAATCTTTGCATAGTTCCTTGGCGAGGTCCTCCTTGGAGCCCCATTTGATTTATTCCAGCAGGGGGGTTGATCCTTGTCTGTGATGGAATATGAAATGATACAGATGATACAAAATGCTGTTCTGAGAAGGTTACAGTATAGAGTTAGTTACACAGAGGAACAATATTCACTTACCTTAATATGCAGTAATGGGGAATATCCGGCCTTAGGATAACTTTTGATTCTATCCCTTTTTAATGCATGCATAATGATATATGAACAATTTACTATATACAATACACTGTATTATAGAAACTTGCCCACTCTGGCTTAACAGCTTATCTGGAACATCGCTGACACAAGTAGCAGAAGTTGTGTTCAGGCCATTTGTGTAACTTGGAGTAACAGACAGCATTTCTGAGAAACAAGTTATGAAACTGCTTAGACAATGGATTTTGCCATAAGAACGCCGCCTGTATAGGTCCCAAATGTGGGGGCCGAAATCCCTCCTGGGGTGTGTGACATGTATTTAAAGACTAGTTGGAATGAATAAAGTTGGAGTTTCGTATGGTGGACGCTGTTATGTATTTCCTTGCGATCCGTACAATCTCCCGATCTAGATCATACAGCACTGACTGAGGACCATCACAAGAGGTTAAGGGGCGTCTGGGGCCGTAATCCCAGGGTACTTCAGGGCGTCTGGGGCCACAAACCCAGGGTATATTCAGGTTACCCCAACATGCAGTTGCAGAGTAGTGGTGAAGGAGAGCTCCCACAAGAGGTAAGTGAAGAGCTTACAGATGGTTTTGGACACCTCCAGCACGCTGCCGCGAGACCCCTCCAGATAAGTGACAAATGCCTGGCTCGGGGTCATCCCATTTATGTGGTGAGACCCTTTCACCCCCTCCCCTCTGTGGGACGGATTGTCACCTTCCACTGTTCTGGGGCTCGCTTCAGCCCCTAAAACCCTTTAGGGGATATAACTTTGAGCGGGGGGGGGTCGTATGGCTTTGGAAGCGGCACCAACCGATTGGGCCGGATGGTCCAGAAATTGGGTCCCTAAGTGGATCAGAACCTTATATCTTCATTTTCCTAGGTTTCACTGGGCTTGGCGACAATCTCCACATGCGGTTTTGTGAGCCGGTTCTGATTCTGTACCTGATTTGGTGCTGGGACACATGGGGGGCGCAGCTATGGTCCGATTGGTGTTGGTGCCGGATGTCTGCAGCCCTCATCTTTGATGCGACAAATTCACAGCCAGGGGTCCAGCTAGCTGCAGACCCAGTGGAGTCTTCTCAGACTAGAGGTGTGAGAGTCAGCAGGAGAACAGCGGGGGGGGGGGGGGGGCTTTGAAGCTCAAACTGCCTTTCCTGAGTATCAGGACCCCAAGCCCATATATGGACTTCCTTTTCCTGCTGGCCTTGTAATGGTAGACATTTGCTAAGAACAGAGAACCTTAAAGGGGGAGGGAAATAAAGGGGAACTGCAGACTTATGTGAGTTTTCTGCACTTAAGCTGGATCGTTCCTTCACACCTTCTTACACACAAGCCTGTAAATAAACCCCCTCCCTAAAGCTGTCCCTGTCACACCCGGGGTCTGTATCGCACCCCAAAAATGGTCAGTATAGGATACCACCATGTGAGTATTTTAACATTACATTCTTGATATCTAATATCTTGATATCTAATACAGTCTCGTGCGAGAGCAAAGCTAGACGACTCCCTTGTGTGGGAGATCCCGAAGCAGGGGCGTGCATAGCCCTACTGAGACCCCATTGCAGGGCCCCCGCCATGGGCCCCCTCAGCAGCAACCCTTCCTCCCCGTGGACCCTCACTGGCGGGTCTCTCCCTCGCCCCCCCAACCCCCACAGACACACATCGGGGGGTTCCCTAAATACAGACGCATACCTCCCAAGTGTCCCTGATTTGCAGGGACTTTTCCTCTTTGGAGTCCATGTCTCCCTGTCCCTCGTTGTTCTCATTTGTCCCTCTTTGAGGTGTAACATGCAGATCTGCAGCAATAAATGATTCATTTGTCTATTCAAAGTGTTTCTATTGTTGTAACTGTTACATCCTATCTCCTATCCATCCCTCAATGAGGGGGCGTGGCTTCATCCATCCCTCAATGAGGGGGCGTGGCTTCATCCATCCCTCAATGAGGAGGCGTGGCTTAATCCATATCACTGGTCAAAAAATTGGAGCAGATTGGTTCCTGTGCAAAACCGCACAATTCCTATAAGCAAAGGTGTCTGTGTTTTTACATTTTAACATTTAACCCTTTGTGAACTGGTAAGTTGTTTTTGAGACCCCCTATACCAGTGCCCAGGGCAGGAGGGGCCGGGCGAGTTACCAGCAAACAAGTCACTTGCCATAACCCCCAGCCCATTACCTGCATCTCCAAAGCCCAGGATGTTGCAGAAGAGCCCGTGGGCCATATGGGCTATGTGGGCTGGTAGCCTTCAGGACTAGGGGCCAGCTGCTCGGCCTCCGTGCGCTGTTTTACCATAATAGCTGATCCCTGGGCTGGTTTTGTTTGGATAGAAGGGACCCCACAGCATACAACTTATAAAGATGTATGAAATATCTACACTGAAACAACTAATATTTACATATCTGTATTCTCTATAGCAGGGGCGTACATAGCCCTGATGGTGCCCCATAGCAAGTCCCCCACTGCCGGCCCCACCGTCATTCCCCATCACAGACACTCACCTGACAGTCAGAAACTTTCTCGTGCGCCCCACGACCTTGGAGAAAAGTGGTGCCAGCAAGGCACCATTAGAGGAGCGGGGCAACGGTGTGGCGCCATTGGAGAAGAGCGGCTTGTGCGCAGTGCTGACAGAGAATCAGGGCCTGCACGTGGCGCCAACTTAGAGCCAGGGCACGCGCACAGCGCCGATGTAGCACCGTGTCCAGAAGGGAAGGAGGTAGCATGACTGGTTAGTATGTACAGCAAGTACATACCTTAGAGGGGGTGAAGGCCGCATGCACCAGGCTCCCTTGTTCCAAGGGACCAGGAGCATGTGCCTGCACCTACAATTATAGGCAAATCCAGTAATATATATATATATATCCTTAACATTCTACACACACATGATCAGATATAACGCTAATCAGAGACAATCACGATACTGAATGATATGGAAGGATTTGCATACTCACATTACATCACGATGACAAACTGCAGCCAGGACTTCCTTCTTCTCACCCCACTAAAAATACCACTTCCTCATTTTGCTTTTACCGCTGAGATTTTTGGCGCTATTTGCTTCCGCACGCCCTCGTGCTTTGGAGGCTTCGGGTTACAGAGGTTAATGAGAAATTGATAAAAAAAATCTTTAATATCTACTTAATGAATTAAAAATGAACCCGGCTCTGTGTTCTAAATAACCTGCACTGAGTTTCTTTCTACATTCATTATTTTTTGTGTCCTACATGGGCGACACATCTCACAGTGCTAAATATTGGGATGAGAGTTTAAAAATTCAGGATGCGCTTTCTCTGTCTTCTGCTGTGACCATAACAAACAAGATGAGTCATTCTGAAAAGCCTGACAGCTCCCTGCTGAGAGTTACATTGTGTTACATTGTTACACCTAGGCTCCAGCTGATGTGTCTTCATTGTTTCTATGGTACTCAGCTGTGATTACACTGGGAGTCATGCTAAAGATTTAGTGAAGTAAGATGAACTCTGGGTGCACATTTGGGTGTCACGCATAAAAACTGCAATAAATAATGACGCTGCACACTGCTTGTAATGAGGATGCCACACACTGCCTGTTATGAGGGATGCAGAGCAATGCTTGTAATGGAGGACTACCACACATTGCCTGTAATGGGGAGTGCCACACACTGCCTGTAATGGGGGATGCTACACACTGCCTTTAATGGGCGATGCCGCACACTGCCTTTAAAGAGAAATATCAGACCTTTTCTGATGTTCCTCTATAAACATCCCTCCATCCCTGTCTTTTGGATGTCGGCGTTATCTAAAATGCAGTCATCTGGCAGTATTCCCGGCCCCTGAGAGATCTGAGGGGTGGTGCAGTGCATGTTGCGATTCCAAGATGGCGCTGCCCGACGAAGGACGACGGGGCAGCGGAGGGACGCCGAGCACAATGTGACCTGAAAGGTAAGTTTCAATGAATTATTTTGTAAACTGGAGGGACAGGAGGGCCAGGCAAGCCAGATCTGGGGAGGTTTTACTAACTCCCTATGACCTGTAATGTCACTCTTAAAGTGGACCAACACCCAGGATTTTGACTATCCTGGGTTTTGGTCCACTTCAGGGGGGCACCCCGATTAAGGTGCCCCGCTATGTGAAACCCCCCAGAAAGCCCCCAAAACTCACCTCACCACGCTCCCACGTGGCCGCGCTGACCAATCAGCGCCAACAGACAAGCGTGTGACAGCGGCGGACAACACAGCGCATCCGCCGCCGCCTCCCGCCCGCCCCTCTGACAGTGCGCGCGCCCGCGCCGGCCATTCACAAACGGCCGGCGCGGGCGCGCACGCCTAGGGGGCCGTGCGGGAGGCGGCGGCGGCCGCTATAGATTCCCGGGCCGATCACCACTGGGTGACGGTCCACTTTAAATGGGGGATGCTGCACACTGCCTGTAATGGGGGATGCCACACACTGCCTGTAATGGAGGATGCCACACACTGCCTGTTATGAGGGATGCTGCACAATGCCTGTAATGGGGGATGGTGCTCACTGCCTGTAATGGAGGACACCGCACACTGTAATGGGGAATGCCACACACTGCCTGTAATGGGGGATGCCACACACTGCCTGTAATGGGGGATGCCACGCACTGCCTGTAATGGAGGATGCCACACACTGACTGTAATGGGGGATGCCACGCACTGCCTGTAATGGAGGATGCCACACACTGACTGTAATGGGGGATGCTACACACTGCCTGTTATGAGGGATGCTGCACACTGCCTATAATGGGGGATGGCACGCTGCACACTGCCTATAATGGGGGATGGCGCTCACTGCCTGTAATGGGGGAAGCTGCACACTGTCTGTAATGGGGAATGCCACACACTGCCTGTCATGGGGGATACCACACACTGCCTGTAATAGGGGATGCCGCACACTGTCTGTAATGGGGGATGCCACACACTGCCTGTAATGGGGGATGCCACACACTGACTGTAATGGGGGATGCTACACACTGCCTGTTATGCGGGATGCTGCACAATGCCTTTAATGGGCGATGCCACACACTGCCTTTAATGGGGGATGCAGCACACTGACTGTAATGGGGGATGTCGCACACTGACTGTAATCGGGGATGCCACACACTGCCTGTAGTGGGGGATGCAGCACACTGACTGTAAAGAGGGATGCTGCACACTGCCTGTAATAGGGAATGCAGCACACTGCCTGTAATAGGGAATGCAGCACACTGCCTGTAATTGGGGATGCCACGCACTGCCTGTAATGAGGAATGGCACACACTGCCTGTAATGGGGGATGCAGCACACTGACTGTAAAGAGGGATGCTGCACACCGCCTGTAATAGGGAATGCAGCACACTGCCTGTAATAGGGGATGCAGCACACTGCCTGTAATGGGGAATCCCACGCACTGCCTGTAATGGGGAATGCCACACACTGCCTGTAATGGGGGATGACACACACTGCCTGTAATTGAGGATGCCACGCACTGCCTGTAATTGGGAATGCCACACACTGCCTGTAATGGGGAATGCCACACACTGCCTGTAATGGGGGATTACACACACTGCCTGTAATTGAGGATGCCACGCACTGCCTGTAATTGGGAATGCCACACACTGCCTGTAATGGGGAATGCCACACACTGCCTGTAATGGGGGATGCTGCGCACCGTCTGTTATGAGGGATGCCACACACTGCCTGTAATGAGGGATGACACACACTGCCTGTAATGGGGGATGCTGCACACTGTCTGTTATGAGGGATGCCACATACTGCCTGTAATGGGGGATGCCGCGCACCGTCTGTTATGAGGGATGCCACACACTGCCTGTAATGAGGGATGACACACACTGCCTGTAATGGGGGATGCAGCACACTGCCTGTAATGGGGAATGCCACGCACTGCCTGTAATGGGGGATGCTGCACACTGTCTGTTATGAGGGATGCCACACACTGCCTGTAATCAGGGATGCCACACATTGCAGATCCCTATGGACTACGCTAAAGAATCTTCCAAACCATTCTGCATAGCCCATGGGGTGAAATAAATCTCCTTACCTCATTGGAGAAATGATGGGCCCCACCTGTAAATAGGCCCCAACACAGGGGTGGACGATTTTTGGGGAAATAATAAAAAATAAATGTCTTATAGAAAGTTAAAAAATTTACTTCAACGTAAGATTCAGGTTACACCCGAAAGCTTAGCAGAGGCCGACTTCAACCCGAGGTTTCTGACCAGGAGAGGGCGCTGCTGGCAGAGAGCCCTGGTTTCCAAGGCTAAGGATGGCACTCGGAGCCCAAGCTCGACCCTGCAGGAGGCGAAGGACCACCCAGGTCTTCTCTAGAGCCCAAGCTCGACCCCGCAGGAGTCTAAGGACCACCCAGATCTTCTCTCGAGCCCAAGCTCGACCCTGCAGGAGTCTAAGGACCACCCAGATCTTCTCTCGAGCCCAAGCTCGACCCTGCAGGAGTCTAAGGACCACCCAGATCTTCTCTCGAGCCCAAGCTCGACCCTGCAGGAGTCTAAGGACCACCCAGGTCTTCTCTAGAGCCCAAGCTCGACCCTGCAGGAGTCTAAGGACCACCCAGGTCTTCTCTAGAGCCCAAGCTCGACCCTGCAGGAGTCTAAGGACCACCCAGGTCATCTCTAGAGCCCAAGCTCGACCCTGCAGGAGTCTAAGGACCACCCAGGTCTTCTCTAGAGCCCAAGCTCGACCCTGCAGGAGTCTAAGGACCACCCAGGTCTTCTCTAGAGCCCAAGCTCGACCCTGCAGGAGTCTAAGGACCACCCAGGTCATCTCTAGAGCCCAAGCTCGACCCTGCAGGAGTCTAAGGGCCACCAAGGTCTTCTCTAGAGCCCAAGCTCGATCCTGCAGGAGTCTAAGGGCCACCCCGTTCTTCTCTAGAGCCCAAGCTCGACCCTGCAGGAGGCTAAGGACCACCCAGGTCTTCTCTAGAGCCCAAGCTCGACCCTGCAGGTGGCGAAGGACCACCCTGGTCTTCTCTAGAGCCCATGCTCGACCCTGCAGGAGTCTAAGGACCACCCAGGTCTTCTCTAGAGCCCAAGCTCGACCCTGCAGGAGGCGAAGGACCACCTTGGTCTTCTCTAGAGCCCAAGGTCGACCCTGCAGGAGTCTAAGGGCCACCCAGGTCTTCTCTAGAGTACAAGCTCGAACCTGCAGGAGTCTAAGGACCACCCCGTTCTTCTCTAGAGCCCAAGCTCGACCCTGCAGGAGTCTAAGGACCCCCCCGGTCTTCTCTAGAGCCCAAGCTTGACCCTGCAGGAGTCTAAGGACCACCCCATTCTTCTCTAGAGCCCAAGCTCAACCCTGCAGGAGTCTAAGGACCACCCCATTCTTCTCTAGAGCCCAAGCTCAACCCTGCAGGAGTCTAAGGACCACCCAGGTCTTCTCTAGAGCCCAAGCTCGACCCTGCAGGAGTCTAAGGACCACCTAGGTCTTCTCTAGAGACCATGCTCGACCCTGCAGGAGTCTAAGGGCCACCCTGGTCTTCTCTAGAGCCCAAGCTCGATCCTGCAGGAGTCCAAGGATCACATTGGTCTTCTCTAGAGCCCAAGCTCAACCTTGCAATAGTCTAAGGACCACCCTGGTCTTCTCTAGAGCCCAAACTCGACCATGCAGGAACAGTCTAAGGACCACCCCAGTCTTCTCTACAGCCCAAGCTCGACCATGCAGGAACAGTCTAAGGACCACCCTGGTCTTCTCTAGAGCCCAAGCTCGACCCTGCAGGAACAGTCTAAGGATCACCCCGGTCTTCTCTAGAGCCCAAGCTCAACCTTGCAATATTCTAAGGACCACCCTGGTCTTCTTTAGAGTCCAAGCTTGATCCTGCAGGAGTCCAAGGATCACATTGGTCTTCTCTAGAGCCCAAGCTCGATCCTGCAGGAGTCTAAGGACCACCCCGGTCTTCTCTTGAGCCCAAGCTCGATCCTGCAGAAGTCTAATGACCACATTTGTCTTCTCTAGAGCCCAAGCTCGATCCTGCAGGAGTCCAAGGATCACATTGGTCTTCTCTAGAGCCCAAGCTCGACCCAGCAGGAGTCTAAGGACCATCGCGGTCTTCTCTAGAGCCCAAGCTCGACCCAGCAGGAGTCTAAGGACCATTGCGGTCTTCTCTAGAGCCCAAGCTGGGCCCTGCAGGAGTCCAAGGATCACATTGGTCTTCTCTAGAGCCGAAGCTCGACCCTGCAGGAGTCTAAGGACCACCCCGGTCTTCTCTAGAGCCCAAGCTCGACCCTGCAGGAGTCTAAGGACCACCCCATTCTTCTCTAGAGCCCAAGCTCAACCCTGCAGGAGTCTAAGGACCACCCCATTCTTCTCTAGAGCCCAAGCTCAACCCTGCAGGAGTCTAAGGACCACCCCGGTCTTCTCTACAGCCCAAGCTCGACCATGCAGGAACAGTCTAAGGACTACCCTGGTCTTCTCTAGAGCCCAAGCTCGACCCTGCAGGAACAGTCTAAGGATCACCCCGGTCTTCTCTAGAGCCCAAGCTCAACCTTGCAATATTCTAAGGACCACCCTGGTCTTCTTTAGAGTCCAAGCTTGATCCTGCAGGAGTCCAAGGATCACATTGGTCTTCTCTAGAGCCCAAGCTCGATCCTGCAGGAGTCTAAGGACCACCCTGGTCTTCTCTTGAGCCCAAGCTCGATCCTGCAGAAGTCTAATGACCACATTTGTCTTCTCTAGAGCCCAAGCTCGATCCTGCAGGAGTCCAAGGATCACATTGGTCTTCTCTAGAGCCCAAGCTCGACCCAGCAGGAGTCTAAGGACCATCGCGGTCTTCTCTAGAGCCCAAGCTCGACCCAGCAGGAGTCTAAGGACCATTGCGGTCTTCTCTAGAGCCCAAGCTGGGCCCTGCAGGAGTCCAAGGATCACATTGGTCTTCTCTAGAGCCGAAGCTCGACCCTGCAGGAGTCTAAGGACCACCCCGGTCTTCTCTAGAGCCCAAGCTCGACCCTGCAGGAGTCTAAGGACCACCCCATTCTTCTCTAGAGCCCAAGCTCAACCCTGCAGGAGTCTAAGGACCACCCCATTCTTCTCTAGAGCCCAAGCTCAACCCTGCAGGAGTCTAAGGACCACCCAGGTCTTCTCTAGAGCCCAAGCTCGACCCTGCAGGAGCCTAAGGACCACCTAGGTCTTCTCTAGAGACCATGCTCGACCCTGCAGGAGTCTAAGGGCCACCCTGGTCTTCTCTAGAGCCCAAGCTCGATCCTGCAGGAGTCCAAGGATCACATTGGTCTTCTCTAGAGCCCAAGCTCAACCTTGCAATAGTCTAAGGACCACCCTGGTCTTCTCTAGAGCCCAAACTCGACCATGCAGGAACAGTCTAAGGACCACCCCGGTCTTCTCTAGAGCCCAAGCTCGACCATGCAGGAACAGTCTAAGGACCACCCTGGTCTTCTCTAGAGCCCAAGCTCGACCCTGCAGGAACAGTCTAAGGATCACCCCGGTCTTCTCTAGAGCCCAAGCTCAACCTTGCAATATTCTAAGGACCACCCTGGTCTTCTTTAGAGTCCAAGCTTGATCCTGCAGGAGTCCAAGGATCACATTGGTCTTCTCTAGAGCCCAAGCTCGATCCTGCAGGAGTCTAAGGACCACCCCGGTCTTCTCTTGAGCCCAAGCTCGATCCTGCAGAAGTCTAATGACCACATTTGTCTTCTCTAGAGCCCAAGCTCGATCCTGCAGGAGTCCAAGGATCACATTGGTCTTCTCTAGAGCCCAAGCTCGACCCAGCAGGAGTCTAAGGACCATCGCGGTCTTCTCTAGAGCCCAAGCTCGACCCAGCAGGAGTCTAAGGACCATTGCGGTCTTCTCTAGAGCCCAAGCTGGGCCCTGCAGGAGTCCAAGGATCACATTGGTCTTCTCTAGAGCCGAAGCTCGACCCTGCAGGAGTCTAAGGACCACCCCGGTCTTCTCTAGAGCCCAAGCTCGACCCTGCAGGAGTCTAAGGACCACCCCATTCTTCTCTAGAGCCCAAGCTCAACCCTGCAGGAGTCTAAGGACCACCCCATTCTTCTCTAGAGCCCAAGCTCAACCCTGCAGGAGTCTAAGGACCACCCAGGTCTTCTCTAGAGCCCAAGCTCGACCCTGCAGGAGCCTAAGGACCACCTAGGTCTTCTCTAGAGACCATGCTCGACCCTGCAGGAGTCCAAGGATCACATTGGTCTTCTCTAGAGCCCAAGCTCAACCTTGCAATAGTCTAAGGACCACCCTGGTCTTCTCTAGAGCCCAAACTCGACCATGCAGGAACAGTCTAAGGACCACCCCGGTCTTCTCTAGAGCCCAAGCTCGACCATGCAGGAACAGTCTAAGGACCACCCTGGTCTTCTCTAGAGCCCAAGCTCGACCCTGCAGGAACAGTCTAAGGATCACCCCGGTCTTCTCTAGAGCCCAAGCTCAACCTTGCAATATTCTAAGGACCACCCTGGTCTTCTTTAGAGTCCAATCTTGATCCTGCAGGAGTCCAAGGATCACATTGGTCTTCTCTAGAGCCCAAGCTCGATCCTGCAGGAGTCTAAGGACCACCCCGGTCTTCTTTAGAGTCCAAGCTTGATCCTGCAGGAGTCCAAGGATCACATTGGTCTTCTCTTGAGCCCAAGCTCGATCCTGCAGAAGTCTAATGACCACATTTGTCTTCTCTAGAGCCCAAGCTCGATCCTGCAGGAGTCCAAGGATCACATTGGTCTTCTCTAGAGCCCAAGCTCGACCCAGCAGGAGTCTAAGGACCATCACGGTCTTCTCTAGAGCCCAAGCTCGACCCAGCAGGAGTCTAAGGACCATTGTGGTCTTCTCTAGAGCCCAAGCTGGACCCTGCAGGAGTCCAAGGATCACATTGGTCTTCTCTAGAGCCGAAGCTCGACCCTGCAGGAGTCTAAGGACCACCCCGGTCTTCTCTAGAGCCCAAGCTCGACCCGGCAGGAGTCTAAGGACCACCCCGGTCTTCTCTAGAGCCCAAGCTCGACCCTGCAGGAGTCTAAGGACCACCCCGGTCTTCTCTAGAGCCCAAGTTCAATCCTGCAGGAGTCCATGAAACACCCTGGTCTTCTCTAGAGCCCAAGCTCGACCCTGCAGGAGTCTAAGAACCACCCAGGTATTCTCTAGAGCCCAAGCTGGACTATGCAGGAACAGTCTAAGGACCACCCTGGTCTTTTCTAGAGCCCAAGCTCGATCCTGCAGGAATAGTCTAAGGATCACCCCGGTCTTCTCTAGAGCCCAAGCTCAACCTTGCAATAGTCTAAGGACCACCCAGGTCTTCTCTAGAGCCCCAGCTCGACCATGCAGGAACAGTCTAAGGACCACCCTGGTCTTTTCTAGAGCCCAAGCTCGATCCTGCAGGAACAGTCTAAGGACCACCCTGGTCTTCTCTAGAGCCCAAGCTCGATCCTGCAGGAACAGTCTAAGGACCACCCTGAATCTCTGTTGGAGTCTAGTGGCAGCTGCAGGCCTCTCCCTGGCTTCCCAGAGGCTTCTTGGCCATTTGCTATGCCTTCCCTCCATGCAGCAGGCCTCCTATCAGCTTCTGTCCTGGGCCCTTGGGTGAGTGCACCAGCACCTTTAGGGTTTCCCTTATTAGTTGTTATCTTGTCAGTTTGGCCTTGTTTCTTTGCTTTATCACAGTGTATCTGAAGCGTTTGTTTCCTTTTCCCTTTATGAATAAATCCATTATTAGAGCCTTTCCTCTGTCCTGTGTCTTTGCTCTGGCCAAACAATCAGACATCCAGGGTGTGTGTTACACTATAACCCGCCCCCCTGCACCCCACCCCTCTCTTTTCAGTGTGTGATGGCGGCGCTGTATCCTAGAGTCTCGAACACAGCTGCAGCCCAGGGGGGGAATTAATGATAAGTAAGCGAATAAAAATGTAAAATCTATTCATGTTAGATGCTGAGACTTTGGGCTTTTTATTAAATGATGCTGAAGGTTTACGTTACACTTCCTCATTCTCATCCCAGTAAAAGCGCCACATCCTCATTCTGCTTTTACCGCTAATTTATTGCTATTATTACGCCATTCGCTTCCATTCGCCTCCGTGATTTTAGGAACCTGAATTGCTCCCCAGTGATTCGTTAGGAAGAACCTCCTCTGTGTTCGCCAACAAGCTCCGAATTCTTGGGACAGGAAATTCTGAAAACAGGTAAATTCCTTTATTCTTCTCTGTATTCTCCTCCTTATTCTTCTCTTTATCCTTCTCTGTATTCTTCTCTGTATCCTTCTCTGTATCCTTCTCTTTTTTCTCCTCTTTTTTCTTCTCTTTATTCTCCTCTGTATCCTTCTCTTTATTTTTCTCTATATCCTTCTCTTTATTCTTCTCTGTATCCTTCTCTTTTTTCTCCTCTTTATTCTTCTCTTTATTCTCCTCTGTATCCTTCTCTTTATTCTTCTCTGTATCCTTCTCTATATCCTTCTCTGTATCCTTCTCTTTTTTCTCCTCTTTATTCTTCTCTTTATTCTCCTCTGTATCCTTCTCTTTATTCTTCTCTGTATCCTTCTCTGTATCCTTCTCTGTATCCTTCTCTTTTTTCTCCTCTTTATTCTTCTCTTTATTCTCCTCTGTATCCTTCTCTTTATTCTTCTCTGTATCCTTCTCTGTATCCTTCTCTGTATCCTTCTCTTTTTTCTCCTCTTTATTCTTCTCTTTATTCTCCTCTGTATCCTTCTCTTTATTCTCCTCTGTATCCTTCTCTTTATTCTTCTCTGTATCCTTCTCTATATCCTTCTCTGTATTCTTCTCTTTTTTCTCCTCTTTATTCTTCTCTTTATTCTTGTCTTTTTTCACTGTCTATATATCACAGGTCTCCTGAGTCTCTGCACTTACATGACACATCTCTACATAGAGATGTAAACAATTATAAGCGATATCGCTTTGCATGTCTCGTTCAACGATGTAAACGATTATTAAATGATTATTATAAGAACACACACACACATATATATATAAATATCAATGATTAATACATTAATAAGCCAGATTTGAACACAATTTACCAACTAACCAATATTACATATATTTATATATATCCTGCCTGTAAAATATATATATATTATTAATAACTGGCCAATGGTGATGCAATGGATAAACACAACAGATTGTAGGAACGTTTAGACATCTTCACACACAGACACACTGAGACTAATGGTAAATAAAGATTATATTGTGTTACAATCAAATGTTACATAACAAGAAGAAGGTACAACACGCTATGAGTGAGAGATATGTCAGACATATGTATATACAGAGGATGAGGGAGGATTAACGGCATTACCTGAAAAGCAAGAGATATATTAACTCTCCTGACAGAGGAAGCTATAAGCGGACTCCGAGCTGCCAGAACCTTCTCCTTCCTCTCAGACCCTCTAAGTCCTAATGACGTCTCTCCCCAGTTCAGTTATACAGCGATTTTCCTTGTGCAGACTTCCTCCCAGTTTCTTTATCCTGAGACGTGTGGAAACTCACTTTACAGAGAAACCGAGACCCTGAAACTGGCGTTACCTAAAAACTCCACTGACTGTACATTGCATTCCCGGAATCTGCCTCCAAACTGACGGCTGATTCATCACTAACGCCAGGTAGCGACAGATGAGCGTCTGTAGCGGCATTTTCAGAGCGCCCACTAGTAGTCGCTGTGCTCGGCCGTGGGTCGCTAGTTCATAGCGACTCAGTCGCTGTGCAGCAATGATGAATACATTGTGAGGAGTCGCTATTTGACCAGTACAGCGCTGTATGGGAGCGCATATTAGCGACTGGTCAGTGCGACCGACTCACACCATATTCAGCAAAAAAACAGGCTCCCAAATCTCTGGCCCTGAAAAATGCTTCTCTGAAGCCCAGAGCGCAGGAGGCTGTGTGATTAAAGTCTGTTTTTCAGCATCTATCCACCAGTAACAAAGCGACAACATATGGAATTACATTGTAACAACATTGTAACATGACACTTTAATGGCAGAGCTGTGATGTCATTTCTGAAGAAATATATAAAATATGAAACATTTTGAAAAAAAAGAAGAGGTCACAAGATTATTTGAGATTTATAAAAAAAAAACAAATACCTCGTTTAAAGAGAAGAAAAGGATCGTCCATTGAAATGTATGGGAGAGCGACAGGTAGCGAGAGGTCATACCTGGCGCTGTGCAAGGCTGAATGCCGGTGCTGTGCGCTGAGCCTGGGATAATGATGAATCAGACGCTACATGGCGCTATCCCAGTCGCTAAACAGATTCTGCTTGATAAATGTGTAATTGCTGCCGTGTCCGGCGTTCACCTGTCGCTACCTGGCGCTATCCCTTCATGAATAAGGGCCTAAATGAAATTCCCGTTATGCTTTTTTTTATGTCATGAGCTGTTTGCAAATGTTTTTTTCAGTGTAAAAAACAACATAATACAGTGAGTGTGCTTCCAGTTTCCTAAAGGATACTGACAATACCAAAGTGTGCGGGGCCGGCGCTATGTCCAGGGGCGCACAACATCGCCTCCCGCTGAACCACTGATGAGGACCCTGTCAGCAGCATTAAAAATAACGGGCCCCGGCACGTGACTGAGTTTGTCGCCTGCTGGCGCCGGCCCTGCTCCTAACCTTCTGCTCGTATCTCTCAAACATTTATATATATTATTCCGCACCACACAGCCAATCATTTAATAAAGATATACTTAATATTGTGGGTGGCCGTGCGTACAATCAGAAACTACAACTTACAAAATGGACGAGAGGTAATGGCGGCGCCAGCGACTCCCCCAATAGCTCTAAAGAGCAGCGCCCCCCCCCCCCACCACCACCACAATCAGCAAATTAAGCCAAAATCACATAAATTCATATTTATTAGGAATGAACTTAAAAAATTACATTAAGACTCGAATCCAACATGAGGATCCCACAAAATCAGTGGCACCACTATTTATATAGTATATATATACAAACTTTATGAATGCATTTATTTACACTAAACAATTATGACAAATTTAAAATCATTAAAAAACACATAAGAAATAATTATAGAGGAGAAAAAAAGAAAGGGGACAATGGGATGGAAAAATGGCAGCTACATGTTCTGCTACAGGTAATCAGATATAATATAGACTCATCAATATAAATATAATATGGATATATATAATATAGATATAATATAGACTCATCAATATAAATATAATATGGATATATATAACATAGATATAATATAGACTCATCAATATAAATATAATATGGATATATATAATATAGATATAATATAGACTCATCAATATAAATATAATATGGATATATATAATATAGATATAATATAGACTCATTGATATAAATATAATATGGATATATATAATATAGATATAAAATAGACTCATTGATATAAATATAATATGGATATATATAATATAGATATAATATAGACTCATTGATATAGATATAATATGGATATATATAATATAGATATAATATAGACTCATTGATATAAATATAATATGGATATATATAATATAGATATAATATAGACTCATTGATATAAATATAATATGGATATATATAATATAGATATAATATAGACTCATTGATATAAATATAATATGGATATATATAACATAGATATAATATAGACTCATTGATATAAATATAATATGGATATATATAATATAGATATAATATAGACTCATTGATATAAATATAATATGGATATATATAATATAGATATAATATAGACTCATTGATATAAATATAATATGGATATATATAATATAGATATAATATAGACTCATTGATATAGATATAATATGGATATATATAATATAGATATAATATAGACTCATTGATATAAATATAATATGGATATATATAATATAGATATATATAGACTCATCAATATAAATATAATATGGATATATATAACATAGATATAATATAGACTCATTGATATAAATATAATATGGATATATATAATATAGATATAATATGACCCATCGATACAATATATAATGAATATAAGCCTTAAAAATCCCTAAAGACATATACAGTGAATGTCCAAACCTATCTACATATAATTATTAATCTACCTGGTAACAACCCTGATAAAGTGCAACGTGCCTCACAGTGTTATAAATATATAAATAAAAATTATTAAAGATTATTAAGGACCAGCCGGGTGAAAAACAGTACAGACATACACCACATAACATGAAAAATCCTAGCAGAGCCGTAGCAGTGTCGCCCCCCCCCCCACACACACACCTCACTGCCGACACGTTGCGTGACGTCACCGCGGCACCTCTTCAGGGCAAAAAATATTTAAAAATATATATACCTGGAGAAAGTAGCCTGGGTCTGGGGCTACGAAACGCGTTGGGGACCTTCTCCTGGCTATTATCATTGATTTGGGGGGGGGGGGGGGGATCCATATTCAGGTGATGTGTTGTTTTCACTTTGTGTCTTTTGCGATTTTTTTTGCACCGTCAGCATTTTGCTTCTCTTGCCACATTGGTTTAGTGTGGGGATTATTATAGAGATATTTTGCACATTTTTGGCACTTATGCACTTTATTGTTGGATGAATTGTATATATTATTTTATATCTTATTAATTGTGTGTTTTTTTTTTGTTTGTATGTATTATGGATCCTCTTGGGATGCCCCCAAAAATACATTGTGTGTATTGTATTTATGTTTTTTTTAACATTTGATGTGTCTTAATATAATTTCTTAATAGTAAATTCTTAATAAATAGGAATTTATGTGATTTTGGGTTAATTTGTTGATTGTGGTGGGGGAGGGGGGGGGGTCGCTGGCACCAGCATTACTTCTGCTAGTATCTCCCTAATAATATAATAATATAATACTATAATAATATAATAATAATATACTATAATAATATAATTTCATACAACATATTTATAACGAGAAGAAATGGCAGGAAGACTTATTATTAAGTCTGATTGGTCCTACTCACCCCAGCCTGTGCTTGCCACGCCCCCCTGGACCCAAACTTTATTAACTGGTGCTTCCATGTGCAGCTTGTGCCCCCTCCATCAGTAACAGGGGCGTGGCCACACCCTCTCCATTCACAACAATATAGAGCACGCCCCCTCCATTGAAATGAACAAAGGGTGTGTGGCAGTGTTCCTGTCACATGACGGGTCACGAGCTGACACCAATCCTGACCCCATATTCATCACATGCTGGGATCTGGTGATCACGTGAGTTGCTGGGCCCAACATACTGGGCCCAACTACAGGGGACAAAAGGTGAGTACCCTTCTATTTTGTGTGGTCAATCACTTTAACTGTTTAATGTTTTCCAGGGGATGGAGTTTGATGAGGGACTTTTATAAAGAAGGTGAGTTTATTAATCTTAGCCCCTCCCCCCAGGAGCTGGAGAAACTGGAGGAGCAGTATACGACCCTCCCGATGGAGTCACCTCTATTAATCCTCAGTTCAGGGACATCGGTCTAATCCTAAATTTTCTGCTTATTACAGGTTGACCATATGAGTAAGATGAAGATCAATCAGGTCTTTGGGGCCCTTCTGCTCTGTGTGGCCCTAACGTCCCCCAGCGCCTCAAAATACCAGGAGCCGGCGACAAGCAACTGCCCTGTGGTCACATGTGGAGCTCCAGGTGAGTATCAGCTGCCAATGACGCCGGGGCAGGAGAATGTCATATGGTCCTACTACTTATTGAGGGATGGATGAAGCCACTCCCCCTCATTGAGGGATGGATGAAGCCACGCCCCCTCATTGAGGGATGGATGAAGCCACACCCCCTCTTTGAGGGATGGATGAAGCCATGCCCCCTCATTTAGGGACATATGAACCACACCCCCATTGAGTGATGGATGAAGCCACGCCCCCATTGAGTGATGGATGAAGCCACGTCCCCTCATTGAGTAATGGATGAAGCCACGCCCCCTCATTGAGGGATGCATAGGAGATACATTGTAACAGTTACAACAATAGAAACACTTTGAATAGGCAAATGAATCATTTATTGCTGCAGATCTGCATGTTACACCTCAAAGAGGGACAATATGTAAATGAAGCCACACCCCCTCATTGAAGGGATGGATGAAGCCCCACCCCCTCATTGAGAGATGGATGAAGCCACGCCCCTCGTTGGGGGATGACTGAAGCCACGCCCCCTCATTAAAGGATAGATAAAGCCACGCCCCCTCATTGAGGGATGGAGAGGAGATACATTGTAACAGTTACAACAATAGAAACACTTTGAATAGGCAAATAAATCATTTATTGCTGCAGATCTGCATGTTACACCTCAAAGATGGATAATATATAATTTTTAGAGCACACCTAAATTAACTAATATTACATTAAATAGTATTTAGGTTGCAAAAATATCCAAGGTACCTCCCCACTTAGAACCTTAAATCATAATACATAATATTTATATACGGCGGATATATGCACCACACTCGAGGATCATTTGCAATTAAAAAGGTATTTATATAAGTAATATGCAAATTTAACAACACACATATTTCCAGGCTCTGCAGAAATGTAGATATAGGTACAATCTCCAGGATCGTGGACCACCTCAATATAAAGAATATATGCAGGGTAACACTATATATAGATCAGCAAGGCTATGATATAGAGTAAACATTACCAATAAGGTCTAGTGAGGGCTTGTTACACAGGTCCTGAGGAGCAGAATAATGGATTTGCTGACCAGGATATAACAGGTTAAGGAGAACAATAATCAGAGAGACATGTAATACATTATAACAGTCTATTCCAGGTCAGCTTACTAGTATATGATCAATACATCATAGCAAGAATATACACATTAGATATGTTCTAGAATAGCGAGATTAGTAGCACAATATATACACATTAGATATGTTCTAGAATAGCGAGATTAGTATCACAATATATACACATTAGATATGTTCTAGAATAGTGATATTAGTAGCACAATATATACACATTAGATATGTTCTAGAATTGCGAGATTAGTAGCACAATATATACACATTAGATATGTTCTAGAATTGCGAGATTAGTAGCACAATATATACACATTAGATATGTTCTAGAATAGTGAGATTAGTATCACAATATATACACATTAGATATGTTCTAGAATTGTGAGATTAGTAGCACAATATATACACATTAGATATGTTCTAGAATAGCGAGATTAGTAGCATAATATATACACATTAGATATGTTCTAGAATAGTGAGATTAGTAACACAATATATACACATTAGATATGTTCTAGAATAGCGAGATTAGTAGCACAATATATACACATTAGATATGTTCTAGAATAGTGAGATTAGTAGCATAATATATACACATTAGATATGATCTAGAATAGTGATATTAGTAGCACAATATATATATATATACACATTAGATATGTTCTAGAATAGTGAGATTAGTAGCACAATATATACACATTAGATATGTTCTAGAATAGTGAGATTAGTAGCATAATATATACACATTAGATATGTTCTAGAATAGTGAGATTAGTAGCACAATATATACACATTAGATATGTTCTAGAATAGCGAGATTAGTAGCACAATATATACACATTAGATATGATCTAGAATAGCGAGATTAGTATCACAATATATACACATTAGATATGTTCTAGAATAGTGAGATTAGTAGCACAATATATACACATTAGATATGTTCTAGAATAGCGAGATTAGTAGCACAATATATACACATTAGATATGTTCTAGAATAGCGAGATTAGTAGCACAATATATACACATTAGATATGATCTAGAATAGCGAGATTAGTAGCACAATATATACACATTAGATATGATCTAGAATAGCGAGATTAGTAGCACAATATATACACATTAGATATGATCTAGAATAGCGAGATTAGTAGCACAATATATACACATTAGATATGTTCTAGAATAGCGAGATTAGTAGCACAATATATACACATTAGATATGTTCTAGAATAGCGAGATTAGTATCACAATATATACACATTAGATATGTTCTAGAATAGTGATATTAGTAGCACAATATATACACATTAGATATGTTCTAGAATTGCGAGATTAGTAGCACAATATATACACATTAGATATGTTCTAGAATTGCGAGATTAGTAGCACAATATATACACATTAGATATGTTCTAGAATTGCGAGATTAGTAGCACAATATATACACATTAGATATGTTCTAGAATAGTGAGATTAGTAGCACAATATATACACATTAGATATGTTCTAGAATTGTGAGATTAGTAGCACAATATATACACATTAGATATGATCTAGAATAGTGAGATTAGTAGCACAATATATACACATTAGATATGATCTAGAATAGTGAGATTTGTAGCACAATATATACACATTAGATATGTTCTAGAATAGCGAGATTAGTAGCATAATATATACACATTAGATATGTTCTAGAATAGTGAGATTAGTAACACAATATATACACATTAGATATGTTCTAGAATAGCGAGATTAGTAGCACAATATATACACATTAGATATGTTCTAGAATAGTGAGATTAGTAGCATAATATATACACATTAGATATGATCTAGAATAGTGATATTAGTAGCACAATATATATATATATACACATTAGATATGTTCTAGAATAGTGAGATTAGTAGCACAATATATACACATTAGATATGTTCTAGAATAGTGAGATTAGTAGCATAATATATACACATTAGATATGTTCTAGAATAGTGAGATTAGTAGCACAATATATACACATTAGATATGTTCTAGAATAGCGAGATTAGTAGCACAATATATACACATTAGATATGTTCTAGAATAGCGAGATTAGTAGCACAATATATACACATTAGATATGTTCTAGAATAGTGAGATTAGTAGCACAATATATACACATTAGATATGTTCTAGAATAGCGAGATTAGTAGCACAATATATACACATTAGATATGTTCTAGAATAGCGAGATTAGTAGCACAATATATACACATTAGATATGATCTAGAATAGCGAGATTAGTAGCACAATATATACACATTAGATATGATCTAGAATAGCGAGATTAGTAGCACAATATATACACATTAGATATGATCTAGAATAGCGAGATTAGTAGCACAATATATACACATTACATATGTTCTAGAATAGCGAGATTAGTAGCACAATATATACACATTAGATATGTTCTAGAATAGCGAGATTAGTAGCACAATATATACACATTAGATATGTTCTAGAATAGCGAGATTAGTCGCACAATATATACACATTAGATATGATCTAGAATAGCGAGATTAGTAGCACAATATATACACATTAGATATGATCTAGAATAGCGAGATTAGTAGCACAATATATACACATTAGATATGTTCTAGAATAGTGAGATTAGTAGCACAATATATACACATTAGATATGTTCTAGAATAGTGAGATTAGTAGTACAATATATACACATTAGATATGTTCTAGAATAGCGAGATTAGTAGCACAATATATACACATTAGATATGTTCTAGAATAGTGAGATTAGTAGCACAATATATACACATTAGATATGTTCTAGAATAGTGAGATTAGTAGCACAATATATACACATTAGATATGTTCTAGAATAGCGAGATTAGTAGCACAATATAAACACATTAGATATGTTCTAGAATAGTGATATTAGTAGCACAATATATACACATTAGATATGTTCGATAATAGCGAGATTAGTAACACAATATATACACATTAGATATGTTCTAGAATAGTGATATTAGTAGCACAATATATACACATTAGATATGTTCTAGAATAGTGATATTAGTAGCACAATATATACACATTAGATATGTTCTAGAATAGTGATATTAGTAGCACAATATATACACATTAGTTATGTTCTAGAATAGTGATATTAGTAGCACAATATATACACATTAGATATGTTCTAGAATAGTGAGATTAGTAGCACAATATATACACATTAGATATGTTCTAGAATAGCGAGATTAGTAGCACAATATATACACATTAGATATGTTCTAGAATAGCGAGATTAGTAGCACAATATATACACATTAGATATGTTCTAGAATAGCGAGATTAGTAGCACAATATATACACATTAGATATGTTCTAGAATAGTGAGATTAGTAGCACAATATATACACATTAGATATGTTCTAGAATAGTGAGATTAGTAGCACAATATATACACATTAGATATGTTCTAGAATAGTGAGATTAGTAGCACAATATATACACATTAGATATGTTCTAGAATAGCGAGATTAGTAGCACAATATATACACATTAGATATGTTCTAGAATAGCGAGATTAGTAGCACAATATATACACATTAGATATGTTCTAGAATAGCGAGATTAGTAGCACAATATATACACATTAGATATGTTCTAGAATAGTGAGATTAGTAGCACAATATATACACATTAGATATGTTCTAGAATAGTGAGATTAGTAGCACAATATATACACATTAGATATGTTCTAGAATAGCGAGATTAGTAGCACAATATATACACATTAGATATGTTCTAGAATAGTGAGATTAGTAGCACAATATATACACATTAGATATGTTCTAGAATAGCGAGATTAGTAGCACAATATATACACATTAGATATGTTCTAGAATAGTGAGATTAGTAGCACAATATATACACATTAGATATGTTCTAGAATAGTGAGATTAGTAGCACAATATATACACATTAGATATGTTCTAGAATAGCGAGATTAGTAGCACAATATATACACATTAGATATGTTCTAGAATAGTGAGATTAGTAACACAATATATACACATTAGATATGTTCTAGAATAGTGAGATTAGTAGCACAATATATACACATTAGATATGTTCTAGAATAGCGAGATTAGTAGCACAATATATACACATTAGATATGTTCTAGAATAGTGAGATTAGTAGCACAATATATACACATTAGATATGTTCTAGAATAGTGAGATTAGAAGCACAATATATACACATTAGATATGTTCTAGAATAGCGAGATTAGTAGCACAATATATACACATTAGATATGTTCTAGAATAGTGAGATTAGTAGCACAATATATACACATTAGATATGTTCTAGAATAGCGAGATTAGTAGCACAATATATACACATTAGATATGTTCTAGAATAGTGAGATTAGTAACACAATATATACACATTAGATATGTTCTAGAATAGTGAGATTAGTAGCACAATATATACACATTAGATATGTTCTAGAATAGCGAGATTAGTAGCACAATATATACACATTAGATATGTTCTAGAATAGTGAGATTAGTAGCACAATATATACACATTAGATATGTTCTAGAATAGTGAGATTAGAAGCACAATATATACACATTAGATATGTTCTAGAATAGCGAGATTAGTAGCACAATATATACACATTAGATATGTTCTAGAATAGTGAGATTAGTAGCACAATATATACACATTAGATATGTTCTAGAATAGTGAGATTAGTAGCACAATATATACACATTAGATATGTTCTAGAATAGTGAGATTAGTAGCACAATATATACACATTAGATATGTTCTAGAATAGTGAGATTAGTAGCATAATATATACACATTAGATATGATCTAGAATAGTGAGATTAGTAGCACAATATATACACATTAGATATGTTCTAGAATTGTGAGATTAGTAGCACAATATATACACATTAGATATGTTCTAGAATAGCGAGATTAGTAGCATAATATATACACATTAGATATGTTCTAGAATAGCGAGATTAGTAGCACAATATATACACATTAGATATGTTCTAGAATAGTGAGATTAGTAGCACAATATATACACATTAGATATGTTCTAGAATAGTGAGATTAGTAGCACAATATATACACATTAGATATGTTCTAGAATAGTGAGATTAGTAACACAATATATACACATTAGATATGTTCTAGAATAGTGAGATTAGTAGCACAATATATACACATTAGATATGTTCTAGAATAGCGAGATTAGTAGCACAATATATACACATTAGATATGTTCTAGAATTGTGAGATTAGTAGCACAATATATACACATTAGATATGTTCTAGAATAGCGAGATTAGTAGCATAATATATACACATTAGATATGTTCTAGAATAGTGAGATTAGTAACACAATATATACACATTAGATATGTTCTAGAATAGCGAGATTAGTAGCACAATATATACACATTAGATATGATCTAGAATAGCGAGATTAGTAGCACAATATATACACATTAGATATGTTCTAGAATAGCGAGATTAGTAGCACAATATATACACATTAGATATGTTCTAGAATAGCGAGATTAGTAGCACAATATATACACATTAGATATGTTCTAGAATAGCGAGATTAGTCGCACAATATATACACATTAGATATGATCTAGAATAGCGAGATTAGTAGCACAATATATACACATTAGATATGATCTAGAATAGCGAGATTAGTAGCACAATATATACACATTAGATATGTTCTAGAATAGTGAGATTAGTAGCACAATATATACACATTAGATATGTTCTAGAATAGTGAGATTAGTAGTACAATATATACACATTAGATATGTTCTAGAATAGCGAGATTAGTAGCACAATATATACACATTAGATATGTTCTAGAATAGTGAGATTAGTAGCACAATATATACACATTAGATATGTTCTAGAATAGTGAGATTAGTAGCACAATATATACACATTAGATATGTTCTAGAATAGCGAGATTAGTAGCACAATATAAACACATTAGATATGTTCTAGAATAGTGATATTAGTAGCACAATATATACACATTAGATATGTTCGATAATAGCGAGATTAGTAACACAATATATACACATTAGATATGTTCTAGAATAGTGATATTAGTAGCACAATATATACACATTAGATATGTTCTAGAATAGTGATATTAGTAGCACAATATATACACATTAGATATGTTCTAGAATAGTGATATTAGTAGCACAATATATACACATTAGTTATGTTCTAGAATAGTGATATTAGTAGCACAATATATACACATTAGATATGTTCTAGAATAGTGATATTAGTAGCACAATATATACACATTAGATATGTTCTGGAATAGTGAGATTAGTAGCACAATATATACACATTAGATATGTTCGAGAATAGCGAGATTAGTAACACAATATATACACATTAGATATGTTCTAGAATAGTGAGATTAGTAGCACAATATATACACATTAGATATGTTCTAGAATAGTGAGATTAGTAGCACAATATATACACATTAGATATGATCTAGAATAGCGAGATTAGTAGCACAATATATTCACATTAGATATGTTCTAGAATAGTGAGATTAGTAGCACAATATATACACATTAGATATGTTCTAGAATAGTGAGATTAGTAGTACAATATATACACATTAGATATGTTCTAGAATAGCGAGATTAGTAGCACAATATATACACATTAGATATGTTCTAGAATAGTGAGATTAGTAGCACAATATATACACATTAGATATGTTCTAGAATAGTGAGATTAGTAGCACAATATATACACATTAGATATGTTCTAGAATAGTGAGATTAGTAGCACAATATATACACATTAGATATGTTCTAGAATAGCGAGATTAGTAGCACAATATATACACATTAGATATGTTCTAGAATAGCGAGATTAGTAGCACAATATATACACATTAGATATGTTCTAGAATAGCGAGATTAGTAGCACAATATATACACATTAGATATGTTCTAGAATAGTGAGATTAGTAGCACAATATATACACATTAGATATGTTCTAAAATAGTGAGATTAGTAGCACAATATATACACATTAGATATGTTCTAGAATAGTGAGATTAGTAGCACAATATATACACATTAGATATGTTCTAGAATAGCGAGATTAGTAGCACAATATATACACATTAGATATGTTCTAGAATAGCGAGATTAGTAGCACAATATATACACATTAGATATGTTCTAGAATAGCGAGATTAGTAGCACAATATATACACATTAGATATGTTCTAGAATAGCGAGATTAGTAGCACAATATATACACATTAGATATGTTCTAGAATAGTGAGATTAGTAGCACAATATATACACATTAGATATGTTCTAGAATAGTGAGATTAGTAGCACAATATATACACATTAGATATGTTCTAGAATAGCGAGATTAGTAGCACAATATATACACATTAGATATGTTCTAGAATAGTGAGATTAGTAGCACAATATATACACATTAGATATGTTCTAGAATAGCGAGATTAGTAGCACAATATATACACATTAGATATGTTCTAGAATAGTGAGATTAGTAGCACAATATATACACATTAGATATGTTCTAGAATAGTGAGATTAGTAGCACAATATATACACATTAGATATGTTCTAGAATAGCGAGATTAGTAGCACAATATATACACATTAGATATGTTCTAGAATAGTGAGATTAGTAACACAATATATACACATTAGATATGTTCTAGAATAGTGAGATTAGTAGCACAATATATACACATTAGATATGTTCTAGAATAGCGAGATTAGTAGCACAATATATACACATTAGATATGTTCTAGAATAGTGAGATTAGTAGCACAATATATACACATTAGATATGTTCTAGAATAGTGAGATTAGAAGCACAATATATACACATTAGATATGTTCTAGAATAGCGAGATTAGTAGCACAATATATACACATTAGATATGTTCTAGAATAGTGAGATTAGTAGCACAATATATACACATTAGATATGTTCTAGAATAGTGAGATTAGTAGCACAATATATACACATTAGATATGTTCTAGAATAGTGAGATTAGTAGCACAATATATACACATTAGATATGTTCTAGAATAGTGAGATTAGTAGCATAATATATACACATTAGATATGATCTAGAATAGTGAGATTAGTAGCACAATATATACACATTAGATATGTTCTAGAATTGTGAGATTAGTAGCACAATATATACACATTAGATATGTTCTAGAATAGCGAGATTAGTAGCATAATATATACACATTAGATATGTTCTAGAATAGCGAGATTAGTAGCACAATATATACACATTAGATATGTTCTAGAATAGTGAGATTAGTAGCACAATATATACACATTAGATATGTTCTAGAATAGTGAGATTAGTAGCACAATATATACACATTAGATATGTTCTAGAATAGTGAGATTAGTAACACAATATATACACATTAGATATGTTCTAGAATAGTGAGATTAGTAGCACAATATATACACATTAGATATGTTCTAGAATAGCGAGATTAGTAGCACAATATATACACATTAGATATGTTCTAGAATTGTGAGATTAGTAGCACAATATATACACATTAGATATGTTCTAGAATAGTGATATTAGTAGCACAATATATACACATTAGATATGTTCTAGAATAGTGATATTAGTAGCACAATATATACACATTAGTTATGTTCTAGAATAGTGATATTAGTAGCACAATATATACACATTAGATATGTTCTAGAATAGTGATATTAGTAGCACAATATATACACATTAGATATGTTCTGGAATAGTGAGATTAGTAGCACAATATATACACATTAGATATGTTCGAGAATAGCGAGATTAGTAACACAATATATACACATTAGATATGTTCTAGAATAGTGAGATTAGTAGCACAATATATACACATTAGATATGTTCTAGAATAGTGAGATTAGTAGCACAATATATACACATTAGATATGATCTAGAATAGCGAGATTAGTAGCACAATATATTCACATTAGATATGTTCTAGAATAGTGAGATTAGTAGCACAATATATACACATTAGATATGTTCTAGAATAGTGAGATTAGTAGTACAATATATACACATTAGATATGTTCTAGAATAGCGAGATTAGTAGCACAATATATACACATTAGATATGTTCTAGAATAGTGAGATTAGTAGCACAATATATACACATTAGATATGTTCTAGAATAGCGAGATTAGTAGCACAATATAAACACATTAGATATGTTCTAGAATAGTGATATTAGTAGCACAATATATACACATTAGATATGTTCGATAATAGCGAGATTAGTAACACAATATATACACATTAGATATGTTCTAGAATAGTGATATTAGTAGCACAATATATACACATTAGATATGTTCTAGAATAGTGATATTAGTAGCACAATATATACACATTAGATATGTTCTAGAATAGTGATATTAGTAGCACAATATATACACATTAGTTATGTTCTAGAATAGTGATATTAGTAGCACAATATATACACATTAGATATGTTCTAGAATAGTGATATTAGTAGCACAATATATACACATTAGATATGTTCTGGAATAGTGAGATTAGTAGCACAATATATACACATTAGATATGTTCGAGAATAGCGAGATTAGTAACACAATATATACACATTAGATATGTTCTAGAATAGTGAGATTAGTAGCACAATATATACACATTAGATATGTTCTAGAATAGTGAGATTAGTAGCACAATATATACACATTAGATATGATCTAGAATAGCGAGATTAGTAGCACAATATATTCACATTAGATATGTTCTAGAATAGTGAGATTAGTAGCACAATATATACACATTAGATATGTTCTAGAATAGTGAGATTAGTAGTACAATATATACACATTAGATATGTTCTAGAATAGCGAGATTAGTAGCACAATATATACACATTAGATATGTTCTAGAATAGTGAGATTAGTAGCACAATATATACACATTAGATATGTTCTAGAATAGTGAGATTAGTAGCACAATATATACACATTAGATATGTTCTAGAATAGTGAGATTAGTAGCACAATATATACACATTAGATATGTTCTAGAATAGCGAGATTAGTAGCACAATATATACACATTAGATATGTTCTAGAATAGCGAGATTAGTAGCACAATATATACACATTAGATATGTTCTAGAATAGCGAGATTAGTAGCACAATATATACACATTAGATATGTTCTAGAATAGTGAGATTAGTAGCACAATATATACACATTAGATATGTTCTAGAATAGTGAGATTAGTAGCACAATATATACACATTAGATATGTTCTAGAATAGTGAGATTAGTAGCACAATATATACACATTAGATATGTTCTAGAATAGCGAGATTAGTAGCACAATATATACACATTAGATATGTTCTAGAATAGCGAGATTAGTAGCACAATATATACACATTAGATATGTTCTAGAATAGCGAGATTAGTAGCACAATATATACACATTAGATATGTTCTAGAATAGCGAGATTAGTAGCACAATATATACACATTAGATATGTTCTAGAATAGTGAGATTAGTAGCACAATATATACACATTAGATATGTTCTAGAATAGTGAGATTAGTAGCACAATATATACACATTAGATATGTTCTAGAATAGCGAGATTAGTAGCACAATATATACACATTAGATATGTTCTAGAATAGTGAGATTAGTAGCACAATATATACACATTAGATATGTTCTAGAATAGCGAGATTAGTAGCACAATATATACACATTAGATATGTTCTAGAATAGTGAGATTAGTAGCACAATATATACACATTAGATATGTTCTAGAATAGTGAGATTAGTAGCACAATATATACACATTAGATATGTTCTAGAATAGCGAGATTAGTAGCACAATATATACACATTAGATATGTTCTAGAATAGTGAGATTAGTAACACAATATATACACATTAGATATGTTCTAGAATAGTGAGATTAGTAGCACAATATATACACATTAGATATGTTCTAGAATAGCGAGATTAGTAGCACAATATATACACATTAGATATGTTCTAGAATAGTGAGATTAGTAGCACAATATATACACATTAGATATGTTCTAGAATAGTGAGATTAGAAGCACAATATATACACATTAGATATGTTCTAGAATAGCGAGATTAGTAGCACAATATATACACATTAGATATGTTCTAGAATAGTGAGATTAGTAGCACAATATATACACATTAGATATGTTCTAGAATAGTGAGATTAGTAGCACAATATATACACATTAGATATGTTCTAGAATAGTGAGATTAGTAGCACAATATATACACATTAGATATGTTCTAGAATAGTGAGATTAGTAGCATAATATATACACATTAGATATGATCTAGAATAGTGAGATTAGTAGCACAATATATACACATTAGATATGTTCTAGAATTGTGAGATTAGTAGCACAATATATACACATTAGATATGTTCTAGAATAGCGAGATTAGTAGCATAATATATACACATTAGATATGTTCTAGAATAGCGAGATTAGTAGCACAATATATACACATTAGATATGTTCTAGAATAGTGAGATTAGTAGCACAATATATACACATTAGATATGTTCTAGAATAGTGAGATTAGTAGCACAATATATACACATTAGATATGTTCTAGAATAGTGAGATTAGTAACACAATATATACACATTAGATATGTTCTAGAATAGTGAGATTAGTAGCACAATATATACACATTAGATATGTTCTAGAATAGCGAGATTAGTAGCACAATATATACACATTAGATATGTTCTAGAATTGTGAGATTAGTAGCACAATATATACACATTAGATATGTTCTAGAATAGTGATATTAGTAACACAATATATACACATTAGATATGTTCTAGAATAGTGATATTAGTAGCACAATATATACACATTAGTTATGTTCTAGAATAGTGATATTAGTAGCACAATATATACACATTAGATATGTTCTAGAATAGTGATATTAGTAGCACAATATATACACATTAGATATGTTCTGGAATAGTGAGATTAGTAGCACAATATATACACATTAGATATGTTCGAGAATAGCGAGATTAGTAACACAATATATACACATTAGATATGTTCTAGAATAGTGAGATTAGTAGCACAATATATACACATTAGATATGTTCTAGAATAGTGAGATTAGTAGCACAATATATACACATTAGATATGATCTAGAATAGCGAGATTAGTAGCACAATATATTCACATTAGATATGTTCTAGAATAGTGAGATTAGTAGCACAATATATACACATTAGATATGTTCTAGAATAGTGAGATTAGTAGTACAATATATACACATTAGATATGTTCTAGAATAGCGAGATTAGTAGCACAATATATACACATTAGATATGTTCTAGAATAGTGAGATTAGTAGCACAATATATACACATTAGATATGTTCTAGAATAGTGAGATTAGTAGCACAATATATACACATTAGATATGTTCTAGAATAGTGAGATTAGTAGCACAATATATACACATTAGATATGTTCTAGAATAGCGAGATTAGTAGCACAATATATACACATTAGATATGTTCTAGAATAGCGAGATTAGTAGCACAATATATACACATTAGATATGTTCTAGAATAGCGAGATTAGTAGCACAATATATACACATTAGATATGTTCTAGAATAGTGAGATTAGTAGCACAATATATACACATTAGATATGTTCTAGAATAGTGAGATTAGTAGCACAATATATACACATTAGATATGTTCTAGAATAGTGAGATTAGTAGCACAATATATACACATTAGATATGTTCTAGAATAGCGAGATTAGTAGCACAATATATACACATTAGATATGTTCTAGAATAGCGAGATTAGTAGCACAATATATACACATTAGATATGTTCTAGAATAGCGAGATTAGTAGCACAATATATACACATTAGATATGTTCTAGAATAGCGAGATTAGTAGCACAATATATACACATTAGATATGTTCTAGAATAGTGAGATTAGTAGCACAATATATACACATTAGATATGTTCTAGAATAGTGAGATTAGTAGCACAATATATACACATTAGATATGTTCTAGAATAGCGAGATTAGTAGCACAATATATACACATTAGATATGTTCTAGAATAGTGAGATTAGTAGCACAATATATACACATTAGATATGTTCTAGAATAGCGAGATTAGTAGCACAATATATACACATTAGATATGTTCTAGAATAGTGAGATTAGTAGCACAATATATACACATTAGATATGTTCTAGAATAGTGAGATTAGTAGCACAATATATACACATTAGATATGTTCTAGAATAGCGAGATTAGTAGCACAATATATACACATTAGATATGTTCTAGAATAGTGAGATTAGTAACACAATATATACACATTAGATATGTTCTAGAATAGTGAGATTAGTAGCACAATATATACACATTAGATATGTTCTAGAATAGCGAGATTAGTAGCACAATATATACACATTAGATATGTTCTAGAATAGTGAGATTAGTAGCACAATATATACACATTAGATATGTTCTAGAATAGTGAGATTAGAAGCACAATATATACACATTAGATATGTTCTAGAATAGCGAGATTAGTAGCACAATATATACACATTAGATATGTTCTAGAATAGTGAGATTTGTAGCACAATATATACACATTAGATATGTTCTAGAATAGTGAGATTAGTAGCACAATATATACACATTAGATATGTTCTAGAATAGTGAGATTAGTAGCACAATATATACACATTAGATATGTTCTAGAATAGTGAGATTAGTAGCATAATATATACACATTAGATATGATCTAGAATAGTGAGATTAGTAGCACAATATATACACATTAGATATGTTCTAGAATAGTGAGATTAGTAGCACAATATATACACATTAGATATGTTCTAGAATAGTGAGATTAGTAGCACAATATATACACATTAGATATGTTCTAGAATAGTGAGATTAGTAGCACAATATATACACATTAGATATGTTCTAGAATAGTGAGATTAGTAACACAATATATACACATTAGATATGTTCTAGAATAGTGAGATTAGTAGCACAATATATACACATTAGATATGTTCTAGAATAGCGAGATTAGTAGCACAATATATACACATTAGATATGTTCTAGAATTGTGAGATTAGTAGCACAATATATACACATTAGATATGTTCTAGAATAGCGAGATTAGTAGCATAATATATACACATTAGATATGTTCTAGAATAGTGAGATTAGTAACACAATATATACACATTAGATATGTTCTAGAATAGCGAGATTAGTAGCACAATATATACACATTAGATATGTTCTAGAATAGTGAGATTAGTAGCATAATATATACACATTAGATATGATCTAGAATAGTGATATTAGTAGCACAATATATATATATATACACATTAGATATGTTCTAGAATAGTGAGATTAGTAGCACAATATATACACATTAGATATGTTCTAGAATAGTGAGATTAGTAGCATAATATATACACATTAGATATGTTCTAGAATAGTGAGATTAGTAGCACAATATATACACATTAGATATGTTCTAGAATAGCGAGATTAGTAGCACAATATATACACATTAGATATGATCTAGAATAGCGAGATTAGTATCACAATATATACACATTAGATATGTTCTAGAATAGTGAGATTAGTAGCACAATATATACACATTAGATATGTTCTAGAATAGCGAGATTAGTAGCACAATATATACACATTAGATATGTTCTAGAATAGCGAGATTAGTAGCACAATATATACACATTAGATATGATCTAGAATAGCGAGATTAGTAGCACAATATATACACATTAGATATGATCTAGAATAGCGAGATTAGTAGCACAATATATACACATTAGATATGATATAGAATAGCGAGATTAGTAGCACAATATATACACATTAGATATGTTCTAGAATAGCGAGATTAGTAGCACAATATATACACATTAGATATGTTCTAGAATAGCGAGATTAGTATCACAATATATACACATTAGATATGTTCTAGAATAGTGATATTAGTAGCACAATATATACACATTAGATATGTTCTAGAATTGCGAGATTAGTAGCACAATATATACACATTAGATATGTTCTAGAATTGCGAGATTAGTAGCACAATATATACACATTAGATATGTTCTAGAATAGCGAGATTAGTAGCACAATATATACACATTAGATATGTTCTAGAATAGCGAGATTAGTAGCACAATATATACACATTAGATATGATCTAGAATAGCGAGATTAGTAGCACAATATATACACATTAGATATGATCTAGAATAGCGAGATTAGTATCACAATATATACACATTAGATATGTTCTAGAATAGTGAGATTAGTAGCACAATATATACACATTAGATATGTTCTAGAATAGCGAGATTAGTAGCACAATATATACACATTAGATATGTTCTAGAATAGCGAGATTAGTAGCACAATATATACACATTAGATATGATCTAGAATAGCGAGATTAGTAGCACAATATATACACATTAGATATGATCTAGAATAGCGAGATTAGTAGCACAATATATACACATTAGATATGATATAGAATAGCGAGATTAGTAGCACAATATATACACATTAGATATGTTCTAGAATAGCGAGATTAGTAGCACAATATATACACATTAGATATGTTCTAGAATAGCGAGATTAGTATCACAATATATACACATTAGATATGTTCTAGAATAGTGATATTAGTAGCACAATATATACACATTAGATATGTTCTAGAATTGCGAGATTAGTAGCACAATATATACACATTAGATATGTTCTAGAATTGCGAGATTAGTAGCACAATATATACACATTAGATATGTTCTAGAATTGCGAGATTAGTAGCACAATATATACACATTAGATATGTTCTAGAATAGTGAGATTAGTAGCACAATATATACACATTAGATATGTTCTAGAATTGTGAGATTAGTAGCACAATATATACACATTAGATATGATCTAGAATAGTGAGATTAGTAGCACAATATATACACATTAGATATGATCTAGAATAGTGAGATTTGTAGCACAATATATACACATTAGATATGTTCTAGAATAGCGAGATTAGTAGCATAATATATACACATTAGATATGTTCTAGAATAGTGAGATTAGTAACACAATATATACACATTAGATATGTTCTAGAATAGCGAGATTAGTAGCACAATATATACACATTAGATATGTTCTAGAATAGTGAGATTAGTAGCATAATATATACACATTAGATATGATCTAGAATAGTGATATTAGTAGCACAATATATATATATATACACATTAGATATGTTCTAGAATAGTGAGATTAGTAGCACAATATATACACATTAGATATGTTCTAGAATAGTGAGATTAGTAGCATAATATATACACATTAGATATGTTCTAGAATAGTGAGATTAGTAGCACAATATATACACATTAGATATGTTCTAGAATAGCGAGATTAGTAGCACAATATATACACATTAGATATGATCTAGAATAGCGAGATTAGTATCACAATATATACACATTAGATATGTTCTAGAATAGTGAGATTAGTAGCACAATATATACACATTAGATATGTTCTAGAATAGCGAGATTAGTAGCACAATATATACACATTAGATATGTTCTAGAATAGCGAGATTAGTAGCACAATATATACACATTAGATATGATCTAGAATAGCGAGATTAGTAGCACAATATATACACATTAGATATGATCTAGAATAGCGAGATTAGTAGCACAATATATACACATTAGATATGATCTAGAATAGCGAGATTAGTAGCACAATATATACACATTAGATATGTTCTAGAATAGCGAGATTAGTAGCACAATATATATACATTAGATATGTTCTAGAATAGCGAGATTAGTAGCACAATATATACACATTAGATATGTTCTAGAATAGCGAGATTAGTCGCACAATATATACACATTAGATATGTTCTAGAATTGTGAGATTAGTAACACAATATATACACATTAGATATGTTCTAGAATAGTGAGATTAGTAGCACAATATATACACATTAGATATGTTCTAGAATAGCGAGATTAGTAGCACAATATATACACATTAGATATGTTCTAGAATAGTGAGATTAGTAGCACAATATATACACATTAGATATGTTCTAGAATAGTGAGATTAGTAGCACAATATATACACATTAGATATGTTCTAGAATAGTGAGATTAGTAACACAATATATACACATTAGATATGTTCTAGAATAGTGAGATTAGTAGCACAATATATACACATTAGATATGTTCTAGAATAGCGAGATTAGTAGCACAATATATACACATTAGATATGTTCTAGAATTGTGAGATTAGTAGCACAATATATACACATTAGATATGTTCTAGAATAGCGAGATTAGTAGCATAATATATACACATTAGATATGTTCTAGAATAGTGAGATTAGTAACACAATATATACACATTAGATATGTTCTAGAATAGCGAGATTAGTAGCACAATATATACACATTAGATATGTTCTAGAATAGTGAGATTAGTAGCATAATATATACACATTAGATATGATCTAGAATAGTGATATTAGTAGCACAATATATATATATATACACATTAGATATGTTCTAGAATAGTGAGATTAGTAGCACAATATATACACATTAGATATGTTCTAGAATAGTGAGATTAGTAGCATAATATATACACATTAGATATGTTCTAGAATAGTGAGATTAGTAGCACAATATATACACATTAGATATGTTCTAGAATAGCGAGATTAGTAGCACAATATATACACATTAGATATGATCTAGAATAGCGAGATTAGTATCACAATATATACACATTAGATATGTTCTAGAATAGTGAGATTAGTAGCACAATATATACACATTAGATATGTTCTAGAATAGCGAGATTAGTAGCACAATATATACACATTAGATATGTTCTAGAATAGCGAGATTAGTAGCACAATATATACACATTAGATATGATCTAGAATAGCGAGATTAGTAACACAATATATACACATTAGATATGATCTAGAATAGCGAGATTAGTAGCACAATATATACACATTAGATATGATCTAGAATAGCGAGATTAGTAGCACAATATATACACATTAGATATGTTCTAGAATAGCGAGATTAGTAGCACAATATATATACATTAGATATGTTCTAGAATAGCGAGATTAGTAGCACAATATATACACATTAGATATGTTCTAGAATAGCGAGATTAGTCGCACAATATATACACATTAGATATGTTCTAGAATTGTGAGATTAGTAACACAATATATACACATTAGATATGTTCTAGAATAGTGAGATTAGTAGCACAATATATACACATTAGATATGTTCTAGAATAGCGAGATTAGTAGCACAATATATACACATTAGATATGTTCTAGAATAGTGAGATTAGTAGCACAATATATACACATTAGATATGTTCTAGAATAGTGAGATTAGTAGCACAATATATACACATTAGATATGTTCTAGAATAGTGAGATTAGTAACACAATATATACACATTAGATATGTTCTAGAATAGTGAGATTAGTAGCACAATATATACACATTAGATATGTTCTAGAATAGCGAGATTAGTAGCACAATATATACACATTAGATATGTTCTAGAATTGTGAGATTAGTAGCACAATATATACACATTAGATATGTTCTAGAATAGCGAGATTAGTAGCATAATATATACACATTAGATATGTTCTAGAATAGTGAGATTAGTAACACAATATATACACATTAGATATGTTCTAGAATAGCGAGATTAGTAGCACAATATATACACATTAGATATGTTCTAGAATAGTGAGATTAGTAGCATAATATATACACATTAGATATGATCTAGAATAGTGATATTAGTAGCACAATATATATATATATACACATTAGATATGTTCTAGAATAGTGAGATTAGTAGCACAATATATACACATTAGATATGTTCTAGAATAGTGAGATTAGTAGCATAATATATACACATTAGATATGTTCTAGAATAGTGAGATTAGTAGCACAATATATACACATTAGATATGTTCTAGAATAGCGAGATTAGTAGCACAATATATACACATTAGATATGATCTAGAATAGCGAGATTAGTATCACAATATATACACATTAGATATGTTCTAGAATAGTGAGATTAGTAGCACAATATATACACATTAGATATGTTCTAGAATAGCGAGATTAGTAGCACAATATATACACATTAGATATGTTCTAGAATAGCGAGATTAGTAGCACAATATATACACATTAGATATGATCTAGAATAGCGAGATTAGTAGCACAATATATACACATTAGATATGATCTAGAATAGCGAGATTAGTAGCACAATATATACACATTAGATATGATATAGAATAGCGAGATTAGTAGCACAATATATACACATTAGATATGTTCTAGAATAGCGAGATTAGTAGCACAATATATACACATTAGATATGTTCTAGAATAGCGAGATTAGTATCACAATATATACACATTAGATATGTTCTAGAATAGTGATATTAGTAGCACAATATATACACATTAGATATGTTCTAGAATTGCGAGATTAGTAGCACAATATATACACATTAGATATGTTCTAGAATTGCGAGATTAGTAGCACAATATATACACATTAGATATGTTCTAGAATTGCGAGATTAGTAGCACAATATATACACATTAGATATGTTCTAGAATAGTGAGATTAGTAGCACAATATATACACATTAGATATGTTCTAGAATTGTGAGATTAGTAGCACAATATATACACATTAGATATGATCTAGAATAGTGAGATTAGTAGCACAATATATACACATTAGATATGATCTAGAATAGTGAGATTTGTAGCACAATATATACACATTAGATATGTTCTAGAATAGCGAGATTAGTAGCATAATATATACACATTAGATATGTTCTAGAATAGTGAGATTAGTAACACAATATATACACATTAGATATGTTCTAGAATAGCGAGATTAGTAGCACAATATATACACATTAGATATGTTCTAGAATAGTGAGATTAGTAGCATAATATATACACATTAGATATGATCTAGAATAGTGATATTAGTAGCACAATATATATATATATACACATTAGATATGTTCTAGAATAGTGAGATTAGTAGCACAATATATACACATTAGATATGTTCTAGAATAGTGAGATTAGTAGCATAATATATACACATTAGATATGTTCTAGAATAGTGAGATTAGTAGCACAATATATACACATTAGATATGTTCTAGAATAGCGAGATTAGTAGCACAATATATACACATTAGATATGATCTAGAATAGCGAGATTAGTATCACAATATATACACATTAGATATGTTCTAGAATAGTGAGATTAGTAGCACAATATATACACATTAGATATGTTCTAGAATAGCGAGATTAGTAGCACAATATATACACATTAGATATGTTCTAGAATAGCGAGATTAGTAGCACAATATATACACATTAGATATGATCTAGAATAGCGAGATTAGTAGCACAATATATACACATTAGATATGATCTAGAATAGCGAGATTAGTAGCACAATATATACACATTAGATATGATCTAGAATAGCGAGATTAGTAGCACAATATATACACATTAGATATGTTCTAGAATAGCGAGATTAGTAGCACAATATATATACATTAGATATGTTCTAGAATAGCGAGATTAGTAGCACAATATATACACATTAGATATGTTCTAGAATAGCGAGATTAGTCGCACAATATATACACATTAGATATGATCTAGAATAGCGAGATTAGTAGCACAATATATACACATTAGATATGATCTAGAATAGCGAGATTAGTAGCACAATATATACACATTAGATATGTTCTAGAATAGTGAGATTAGTAGCACAATATATACACATTAGATATGTTCTAGAATAGTGAGATTAGTAACACAATATATACACATTAGATATGTTCTAGAATAGTGAGATTAGTAGCATAATATATACACATTAGATATGATCTAGAATAGTGATATTAGTAGCACAATATATATATATATACACATTAGATATGTTCTAGAATAGTGAGATTAGTAGCACAATATATACACATTAGATATGTTCTAGAATAGTGAGATTAGTAGCACAATATATACACATTAGATATGTTCTAGAATAGTGAGATTAGTAGCACAATATATACACATTAGATATGTTCTAGAATAGTGAGATTAGTAACACAATATATACACATTAGATATGTTCTAGAATAGTGAGATTAGTAGCACAATATATACACATTAGATATGTTCTAGAATAGCGAGATTAGTAGCACAATATATACACATTAGATATGTTCTAGAATTGTGAGATTAGTAGCACAATATATACACATTAGATATGTTCTAGAATAGCGAGATTAGTAGCATAATATATACACATTAGATATGTTCTAGAATAGTGAGATTAGTAACACAATATATACACATTAGATATGTTCTAGAATAGCGAGATTAGTAGCACAATATATACACATTAGATATGTTCTAGAATAGTGAGATTAGTAGCATAATATATACACATTAGATATGATCTAGAATAGTGATATTAGTAGCACAATATATATATATATACACATTAGATATGTTCTAGAATAGTGAGATTAGTAGCACAATATATACACATTAGATATGTTCTAGAATAGTGAGATTAGTAGCATAATATATACACATTAGATATGTTCTAGAATAGTGAGATTAGTAGCACAATATATACACATTAGATATGTTCTAGAATAGCGAGATTAGTAGCACAATATATACACATTAGATATGATCTAGAATAGCGAGATTAGTATCACAATATATACACATTAGATATGTTCTAGAATAGTGAGATTAGTAGCACAATATATACACATTAGATATGTTCTAGAATAGCGAGATTAGTAGCACAATATATACACATTAGATATGTTCTAGAATAGCGAGATTAGTAGCACAATATATACACATTAGATATGATCTAGAATAGCGAGATTAGTAGCACAATATATACACATTAGATATGATCTAGAATAGCGAGATTAGTAGCACAATATATACACATTAGATATGATATAGAATAGCGAGATTAGTAGCACAATATATACACATTAGATATGTTCTAGAATAGCGAGATTAGTAGCACAATATATACACATTAGATATGTTCTAGAATAGCGAGATTAGTATCACAATATATACACATTAGATATGTTCTAGAATAGTGATATTAGTAGCACAATATATACACATTAGATATGTTCTAGAATTGCGAGATTAGTAGCACAATATATACACATTAGATATGTTCTAGAATTGCGAGATTAGTAGCACAATATATACACATTAGATATGTTCTAGAATTGCGAGATTAGTAGCACAATATATACACATTAGATATGTTCTAGAATAGTGAGATTAGTAGCACAATATATACACATTAGATATGTTCTAGAATTGTGAGATTAGTAGCACAATATATACACATTAGATATGATCTAGAATAGTGAGATTAGTAGCACAATATATACACATTAGATATGATCTAGAATAGTGAGATTTGTAGCACAATATATACACATTAGATATGTTCTAGAATAGCGAGATTAGTAGCATAATATATACACATTAGATATGTTCTAGAATAGTGAGATTAGTAACACAATATATACACATTAGATATGTTCTAGAATAGCGAGATTAGTAGCACAATATATACACATTAGATATGTTCTAGAATAGTGAGATTAGTAGCATAATATATACACATTAGATATGATCTAGAATAGTGATATTAGTAGCACAATATATATATATATACACATTAGATATGTTCTAGAATAGTGAGATTAGTAGCACAATATATACACATTAGATATGTTCTAGAATAGTGAGATTAGTAGCATAATATATACACATTAGATATGTTCTAGAATAGTGAGATTAGTAGCACAATATATACACATTAGATATGTTCTAGAATAGTGAGATTAGTAGCACAATATATACACATTAGATATGTTCTAGAATAGCGAGATTAGTAGCACAATATATACACATTAGATATGTTCTAGAATAGTGATATTAGTAGCACAATATATACACATTAGATATGTTCTAGAATAGAGAGATTAGTAGCACAATATATACACATTAGATATGTTCTAGAATAGTGATATTAGTAGCACAATATATACACATTAGATATGTTCTAGAATAGTGATATTAGTAGCACAATATATACACATTAGATATGTTCTAGAATAGTGATATTAGTAGCACAATATATACACATTAGTTATGTTCTAGAATAGTGATATTAGTAGCACAATATATACACATTAGATATGTTCTAGAATAGTGATATTAGTAGCACAATATATACACATTAGATATGTTCTGGAATAGTGAGATTAGTAGCACAATATATACACATTAGATATGTTCGAGAATAGTGAGATTAGTAGCACAATATATACACATTAGATATGTTCTAGAATAGTGAGATTAGTAGTACAATATATACACATTAGATATGTTCTAGAATAGCGAGATTAGTAGCACAATATATACACATTAGATATGTTCTAGAATAGTGAGATTAGTAGCACAATATATACACATTAGATATGTTCTAGAATAGTGAGATTAGTAGCACAATATATACACATTAGATATGTTCTAGAATAGTGAGATTAGTAGCACAATATATACACATTAGATATGTTCTAGAATAGCGAGATTAGTAGCACAATATATACACATTAGATATGTTCTAGAATAGCGAGATTAGTAGCACAATATATACACATTAGATATGTTCTAGAATAGCGAGATTAGTAGCACAATATATACACATTAGATATGTTCTAGAATAGTGAGATTAGTAGCACAATATATACACATTAGATATGTTCTAGAATAGTGAGATTAGTAGCACAATATATACACATTAGATATGTTCTAGAATAGTGAGATTAGTAGCACAATATATACACATTAGATATGTTCTAGAATAGCGAGATTAGTAGCACAATATATACACATTAGATATGTTCTAGAATAGCGAGATTAGTAGCACAATATATACACATTAGATATGTTCTAGAATAGCGAGATTAGTAGCACAATATATACACATTAGATATGTTCTAGAATAGCGAGATTAGTAGCACAATATATACACATTAGATATGTTCTAGAATAGTGAGATTAGTAGCACAATATATACACATTAGATATGTTCTAGAATAGTGAGATTAGTAGCACAATATATACACATTAGATATGTTCTAGAATAGCGAGATTAGTAGCACAATATATACACATTAGATATGTTCTAGAATAGTGAGATTAGTAGCACAATATATACACATTAGATATGTTCTAGAATAGCGAGATTAGTAGCACAATATATACACATTAGATATGTTCTAGAATAGTGAGATTAGTAGCACAATATATACACATTAGATATGTTCTAGAATAGTGAGATTAGTAGCACAATATATACACATTAGATATGTTCTAGAATAGCGAGATTAGTAGCACAATATATACACATTAGATATGTTCTAGAATAGTGAGATTAGTAACACAATATATACACATTAGATATGTTCTAGAATAGCGAGATTAGTAGCACAATATATACACATTAGATATGTTCTAGAATAGTGAGATTAGTAGCACAATATATACACATTAGATATGTTCTAGAATAGTGAGATTAGTAGCACAATATATACACATTAGATATGTTCTAGAATAGCGAGATTAGTAGCACAATATATACACATTAGATATGTTCTAGAATAGTGAGATTAGTAGCACAATATATACACATTAGATATGTTCTAGAATAGTGAGATTAGTAGCACAATATATACACATTAGATATGTTCTAGAATAGTGAGATTAGTAGCATAATATATACACATTAGATATGTTCTAGAATAGCGAGATTAGTAGCACAATATATACACATTAGATATGTTCTAGAATAGTGAGATTAGTAGCACAATATATACACATTAGATATGTTCTAGAATAGTGAGATTAGTAACACAATATATACACATTAGATATGTTCTAGAATAGTGATATTAGTAGCACAATATATACACATTAGATATGTTCTAGAATTGCGAGATTAGTAGCACAATATATACACATTAGATATGTTCTAGAATTGCGAGATTAGTAGCACAATATATACACATTAGATATGTTCTAGAATAGTGAGATTAGTATCACAATATATACACATTAGATATGTTCTAGAATTGTGAGATTAGTAGCACAATATATACACATTAGATATGATCTAGAATAGTGAGATTAGTAGCACAATATATACACATTAGATATGTTCTAGAATAGCGAGATTAGTAGCATAATATATACACATTAGATATGTTCTAGAATAGTGAGTTTAGTAACACAATATATACACATTAGATATGTTCTAGAATAGCGAGATTAGTAGCACAATATATACACATTAGATATGTTCTAGAATAGCGAGATTAGTAGCACAATATATACACATTAGATATGTTCTAGAATAGTGAGATTAGTAGCATAATATATACACATTAGATATGATCTAGAATAGTGATATTAGTAGCACAATATATATATATATACACATTAGATATGTTCTAGAATAGTGAGATTAGTAGCACAATATATACACATTAGATATGTTCTAGAATAGTGAGATTAGTAGCATAATATATACACATTAGATATGTTCTAGAATAGTGAGATTAGTAGCACAATATATACACATTAGATATGTTCTAGAATAGCGAGATTAGTAGCACAATATATACACATTAGATATGATCTAGAATAGCGAGATTAGTATCACAATATATACACATTAGATATGTTCTAGAATAGTGAGATTAGTAGCACAATATATACACATTAGATATGTTCTAGAATAGTGAGATTAGTAGCACAATATATACACATTAGATATGTTCTAGAATAGTGAGATTAGTAGCACAATATATACACATTAGATATGTTCTAGAATAGTGAGATTAGTAGCACAATATATACACATTAGATATGTTCTAGAATAGTGAGATTAGTAGCACAATATATACACATTAGATATGTTCTAGAATAGTGAGATTAGTAGCACAATATATACACATTAGATAAGATCTAGAATAGCGAGATTAGTAGCACAATATATACACATTAGATATGTTCTAGAATAGTGAGATTAGTAGCACAATATATACACATTAGATATGATCTAGAATAGCGAGATTAGTAGCACAATATATACACATTAGATATGATCTAGAATAGCGAGATTAGTAGCACAATATATACACATTAGATATGATCTAGAATAGCGAGATTAGTAGCACAATATATACACATTAGATATGTTCTAGAATAGTGAGATTAGTAGCACAATATATACACATTAGATAAGATCTAGAATAGCGAGATTAGTAGCACAATATATACACATTAGATATGTTCTAGAATAGTGAGATTAGTAGCACAATATATACACATTAGATATGTTCTAGAATAGTGAGATTAGTAGCACAATATATACACATTAGATAAGATCTAGAATAGCGAGATTAGTAGCACAATATATACACATTAGATATGTTCTAGAATAGCGAGATTAGTAGCACAATATATACACATTAGATATGATCTAGAATAGCGAGATTAGTAGCACAATATATACACATTAGATATGATCTAGAATAGCGAGATTAGTAGCACAATATATACACATTAGATATGATCTAGAATAGCGAGATTAGTAGCACAATATATACACATTAGATATGTTCTAGAATAGTGAGATTAGTAGCACAATATATACACATTAGATATGTTCTAGAATAGCGAGATTAGTAGCACAATATATACACATTAGATATGTTCTAGAATAGTGAGATTAGTAGCACAATATATACACATTAGATAAGTGATCCTTGAGTGCGGCGCATATATTCGCCGTATATAAATATTACACCTCAGAGATGGAGAAATGGGAAGAACATGGGACAGGGGGACATGGACTCAAAAGAGGGACAGTCCCTCCGAATCAGTGACACTTGGAAGCTGTGGATGTACAGATATAATTACACAAGTGTCAGTTGTATATAATGATGTCACATGCGCAGTGTGTGTGTGTCGCTCCGTCACTAGTGATGTCACATTTTAGTTCTGTTTTATCCTCCAGGTGCTCAGGGGCCCCCAGGTGTTGCCGGGGCTTCTGGTAAACATGGACCCCCGGGACCCAAAGGAGACGCTGGAGCGCCAGGTAACATGACTCACTGATACAGGATTCCTTCAGTGTGTTACAACATTGTAACTGTCACTAAATGATACATTACAATCGTCCTCAGTGCAGGATCCTCAGTGATTCAGCCCCATATCAGCAATACCAATAGGGTCATGGAAATACCCTAATAATCACACAAACTGTAGACTGACAGGATGATACATCACTAACGCCAGGTAGCGACAGATGAGCGTCTGTAGCGGCATTTTCAGAGCGGCCGCTAGTAGTCGCTGTGCTCGGTTGTGGGTCGCTAGTTCATAGCGACTCAGTCACTGTGCATCCAAGATGAATACATTGTGGTGAGTCGCTATATGACCAGTACAGCGCTGCATGGGAGCGCAAGTTAGCGACTGCTCATAGCGACCGACTCACACCATATTCAGCAAAAAAACAGCCTCACAAATCTCTGGCGCTGAAAAATGCTTCTCTGAAGCCCAGAGCGCAGGAGGCGGTGTGATTAAAGTCTGTTTTTCAGCATCTATCCACCAGTAACAAAGCGAAAACATATGGAATTACATTGTAACAACATTGTAACATGACACTTTAATGGCAGAGCTGTGATGTCATTTCTGAGGAAATATATAAAACATGAAACATTTTTGAAAAAAAAGAGGTCACAACATTATTTGAGATTTATAAAAAAAAAAAAAAACCCCGTTTAAAGAGAAGGAAAGGCTCGTCCAATGAAATATATGGGAGAGCGACAGGTAGCGAGAGGTCATACCTGGCGCTGTGCAAGGCTGAACACCGGCGCTGTACGCTGAGCCTGGGATAATGATGAATCAGATGCTACATGGCGCTGTTTCAGTCGCTAAACAGAATTTGCTTGATAAATGTGTAATTGCTGCCGTGTCTGGCGTTCTCCTGTCGCTACCTGCCATTACCTGCCGCTACCTGTCGCTACCTGCCATTACCTGTCGCTCCCTGCCATTACCTGTCGCTACCTGCCATTACCTGTCGCTACCTGCCGCTACCTGCCGCTACCTGTCACTACCTGTCGCTACCTGTCGCTACCTGCCATTACCTGTCGCTACCTGCCATTACCTGTCACTACCTGTCACTACCTGTCGCTACCTGTCGCTACCTGCCATTACCTGTCACTACCTGTCACTACCTGTCGCTACCTGCCATTACCTGTCACTACCTGTCGCTACCTGTCGCTACCTGCCATTACCTGTCACTACCTGTCGCTACCTGCCATTACCTGTCACTACCTGTCGCTACCTGTCGCTACCTGCCATTACCTGTCACTACCTGTCACTACCTGTCGCTACCTGCCATTACCTGTCACTACCTGTCGCTACCTGCCATTACCTGTCACTACCTGTCGCTACCTGTCGCTACCTGCCATTACCTGCCACTACCTGTCGCTACCTACCATTACCTGTCACTACCTGCCGCTACCTGCCATTACCTGTCGCTACCTATCACTACCTGTCGCTACCTGCCATTACCTGTCACTACCTGCCGCTACCTGCCACTACCTGTCGCTACCTGCCACTACCTGTCACTACCTGCCATTACCTGCCACTACCTGTCGCTACCTACCATTACCTGTCACTACCTGCCGCTACCTGCCATTACCTGTCGCTACCTGCCATTACCTGTCACTACCTGTCACTACCTGTCGCTACCTGTCGCTACCTGCCATTACCTGTCACTACCTGTCACTACCTGTCGCTACCTGCCATTACCTGTCACTACCTGTCGCTACCTGCCATTACCTGTCACTACCTGTCGCTACCTGCCATTACCTGTCACTACCTGTCACTACCTGTCGCTACCTGCCATTACCTGTCACTACCTGTCGCTTCCTGTCGCTACCTGCCATTACCTGTCACTACCTGTCGCTACCTGCCATTACCTGTCACTACCTGTCGCTACCTGTCGCTACCTGCCATTACCTGTCACTACCTGTCACTACCTGTCGCTACCTGCCATTACCTGTCACTACCTGTCGCTACCTGCCATTACCTGTCACTACCTGTCGCTACCTGTCGCTACCTGCCATTACCTGCCACTACCTGTCGCTACCTACCATTACCTGTCACTACCTGCCGCTACCTGCCATTACCTGTCGCTACCTATCACTACCTGTCGCTACCTGCCATTACCTGTCACTACCTGCCGCTACCTGCCACTACCTGTCGCTACCTGCCACTACCTGTCACTACCTGCCATTACCTGCCACTACCTGTCGCTACCTACCATTACCTGTCACTACCTGCCGCTACCTGCCATTACCTGTCGCTACCTGCCATTACCTGTCACTACCTGTCACTACCTGTCGCTACCTGTCGCTACCTGCCATTACCTGTCACTACCTGTCACTACCTGTCGCTACCTGCCATTACCTGTCACTACCTGTCGCTACCTGCCATTACCTGTCACTACCTGTCGCTACCTGTCGCTACCTGCCATTACCTGTCACTACCTGTCACTACCTGTCGCTACCTGCCATTACCTGTCACTACCTGTCGCTACCTGCCATTACCTGTCACTACCTGTCGCTACCTGTCGCTACCTGCCATTACCTGCCACTACCTGTCGCTACCTACCATTACCTGTCACTACCTGCCGCTACCTGCCATTACCTGTCGCTACCTATCACTACCTGTCGCTACCTGCCATTACCTGTCACTACCTGCCGCTACCTGCCACTACCTGTCGCTACCTGCCACTACCTGTCACTACCTGCCATTACCTGCCACTACCTGTCGCTACCTACCATTACCTGTCACTACCTGCCGCTACCTGCCATTACCTGTCGCTACCTATCACTACCTGTCGCTACCTGCCATTACCTGTCACTACCTGCCGCTACCTGCCACTACCTGTCGCTACCTGTCGCTACCTGTCACTACCTGCCACTACCTGTCACTACCTGCCATTACCTGTCACTACCTGCCGCTACCTGCCACTACCTGTCGCTACCTGCCATTACCTGCCACTACCTGTCGCTACCTGCCATTACCTGTCACTACCTGTCGCTACCTGCCGCTACCTGCCATTACCTGTCACTACCTGTCACTACCTGTCGCTACCTGTCACTACCTGCCATTACCTGTCACTACCTGCCGCTACCTGCCACTACCTGTCGCTACCTGCCATTACCTGCCACTACCTGTCGCTACCTGCCATTACCTGTCACTACCTGTCACTACCTGTCGCTACCTGTCGCTACCTGCCATTACCTGTCACTACCTGCCGCTACCTGCCACTACCTGTCGCTACCTGCCATTACCTGCCACTACCTGTCGCTACCTGCCATTACCTGTCACTACCTGTCGCTACCTGCCGCTACCTGCTATTACCTGTCACTACCTGTCACTACCTGTCGCTACCTGTCATTACCTGTCGCTACCTGTCATTACCTGTCGCTACCTGCCATTACCTGTCGCTACCTGCCGCTACCTGCCATTACCTGCAGGTAGCGTCAGGTAGCGCCTTGTAAATGACAGGTAGCGACAGGTAGCGTCAGGTAGCGCCTTTTAAATGACAGGTAGCGGCTGGTTAATGGCAGGTAGCGACAGGTGAACGCCGGACACGGCAGCAATTACACATTTATCAAGCAGAATCTGTTTAGCGACTGGGATAGCGCCATGTAGCGTCCGATTCATTATTATCCCAGGCTCAGTGTAGAGCGCCGGTGTTCAGCCTTGCACAGCGCCAGGTATGACCTCTCGCTACCTGTCGCTCCCCCATACATTTCAATGGACATTATTTTATTTCTCTTTAAACAGGGTTTTTGTTTTCTTTTTTTTTTCTTTTTTTTTATTCTCAAATAATGTTGTGACGTCTCCTGGCCGAGAAAAAGCCATTTTTTCATTTTATTTTTAAATTTTATATATTTATACAGAAATGACATCACAGCTCTGCCATTATAGTGTCATGTGACAATGTTGTTTCAATGTAATTCCATATGTTTTCGCTTTGTTACTGGTGGATAGATGCTGAAAAACAGACTTTAATCACACAGCCTCCTGCGCTCTGGGCTTCAGAGAAGCATTTTTGAGCCCCGGAGGTGTGTGAGGCTGTTTTTTTTATGAATATGGTGTGAGTCGGTCACAATAACCAGTCGCTAACATGCGCTCCCATACTGCACTGTACTGGTCATATAGCGACTCCCCACAGCGTATTCATCATTGCTCTGAACTAGCGACCAACGGCCGATCACAGCGACTACTAGCGGACGCTCTGAAATTCTGCTACAGACGCTCATCTGTCGCTACCTGGCGTTAGTGATGAATCAGCCTGCCCGTCGCTATAAACTAGCGACCCACGGCCGAGCACAGCGACTACTAGCGGACGCTCTGAAATGCCGCTACAGACGCTCATCTGTCGCTACCTGGCGTTAGTGATGAATCAGCCTGCCCGTCGCTATAAACTAGCGACCCACGGCCGAGCACAGCGACTACTAGCGGACGCTCTGAAATGCCGCTACAGACGCTCATCTGTCGCTACCTGGCGTTAGTGATGAATCAGCCTGAAAGAAACTTTGGACTGAAGTTTATCTTTCCCTTTTATCGCCATCTACTGGACAATAAATGTGCTGCAAGAGAACGATAATTGCGGCTAGTGAGAGATATCTGTATATTTTATGTCTGTGCAGGACAACCTGGACCACAAGGTGCGGCTGGTGCTCCTGGACCAAGAGGTGGACCGGGACCTGCAGGACCTCCAGGGCAAAAAGCCGACCCTACCGGTAATATTCATAATAAGCGGCAAAAGTTATTGATATGAGTTTACCTTGTGCACCTGGCGCTTTATAGAAGCTGTCAGCGAAACGCGTGTCACATGATCACACTAACAGCCCAGCACCTATGATTAGTGGTGAGCGGGTTGGTTGAAATTCGGGTTCGATGAATTCGGCCAAACTTGATGCGTAACTTCAGGTCTGGGACCCCGAAACCAAAACCCATTGAAGACAGTGAGAACTATGGGGCCCAAAAATCCCGGAAAAATGGGCCAAAGGGCTGAACATTGAGGAGAACACCAGGGAGAAAATATATACATTCATCCATCAACATATATTGAAAAATATATACATCAGTAAAGAAATATATTCTTAAATGTATACATATATACATCAATAAATGAATCTATACATAAATCTATACATATATAAATCAATAAATAAACATATACATAAATCTATACATATATACATCAATAAATGAATCTATACATAAATCTATACATATATACATCAATAAATGAATCTATACATAAATCTATACATATATAAATCAATAAATAAATATATACATAAATCTATACATATATAAATCAATAAATAAATATATACCTCAATCTATACATATATACATCAATAAATAAATATATACCTCAATCTATACATATATACATCAATAAATAAATATATACATAAATCTATACATATATACATCAATAAATAAATATATACATAAATCTATACATATATACATCAATAAATAAATATATACCTCAATCTATACATATATACATCAATAAATAAATATATACATAAATCTATACATATATACATCAATAAATAAATATATACATAAATCTATACATATATACATCAATAAATGAATCTATACATAAATCTATACATATATACATCAATAAATAAATATATACATAAATCTATACATATATACATCAATAAATAAATATATACATAAATCTATACATATATACATCAATAAATGAATCTATACATAAATCTATACATATATACATCAATAAATGAATCTATACATAAATCTATACATATATACATCAATAAATAAATATATACATAAATCTATACATATATACATCAATAAATAAATATATTCATAAATCTATACATATATACATCAATAAATAAATCTATACATAAATCTATACATATATACATCAATAAATAAATATATACATAAATCTATACATATATACATCAATAAATAAATATATACATAAATCTATACATATATACATCAATAAATAAATATATACATAAATCTATACATATATACATCAGTAAATGAATCTATACATAAATCTATACATATATACATCAATAAATAAATATATACATAAATCTATACATATATACATCAATAAATGAATCTATACATAAATCTATACATATATACATCAATAAATAAATATATACATAAATCTATACATATATACATCAATAAATAAATATATACATAAATCTATACATATATACATCAATAAATAAATATATACATAAATCTATACATATATACATCAATAAATGAATCTATACATAAATCTATACATATATACATCAATAAATGAATCTATACATAAATCTATACATATATACATCAATAAATAAATATATACATAAATCTATACATATATACATCAATAAATAAATATATTCATAAATCTATACATATATACATCAATAAATAAATCTATACATAAATCTATACATATATACATCAATAAATAAATATATACATAAATCTATACATATATAAATCAATAAATAAATATATTCATAAATCTATACATATATACATCAATAAATATATATATACATAAATCTATACATATATACATCAATAAATGAATCTATACATAAATCTATACATATATACATCAATAAATAAATATATACCTCAATCTATACATATATACATCAATAAATGAATCTATACATAAATCTATACATATATACATCAATAAATAAATATATACATAAATCTATACATATATACATCAATAAATAAATATATACATAAATCTATACATATATACATCAATAAATAAATATATACCTCAATCTATACATATATACATCAATAAATGAATCTATACATAAATCTATACATATATACATCAATAAATAAATATATACATAAATCTATACATATATACATCAATAAATAAATATATACCTCAATCTATACATATATACATCAATAAATAAATATATACATAAATCTATACATATATACATCAATAAATAAATATATACATAAATCTATACATATATACATCAATAAATAAATATATACATCAATCTATACATATATACATCAATAAATAAATATATACATCAATCTATACATATATACATCAATAAATAAATATATACATAAATCTATACATATATACATCAATAAATAAATATATACATAAATCTATACATATATACATCAATAAATAAATATATACATAAATCTATACATATATACATCAATAAATAAATATATACATAAATCTATACATATATACATCAATAAATAAATATATACATAAATCTATACATATATACATCAATAAATAAATATATACATAAATCTATACATATATACATCAATAAATAAATATATACATAAATCTATACATATATACATCAATAAATGAATCTATACATAAATCTATACATATATACATCAATAAATAAACATATACATAAATCTATACATATATACATCAATAAATAAATCTATACATAAATCTATACATATATACATCAATAAATAAATCTATACATAAATCTATACATATATACATCAATAAATAAATATATACCTCAATCTATACATATATACATCAATAAATAAATATATACCTCAATCTATACATATATACATCAATAAATAAATATATACCTCAATCTATACATATATACATCAATAAATAAATATATACATAAATCTATACATATATACATCAATAAATAAATATATACATAAATCTATACATATATACATCAATAAATGAATCTATACATAAATCTATACATATATACATCAATAAATAAATATATACATAAATCTATACATATATACATCAATAAATAAATATATACATAAATCTATACATATATACATCAATAAATGAATCTATACATAAATCTATACATATATACATCAATAAATGAATCTATACATAAATCTATACATATATACATCAATAAATAAATATATACATAAATCTATACATATATACATCAATAAATAAATATATACCTCAATCTATACATATATACATCAATAAATAAATATATACATAAATCTATACATATATACATCAATAAATAAATATATACATAAATCTATACATATATACATCAATAAATAAATATATACATAAATCTATACATATATACATCAATAAATAAATATATACATAAATCTATACATATATACATCAATAAATAAATATATACATAAATCTATACATATATACATCAATAAATAAATATATACCTCAATCTATACATATATACATCAATAAATAAATATATACATAAATCTATACATATATACATCAATAAATAAATATATACATAAATCTATACATATATACATCAATAAATAAATATATACATAAATCTATACATATATACATCAATAAATAAATATATACATAAATCTATACATATATACATCAATAAATAAATATATACATAAATCTATACATATATACATCAATAAATGAATCTATACATAAATCTATACATATATACATCAATAAATAAACATATACATAAATCTATACATATATACATCAATAAATAAATCTATACATAAATCTATACATATATACATCAATAAATAAATCTATACATAAATCTATACATATATACATCAATAAATAAATATATACCTCAATCTATACATATATACATCAATAAATAAATATATACCTCAATCTATACATATATACATCAATAAATAAATATATACCTCAATCTATACATATATACATCAATAAATAAATATATACATAAATCTATACATATATACATCAATAAATAAATATATACATAAATCTATACATATATACATCAATAAATGAATCTATACATAAATCTATACATATATACATCAATAAATAAATATATACATAAATCTATACATATATACATCAATAAATAAATATATACATAAATCTATACATATATACATCAATAAATGAATCTATACATAAATCTATACATATATACATCAATAAATGAATCTATACATAAATCTATACATATATACATCAATAAATAAATATATACATAAATCTATACATATATACATCAATAAATAAATATATACCTCAATCTATACATATATACATCAATAAATAAATATATACATAAATCTATACATATATACATCAATAAATAAATATATACATAAATCTATACATATATACATCAATAAATAAATATATACATAAATCTATACATATATACATCAATAAATGAATCTATACATAAATCTATACATATATACATCAATAAATGAATCTATACATAAATCTATACATATATACATCAATAAATAAATATATACATAAATCTATACATATATACATCAATAAATAAATATATACCTCAATCTATACATATATACATCAATAAATAAATATATACATAAATCTATACATATATACATCAATAAATAAATATATACATAAATCTATACATATATACATCAATAAATAAATATATACATAAATCTATACATATATACATCAATAAATAAATATATACATAAATCTATACATATATACATCAATAAATAAATATATACATAAATCTATACATATATACATCAATAAATGAATCTATACATAAATCTATACATATATACATCAATAAATAAACATATACATAAATCTATACATATATACATCAATAAATAAATCTATACATAAATCTATACATATATACATCAATAAATAAATCTATACATAAATCTATACATATATACATCAATAAATAAATATATACCTCAATCTATACATATATACATCAATAAATAAATATATACCTCAATCTATACATATATACATCAATAAATAAATATATACCTCAATCTATACATATATACATCAATAAATAAATATATACATAAATCTATACATATATACATCAATAAATAAATATATACATAAATCTATACATATATACATCAATAAATGAATCTATACATAAATCTATACATATATACATCAATAAATAAATATATACATAAATCTATACATATATACATCAATAAATAAATATATACATAAATCTATACATATATACATCAATAAATGAATCTATACATAAATCTATACATATATACATCAATAAATGAATCTATACATAAATCTATACATATATACATCAATAAATAAATATATACATAAATCTATACATATATACATCAATAAATAAATATATTCATAAATCTATACATATATACATCAATAAATAAATCTATACATAAATCTATACATATATACATCAATAAATAAATATATACATAAATCTATACATATATACATCAATAAATAAATATATACATAAATCTATACATATATACATCAATAAATAAATATATACATAAATCTATACATATATACATCAATAAATGAATCTATACATAAATCTATACATATATACATCAATAAATAAATATATACATAAATCTATACATATATACATCAATAAATGAATCTATACATAAATCTATACATATATACATCAATAAATAAATATATACATAAATCTATACATATATACATCAATAAATAAATATATACATAAATCTATACATATATACATCAATAAATAAATATATACATAAATCTATACATATATACATCAATAAATGAATCTATACATAAATCTATACATATATACATCAATAAATGAATCTATACATAAATCTATACATATATACATCAATAAATAAATATATACATAAATCTATACATATATACATCAATAAATAAATATATTCATAAATCTATACATATATACATCAATAAATAAATCTATACATAAATCTATACATATATACATCAATAAATAAATATATACATAAATCTATACATATATAAATCAATAAATAAATATATTCATAAATCTATACATATATACATCAATAAATATATATATACATAAATCTATACATATATACATCAATAAATGAATCTATACATAAATCTATACATATATACATCAATAAATAAATATATACCTCAATCTATACATATATACATCAATAAATAAATATATACATAAATCTATACATATATACATCAATAAATAAATATATACCTCAATCTATACATATATACATCAATAAATGAATCTATACATAAATCTATACATATATACATCAATAAATAAATATATACATAAATCTATACATATATACATCAATAAATAAATATATACCTCAATCTATACATATATACATCAATAAATAAATATATACATAAATCTATACATATATACATCAATAAATAAATATATACATAAATCTATACATATATACATCAATAAATAAATATATACCTCAATCTATACATATATACATCAATAAATAAATATATACATAAATCTATACATATATACATCAATAAATAAATATATACATAAATCTATACATATATACATCAATAAATAAATATATACCTCAATCTATACATATATACATCAATAAATAAATATATACATAAATCTATACATATATACATCAATAAATAAATATATACATAAATCTATACATATATACATCAATAAATAAATATATACATAAATCTATACATATATACATCAATAAATAAATATATACATAAATCTATACATATATACATCAATAAATAAATATATACATAAATCTATACATATATACATCAATAAATGAATCTATACATAAATCTATACATATATACATCAATAAATAAACATATACATAAATCTATACATATATACATCAATAAATAAATCTATACATAAATCTATACATATATACATCAATAAATAAATCTATACATAAATCTATACATATATACATCAATAAATAAATATATACCTCAATCTATACATATATACATCAATAAATAAATATATACCTCAATCTATACATATATACATCAATAAATAAATATATACCTCAATCTATACATATATACATCAATAAATAAATATATACATAAATCTATACATATATACATCAATAAATAAATATATACCTCAATCTATACATATATACATCAATAAATAAATATATACCTCAATCTATACATATATACATCAATAAATGAATCTATACATAAATCTATACATATATACATCAATAAATAAATATATACATAAATCTATACATATATACATCAATAAATAAATATATACCTCAATCTATACATATATACATCAATAAATAAATATATACCTCAATCTATACATATATACATCAATAAATGAATCTATACATAAATCTATACATATATACATCAATAAATAAATATATACATAAATCTATACATATATACATCAATAAATAAATATATACATAAATCTATACATATATACATCAATAAATGAATCTATACATAAATCTATACATATATACATCAATAAATAAATATATACCTCAATCTATACATATATACATCAATAAATAAACATATACATAAATCTATACATATATACATCAATAAATAAACATATACATAAATCTATACATATATACATCAATAAATAAATATATACATAAATCTATACATATATACATCAATAAATAAATATATACATAAATCTATACATATATACATCAATAAATGAATCTATACATAAATCTATACATATATACATCAATAAATAAATATATACATAAATCTATACATATATACATCAATAAATGAATCTATACATAAATCTATACATATATACACACAAATACATAAATATATACATCAATAAGTAAATATATATATTTCAGTGTGACCTGTATTAGGCTCCACTTTGTTTCGGCACAGCGGCTGGGGCACACATGATGGGGGTGTGGCCTCTCTGCTGCCCCCGGGGGTTGTTTATTTTAGGAGATACATTGTAACAGTTACAGGAATAGAAACACTTTGAATAGGCGAATGAATCATTTATTGCTGCAGATCTGCATGTTACACCTCAAAGAGGGACAATATGTAAATGAGGCCATGCCCCCTCATTGAGAGATGGATGAAGCCACGCCCCCTCATTGAGGGATGGATGAAGCCACTCCCCCTCATTGAGGGATGGATGAAGCCACGCCCCCTCATTGAGGGATGAATGAAGCCACGCCCCCTCATTGAGGGGTGGATGAAGCCACTCCCCCTCATTGAGGGATGGATGAAGCCACTCCCCCTCATTGAGGGATGGATGAAGCCACTCCCCCTCATTGAGGGATGGATGAAGCCACTCCCCCTCATTGAGGGATGGATGAAGCCACGCCCCCTCATTGAGGGGTGGATGAAGCCACTCCCCCTCATTGAGGGATGGGTGAAGCCATGCCCTTCATTGAGAGTTGGATGCAGCCACTCCCCCTCATTGAGGGATGGATGAAGCCACACCCCCTCATTGAGGGATGGATAGGAGATACATTGTAACAGTTACAGGAATAGAAACACTTTGAATAGGCGAATGCATCATTTATTGCTGCAGATCTGCATGTTACACCTCAAAGAGGGACAAATGAGAACAATGAGGGACAATAGGGTTGATTCACAGCCCCTTTCTCACAATTTTATTGCTTGAAAATTCACGTTCTCGTCCATTTTTCCTCCTCGTCTAATTCAGCAGAGCCTTTTTTTCTGCAATAATTTTTGTGTGAATTTTCGTTTGGTAGTAAGACCTACAAGAAAAGGCTCTGAATCAACCCTAATATGTCCTTTTTTTCTATGTTCTTTTTACTTCACATAAACATTCCTTGTAATCAGTGTCAGTCTCTCGTTACCTACACCCGGGAATCTGCCGATATTACTAACCTTCATCCCGTGTCCTCTCTTCTTCTCCGTAGACCTCACTGACATAAAAACCAAACTGAGTCATCTGCAATCCATCGTGGAGCAGCAAAAGAAAGGTGAGTACAGACTCGTCACTAGTGTTGGGCTTCCGATTCAGGGCTGTGAGGAATATTGGGAATAGTTTCATATCTATACTCGGTCACATGGGCAATAGGCCAAGTGCACAGCTCAGGTGTGACAAGTGCCTCATCAGGAGGCCTCAGCTCAGGAAAACCACAATGATAAGGGTCGGACTTCACTCAGCTAGCCCAGAACCCGGCCCATCTGGCAGGAAGGACCCCCTGCCGACACACACACAGGCTACGGACTTTAAAGCCGGGTCATAATTTCTTCAATACATTTTTTATAGAAAGTATTAATCTATAACATATTCAACACAGTTATAAGATACACTGTTGCCGTTGAATACATCGATATACATGTTGCATCAAGTTCCTCTACTATTTTTCACATCTTCCTCCACCAAATTGCGACGGTATAAACGTACAACCTAAAATCTTGCATTCTTAGCTAGGTCGTCCAAGTCTGACACCCAGGCCATGATTACAGGGACAACAGCTCCCCTATCAAGGGGTTCTACTGCTGTTAGAACCCCAGGTTCGGCTGATGCCCGGCTGGTGGCTGGGGTCAATTCTTACCCCATCTGCAGTACCAATAGCCACCATCGGGTGTCAGCAGAGCCCTGGCTGCCCTCTCACCCAATCTGCAGTTCCATTAGCCACCAGAAGGTGTCAGCAGAGCCCTGGCTGCTCTCTCACCCCACCTGCAGTTCCATTAGCCACCAGAAGGTGTCAGCAGAGCTCTGGCTGCTCTCTTACCCCATCTGCAGTACCAATAGCCACCAGCAGGTGTCAGCAGAGCCCTGGCTGCTCTCTCACCCCACCTGCAGTTCCATTAGCCACCGGCAGGTGTCAGCAGAGCTCTGGCTGCTCTCTTACCCCATCTGCAGTACCAATAGCCACCAGCAGGTGTCAGCAGAGCCCTGGCTGCCCTCTCACCCCATCTGCAGTTCCGTTAGCCACCAGAAGGTGTCAGCAGAGCTCTTGCTCTCTCTCCCCATTATGTGCGGCACCTGGTGTGAGGGCTATTTAAAGGGCTCAGCCCTCCACCTGGTGCAGCAGGATTTTGGTTGCTTTGTTTGCTTTGTTGTATCTGTATTGGAACCCGAGTCTGTATCTGAATTTGTACCTGATCCGGAGTTTGTATGGCAACCTGAGGCTGCTTGCTGATGGCACCTGTCCTGAGCCATTGGGTGAGTGCGCCAGCACCTTAGGGCTTCTGCTATTTCCTTTATTAGTTATTCCTCTAGTTAGTCTTGTTTTTTTGTCCCTTTGGTTGTAAATCTGAATTGAAGATCTTTTTGTTTGTTTCCTTTGACTTACTAATAAACCCCCCTGTTTACAGCATTTCCTTTGTCTGTGTCTTTGCTCTGGCCGAACCCTCTGCTCCCCTGGCGGAGAGTTTACGTTGGAGAACGCTCCGGCCTGACAACTGGAGTACTTTGAAGGGGGGAAGGGAAAGGAATGCTTCACGGAGGGGGGGAGAAAAGAAGAGCAAAGAAAAAGAAGAAAAAGAAAAAAAAAAGGGGGAAGGAGTTATAGTTGGAGAGGGAAACCAGAAAGGATGGGGGCAGGTGAGGAAAGACCGGGGTATATGAGAATCCGATTAGTCACTCAATCACACCGTTAGAAGGTTGACATCAAAATCTGCCGGCATGTAGATCCATGGAGCCCACACCTCCTGAAATCTCTCTAGACCTCCATGTCCGTGCATTGCAGACATAATGTAATTGACCTTGTTTTTCAATTCTCTAAAGCTCAGACCCGGCGTCTTCCAGGCCTTGGCGATGGCCATTTTTGCTCCTGTTAGAATATGATATACAAGGTGCTTTTGCATCATTGAACCTCTACCTATGGGGCTGTTGAGTAGTGCTATCTGGTTCTGGTCAATATGTCTACCCATGACCTTGCTGAGGACCTCGAAGACCTTTTTCCGGAAGCTCTTAACCTTGTCACAATCCCACCAGATGTGGAGGTATGTCCCAGCTGAGGGACAAAAGCTCTAAAGCTAAGCCCCTGAGGGCCTCCTGCATAACGGCCCATTTGTTCGAGGACCAAGTACCATCTCAAAACCACCTTTATGTTTGCTTCGATCGACATAACTGATGCTGCTAAGCTGAAGGAGTTCAGCCACATCATCTGCCAGTCTCTCTGCTCTTTTGCCCACCGAATAACTGTCTAGAGATTTCCGAGACTGCCCCTCTCCCTCTAGGATCCCGCCTACATCGCGTTTCAAAGGATGTAAATTGGTCTGCCCCCTTCACATCTCTTATTACCGATTTATTGAAGTGTGCTACTTGTAGGTACCCAAATAAATATTTTGGTTGTATCTGGTACTTTTCCCTCAACTGTTGGAAAGTGGCCACACTGGAGCCTTGGAGACATTCAAATCGGCGCATTATCGGGTCATAATTTCATAAGGGATTATGGAATTGTCCTTCATCCGAGCCTGTTATCAGTTACATTTTCACGATCTGGTGACCGAGACGAGTGACCCTGCGAGACTTTCTCTGTCCCCCAGGTGAGGCAATACGAAGAAATCCTTCTGGGAGCCAGGTAGGAAGGCCTTAGTCAGTCTCAAGGTGTGACTAGAACCCAACTGTATCTAATGACACCAGAACCGACTGTCTATGGCCTTCTGTTGGAAATGTATGAGCCCTGTTAGGTTTCAAAGGTCTAAGCTAGCAGCTGTACGGGGAGATGATCTAGTTCCATCCCAGGGGACGGGAGGGGGAGTGACCAATCAGCTGTCCACCTCTAGGGAAGGACACACTGGATATTGTGCTGGAACAAGCCAGGAAGCAGGAACAAGCAAGACAAATCATACCTCCTTGCATCTATGCCTGACATCAGATATCTATTCATCGCATGTATATTGTTTGTGTAGTGTGCCCTTATGGTGATTCAATCTTGTCCGTTATTGCCCGTATCTCGATCTGTGAATCCACAAGTCCGTGCTCTTGCTATAACATGCTCCCATGTCTGGCTTCTGACCCGATATAACCCAGTTAGTGGACCAGGGCTATGTCAAATGAGAAACTAGTGGCAGTCCCACTATGCTGGCAGAGCTCTGTTTACTGTTGTTAGTGAAAGGGACCTTCAGCCTGTCAGGGTTTTGGGAGCATGTTGTGCCCGGCCAGCGACCACATGGACCGAACTCTCTCACTCCCTCAGTCCGTGTGTACTGGAGGGGGGTTGTGTGCACATCTGTGCTAAAGCTGACCCCCCAAACCCTCCTGGAGGGGCAGAATATTAGATTTTGGCCCACCCTGGGGCATTGTGCAGGAGCCATTCGACTCCCTTATCCAGCAGGTATAGAACTGGACGTTGCTACAAAATTGCTTGAAAGTACTAAGCTATATGCCGCCTTGGTTACTAAAAGTATTTGACTCGATCTCTTATAGTCACTGTATGTCATGGAAGATCTTTTCCCATGTTACTACTATGTATCATGTGTTCTTAGAGAGAAGCAGTTTATGTTGTTTGACTGAAGTTTTAGAGGACGGGTGGCACTCCCTGAGCCTTGTTGAGCCTCTTCCCCAAGTCGGCTACCGCTATTTCCGGCGGAGTTTAAAAAGTGATTTCACTCTTATTTTAGTTCAAAAATGTACTCGTTCAACCCCAGTTAGAGCCTGTCTCTTCTACCTTTTTATCTTTACCGTTCCCAGAGTTCCTACCTCTATTCTTCTGAATCCGTTCTAATTCAAAATGGCACTCCCACCTGTTCTGAGGCGCCCCCGTAAACTGCTGCACTAGGGGCAAGTGCCCCCCCCACTCCCCCCTTGCTATGCCCCTGATTCTAAACATAAATATTCTGTCAAAATTCCTATTTATTTTTCAAACTGTTCTCCTTCAACCCCCACATTCTTCAACATAGAGAGAAACAGGAGCTTAATATTAGCTTAATATTATACTGTATGTCCTTACACATACAGTGTCAAGAACGGCTATCCGTCAGGCAGACCCCCTCCTTCGTGCCCGTTTAACGGTGGTCCTGGGTGTCATTCAGCCTTTCAAATGAGCCTAGGAGATAAGAAATACATGAGAAGGACACAGTCATTGGAATGTGTTCGACTGTCACACGGAGAGCGCTTCTGCCGCCCCTTCCTTTGACGTACTTTATAGTAAAATAGAAAACTTACACGCGTCATCTACAGGGGGCATATCATCGTATTAGAAAAAAAACTCTATCTGGCTCAGTAATTGGTCTGCTCTACCTAACAAGCACATTCTTTGGAATGTTAGCTACGCCTGAAGGCAGGACACTCAAAGGCGTTGTCCAGCTTCCCGACACCATCTTTATCACAGTGATATATTAGTAGCAGCTTATTCCATTATCTTCATAATCCTAAGCATTATTGTCAAGCAAAAGAGAAATAGCGCAGCGTGAAGTGGATGCCTGAGGGTTTATTTCACCTTTATTAGCACTAAGCATAAAATGCAGAGAGAAAGATAAAATAGAGTGGAAACTAAAGGAGGGAGGGAATGTTCACCATCATATGTTTAATTATTTATGACCTCCATCCATCACAACAGTAATCTATCGTTAGCATGTGAAGCTCAGGAACATAACCATAAGGTGTGTCCGAGGTGGAATAGGTGTCCAAAGGATATTAGAAGACTCATCTAAAAGTGATACTAAAGGCGAGCGCATGATTGTTCTCCCATTGTCTTGAGCTACACGATGCGCTGTCCCAAACTTCAACCTTACCAATCACTTTAATCATATAAATGAAAGAGGTGCCTCACGGAGTCAGGCAACATAACTCATATTTGTCGGAGTTTCTCCCCTGTAAAAGTTCTCTGGGAAACCATTACCCTTATTTTTTACTTGCAAATCACTTTAATCATAAAGTGATGGCTCCCGAACACACCGCGCAAACACCCGCCTCCACTCAGCTGGTGGACGCAATTTTTTTTTTTGCGTGAAAATTTCTGTGGTCGCCCATTTTTTCCCTCGTCTGATTAAGTGAATTTTTGTGTGAATGGTTTTCATTTAGCGTGATTTACGTTTAGTAGCGAGACCTGCAATAAAACTGCTCTGAATCAACCCTAAAGTTCCTGTTTTGCTTATAAAAATCTAATAAAAGTCTAAATAAAAGAAACATTTGATGGTTAAATGAGGTGACTGACGCTCTCTCCTTTACAAGGTAAAATAGGTTAGATATAAAAATCTATTATTTGGCTAATAAGAAGGAATAGTGAAATATATAGATATAGGACACAGCGGCCATTTTTTTTCTGATGATTTTTCCCTTTGTCTCCTCCCATTTCAGCTTTGTCATATCTTAAAGGAGCGGCCATCGGCGGCAACAAGATCTTCATTTCAAGAGGAGATGTAGCCAACTGGAATGACGCCGTATCCATATGTCGCAACTATAAAGGTCAGCTGGCCATGCCGAGGAACGTTGCAGAGGATCAGGCCTTGCACTCCATCAACCAGCAATATGGCCTGTCCTCCTACCTGGGCTTCAATGACCGGCAGCAGGAGGGCGTGTTTAGAGACCTGGACGGCGCCATTGTCACATACACAAACTGGGATGTGGGTCAGCCTGACGATAATGGTGGGGATGAGGACTGCGGGGAGATATGGGGTAACGGGGTGTGGAATGATAGGAATTGCCCAGCAAAGTTACTCGTCATTTGTGAATACACAATATGATGGAATAGATGCGATGTCTCTGCTCTTCACAACCGCTCAAGTAATAAGAACAAGAAGATGCCGAAATACGAAGATGATTAACGCTCAGCAAATAATCCGTCACCGTGTGTCATGATCTGTCTGATTATTTCACAAAACAAGATACAAATGTATTACAATCTGCGCTAAAAATAGTTAATAATAAACAGCTCAAAGCAAAAAAAAAAACTGCCCAAAAACTTTCAGTTACCAACTGTCATGGACAACTCACCTTCACGCCTGTCCCGCGGTGTCTGCAGGCAGCGCGGGCTCCGGGGGCTGTCTGGCTACCTCCCCGCCCGGCGGGCGCGTCTCCGTCAGGCGACGTCAGAGCGAGAGGGGCCGAGCGGACACGTCCCCTCTCTGTGTCACTGCCTCTCCTCACTGAGGCAGCGCGCCCGCCGGAGGCTTGATGTATAGGGCCAATGAGCCCTGAGTCAGTGGGCCAATGAGCCCAGAGTGCCCTGGGCGAAAATGCCCTTTAGAATTAAACAGGGCAATCAGCCCAAGGTTCCACCAATCACCACATTCCCCCTCCCCAGGCAAACCAGATAGCTCCTATCAGTTAAAGATGGTTTCCCCACACTTCTCCTTGCCCGTGATAGCGCGCTGCTGGGTGCGATTATTCATATTGATACTTCCCGTTGGATCTTGCTGTGTATTGACCATCCTGTCATTGCCGCCTGGACTGACCATTGCCTGTTTTTGACTACGATTTGCCTGCTCCCTTGTACTGCGTACCCATGACCTTCCGGCTTGACCCTTTGACTACTCTTCCGTCTCATCCTTTGGTGCCGCGCTTGTCTGGACTGATCTCTCGTGTATGACCCTTGCTTGCCCGACCTCGCCCAGTCTCGTTCCAGGTTCATCCGCCTTCCTTCCCGTAAGTCTGCATCCTTTGTGCTACCAAGTCCTGGGGGCAACCGTGCCCGGTGAGGCGTGTAAAGCGTCCCGGCAGATGGGGGCTTGTCTATAGGTGAAGCTAGCAGCGTAGATTGGGAGTTGCGGACTTACATAGAAGGCGGGTGTCCCACGGGACCTGACACCAACTCACTGCTTTATATTATGAGAAAAGGCTCCAAACCACAAAGACTAAATCTGCCTCGAAATTGTATTAATCAGTCACCACATAACACAGCAATGTAAGGAATCCAAACAGTCAGAATAACCGATCCCAAGCACTGAATCTCATATTACATCTGAAATCAGGGCCAGATTATAGGCGGGGCTCAAAGGACGCGTGCCTCTAAGATAATGGGGCCTCTACCACTTGTTCATTGTGGTCATCGGGAGGGCGAGGAAAGATGCGCCAAACATCTCGCGGTGAAGGCCGGGAGGGTGGAAGGGTTTCCTTCTTGTATTTACAGCAGCAAGATCAGCCCAGACAGCAATGATGGGGGGGCAGGGGGTAAGTTGGGGGGGCGCCAAAGGCAGGCCTGAGCACAGGTGGAGGGGCGACCATTTTGAAACTTTGCCTTGGGTGCCAGAAAGCCTAGCTACTCCCTCTGGGGCTAAGATTGGTGGTAGTGGAGGCCATCAGGCCTATGCAAGGCTTTTCCCGCTGGCAGTATAGGAATGGACAGGAATGCTAGAAATAAGCTCAGAGTTAGTCCTAAAAGTGGACCAAAAGCGGCCCTGACTCCAGGGCCATATGATTCCTTACCCCTGGGGCATCCAGATTCATGATGCCCCACTGTGTGAAACCCCCCCCCCCCCCCCGAGTCCCCTGTAGAACCTACCCTTTCCCCGTTCCAACGGTGCATGCGTCGGCCTCGGCCACACTACACTATACATTTATTAAGGGAAATCCCACCCCCTTCTTTCTGGTTAAAGACTAACTCCTCCTTCCTTCCTACCAAATATAAGATAACTTCCCCCACTATAAGATAACTTCTCACACCTCCTTCTCACCCGCCAGTCACAATGGAGGACAGCGGCAGAGAAAGGAGGCGAAGAAACTCCGCCGTGCAAGGCTACCCACCTTGTAACACAGATCAACCTCCCCAGAGGGGCATCATAGACTAGGAAGAGCCGGGGGATCCCAGCGCTCCCAGCCAGGAGAAAATCATCCAGCCGGACACCTCTCAACCTGACTGGGTAGCACCCTTGTACTGGACTTGGTGCTTGGTATTTGAGAAAAGTTCAGTTGGGTCAGAGGAAGGGGGGGAGGGGAGCTGCCATTTCAGCAAATATAGATAAGAGGAGCAAAATCCAGAGCACCACTTATCTGACACTACGTGACAGATAGATTATGGCTGGATATTGCCCCAGGAATCAAGAGCGGCGAGGAGGAGGAGGGCGAGACACTTGGGAGCAAAGGACAGATCTGCCTCTGGAGCTTGAGGCTGTGTTAGGGCGAGCGCTGCACGCCCGTCTCACAGCATTTCACCTACCTCCATGGCTGCATGCAGCCATCATCCATCTTCCCTCAGGGCTGCTTCCAGCTGCCGCCCTTCCCCCAATGCTTCCTCCTTGCATGGTCAGGTGCGCACACGTCTCCGTCCACTAGAGGGCGAGCGCACAGGATCCCTGAGATTTAAAGGGCCTTTACAGCACTGATTGGTGTTTATGTCATCCAATCCTGCATCATCTTCCCCTATTTAAACAGGCACTTCCTTCCTTTAGTGCCGGATCTTGGTCTCTCCATGCTTGTTGAAAGTCAGACATTCTTGGATTGCTCACCCGTGTACCGACCTCTGCCTGTCCCCGACTCTGAACCTTTGCTGCCTGCCCCGACCTCGGCTACTCACCTTTACCGCGAACCTGTGCTGCCAGCCCCGATCTCTGCCTGTACTTACTACGCCTTTTTGCCTGCCACTTGTGTACCTCACTGAACCTCGGCTGACTGTGGGACTGGGCCGCTGTTAGGGGGTAGCGACCTGGGGGTCAATCGCCGCACAAGACCAACCTGCCTTGCGGTGGGCTCTGGTGAATACCGGTGGCCTCTTAGACTCCGCTCCCCTGACACGGTACCCGCCATCGGTTCCACAGTTAAAGCGGATCCACACCCGAGTCCGCTCCACCCGGTCCGTGACAGGCTGCTCTTGTCTCCATCATAATTTCCTAGCCTCTAGTCACAATGATGTCTTCTCATAGGACACGCCATCAATATGGCCCAAGCTGGGACAGCATGAAGGACATCTGAATGCAGCCTCTACATTGGCGAGACTTGAAGCCGCTGTTTCTTTTATGCTTTCTTCCCTTCCTGCTTCTTGTAGCATGGTTCCTTTTTCTTTCTCCCCTCTAATAGTTCCTCATCCTCACTTCTCTGTCCTTCTTCCCAATCTTCTCCCGACTATTCCCTCAGCTCTGTCCTCCTCCCCTGCATCGCCACTACTTATAAGAGACACAGAACAATTTGAGACCGCACCAGTCTATTAAAGGTATAAATGGTGTGCACACTGTTGGGACAAGGTATAAACCACTGTACAAGATTTTAAGATAGGAGGGTCCCACAAGCCCCCCCCCCCCCCCGCCCCGCCTGACCAAGAAAACAACGTGGCACTACCAACTATATGAAAAATCAGCTTAATTTTATTGATACCTAATGATACACATACACATTAAAAGCATATTAAAAACACATAACAAGACATGACCTAAGGAGGGGAAGAACCCAGATGACAATGAATGGTTATTGGAGGGACACTGGTTAAATTACATCAATATATAAACAAATCACACATATTTAAGTCAGCTTTCTGCCCAGCTGGAAACTATATTAACTAAATCACTGTGCATACATAATCAATAACAAAATAATCTCTATCCTATATACCATATACCTATCCTAAAGTGCAGAGTGCCAGTGCAAAATCCACCTATGTGGACCAGCCAGGTAACAGTAAAGCAGACATATATATATATATATATATATATATATATATATATATATATGAAATAGCAAAAATCTCACGTGTCTAGGATCACCGCCTCACATTCATGGGGTCCCCCCCACCCACCGCCGACGCATTGCATGACATCAGCGCGTCACTTCCCCAGGGCAGGATTTATAAGAGCTCTCAAAACATTTAACAAGTGATACAACACTAGCTAGGAATTGATTCCTTTCCACTAAACAGTGTCCCTGTCTCTGACACCTCCCCCTATAAGAGGGCGCTAAGGGCAAAGCATCTTGACGTTGACCCATGAGCCCGTTCATGATCTATCTGTTAGGAACCCACCTGTCCTGGGGGAACCACTACGAGTGCCTCCCAGTGGGCACGCCGTTCCCCGGCTGCCTGGAGCAGCTTACTGCCCCCGGAAGCCAGAGAATGCGGCGAGCCGCCCTGCCTGCCTCCCTCGCTCCCCTGCAGATGTATGGGTGCGCACATGGATGCGGGCCCTTCTTTTTGACAGAGCGCCTCACTGCAGATGCCGCTCTGTCTAATTAAAGGTATACTCACACCTGTGGGTCTCAGGGGCTGAACAGCCTGACTGGTCAGGGCAGTCCAGCCCCTGGGATCAGTTCCAATCACAGATTGTATCTCACTTGCACCAACCACTACACTATTCCCTGTATTCCTATTGGCCAGTCATCCTTTTAAATAAAGTTCAGCCCTGACCCCTTTTCCCATTATAGCCAGTATTGCTCAGGGTGTGACTTAGTGTGTGCTTTACTCGTCATTGACCCGGCTTCGTCTGACCATCCCAGTTTGCTGCCTGAACCGAACCTTTGGCTGCCTGACCTCGAACTCCGTCTGACCCTTTGGATACCGCATACCTCTGATCACACGACCTGACCCTCAGCTTGTTTCTGACCATTCTTCTGCCTTACCCTCGTGAGTGGACGCACCTTCGGACTGACTACCCGTGTATGACCTTTGGGATACCCCTTGTGGTTCATCGGCCTTCACCACCTTCACCCTAAGCTGACATCCTTTGCGCCTTTTAAGTTCTGGGGGCCGTGTCTGGTGAGTGGGGGCTTGTCTATAGGCAGAAGCAGTGGAGGAAATTGGGGGTTGTTAGCTTACAGAAGGCAGGTGTCCCACTGGGCATCACACCTTCCTTGTCTGGAGAAGTCTTTAAGTCAGTGGGGACACCATCTCAGAGCGCACAAAAGTCTTCTCACCATCCATGTCCCTATGTCTCATGGTCACGGCCTGGTCTACGGTGAGGGGTTGCAAGTTGTCCCACCTCCCAGCACGCCCTACTCACATACTGAACAATGGAGGAATTCAGGAACGGGCCCTGCTGGCGCTGGGGACACTTGGCCTTGAAGTGTCCTGGCTGGTTGCAAAAGTTGATATAAACCGGTTTCACCCCCCAGCAAAGAGAGAGCAGCAGGGATGGGTCCCTCAGCCACCATAGGCGAGTAACCCTTTCTCCAGCTGGTAGGTTTCCTGCTGCTGTTGCTGAGGCCCCATTTGGCTTACGATCTCAGAGAAACTGCGCAGTTCCTTCAGCTGCTGGACGGTGGTGAGCTCCAAGCCAGAAGTCCACTGGTAAACTGCTCTCTGTAGGGCCTTCATGTGATCAACCCAGCTGTCGGTGGGGCCCCACTGCACACTGCACAGTTTCCTACAATAGAACTTAGGGGTCAGGTTGTATTGGCGAACTAGAGCCTGCTTGACCCCCTCATAGCTCAGGGTGGTCTTGCTGGGTAGGTACCCAAGGATTTCCAGGGCCTTACCCCTAAGGCGAGGGGTTAAGAACCTGACCCACTGATCCTCAGGCACATGATATTGATGGTATACAGATTCAAAAGCCAGTAGAAATGTAGCTTGTCATGAATCAAAGAGGTTTGATGTCCTGATCCAGACAGGATTACAATCGTACTGCCTACAATCGTTTTACCCACACACACGGGTCTTTGGAAAAGCCGCCACCACTGGCCCTAAATAGCCAGACGCCACATACACACACAGATCTCAAGCTAAGATCCCTCCTTATGCAGTTAATTCACCCAATCGCACCATAAGGTCCTAGGCCCAACTATACAGCTATACAGTCACACTCCGATTTACCGATTGTAAAGTGATCTCACACCCCCAGACCGGCACTAGTAGCGATAGGCAAGCATAACATTAATAATAATAATAATAATAATAATACAGGGCACAAGATTCAGCACACATACAATGTCCCTCCTGAAGTTTAGCGGGTTAGCACACAGAAGATCACTTTATAAATCTTTAGGATTTAATTCACCCATAAGGGGCAGTGCATGTAAAACAAAGATGTACAATAAAAATAACAGACATACAATATATGGCAAGATGCTTGTAAAATAAAAGGGAGAAATAAACAGAAATCCTTTACCTCCTGTGAAGATAATGTCCTGCTGTGAGGGGTACACGGAAAGTGATGATAACAGCCTACTTAATAGAAGCAATCCTCTGGCATGTCATGTGATCTGTGTTCATCTCTCTCATTTTTAAACTGGTTATAGGGGCGCATAGCATGCTGGATGCAGCCAATGGAGTCTCAGGGAAGTTCCATTGTAATAAGTTATGCTTTAATGTCTGTTTTCTTTTTAAGAGAGGTGTGCAGCAAATGTCTCATTCACTGCTTTGTAATAAGTAGATGTCAGTTACCACATAGGAAGGTGTCACCTCACCAGTTAGCACAGGCTTCTAAAATGGCTTGTTCTTCTGTCCTGTCATATGTAAATGACTTCCTGTTGGCATCTCCAGACAAATGTACTAACCTGCCTCTAATTTGGCAGCAAAGTGTGTGTCACAACCATAGTTTTGGTCATATTTTTTTCTGGTCATATATTTAATTTATCCTCGCATAGCTTTGTCCAGAACTTTGTGGCCCGGTTCCCAGGGGGGCTCGCTTCTAGCGTACAGCTGCTGGTCACTGACTAAGCTGTACACTGCTGCGATCACACCTCACTTTAACCACTCTCATAATTTGCTGAGTGTTGAGCTGATCTTAAGACCCAGCAACAGAAAAGCCACTGCTGGTAGTCTTTAGTGTACGAGAGTATGGGGCCCACACTCACTCACAATATTTGTCTTAACCCACTGCTGTCACCAATTCGTCAGGTAAATCACATGATCACACTAGCACCTATGATCACCCAGCTCACTTACCTAAATCAGCGTCCGTTTTACCAGCCTAGTGAACTACAAAGCCCAGTGAGAACACACAGATTTGTGGTTAAGGCAAAGGGATAGCTCAAGTTAAATATATATTTTAATGTGGAAGGCACACTAGACAGTTATACGAGTAAAGGAATTTACAATACCAGTCTGAGAAATGGGCTACAGATTACAGGTAAGTGAATTACTGGATATGGGTCAGGGCATCCAGGAAGCTTGGAGCCCCTGTGACAGAACATCTTAGGTGTAGTTTATTTCTATGTGTGTAGGTTGGTGTAATATATATTTATGTGTGTGTGTGTGTGTGACAAAGTACTGACCTAGAAGACTTTAGGCTTTAAGCTGGGCTCGCACTTGTCCCCCACCCTTCGGGCTTGTAGTTTGAGAACCTGAGGGATTGCTTTGAAGTCCATCTGCTATCACACCTTTCTAACCAGGAAGGATGCTGGCCCCCAGGGCCAGATTAAAGTGGACCCAAACTCACGGAGATCAGCCCCATAATCTATAAGATTCCAGGGCCGCTTGATTCCCTGCTGTGTGAAACCCCCCAGGTCGCCCCATACACTTACCTTCTTTCCCGGTCCAATGGCGCATTCGCAAGCAGCGGCTGCATCCCCGCTATCCCTCTAGCAGGGCAAGTGCCCTCACCAGGCATTTGTGAATGGCCGGCGTGGGAGCGCTTCCTGTTAGCCTTAGACAATGGCTTAGACGAAGTGGCAAGATATATTCGAGCGCGCTGATTGAACGAGAGGCCGTGCATCCACCATAGGACCGTAAATATGTGAGTTCGTTCGGGTGACCTGAGGGGTTTCACACAGTGGGTATCCCCAATCGGGTGCCCCAGGGGCAAGGACCAAAACCTGGGATAGTCAAAATCCTGGGTTTTTTGTCCACTTCAATTGTGGTGGAGGCCCCTGGGCACAAAATCTGGTGGAGGTCCCAGATTCAGTATAAAATAATAGTCCAGCCAAGTAACTGATTGGTGGTTGTCTGGCACCCGCCCACTTACTGGAACATCAGATCAAGACCCTTGTGCCACCCATGTGCGGGTGCGTGCTGCTCGGGAACTCCTGCTTTGCCATTCTGGGTGGGGGGGTAGTGTAGTCGCCCGGCTGGTCCAGCAGAAAACAGTTCCCTACATTGAACTGCCAGCGGCTGTGCTTGGCGGCTTATGTGCAGTGACAGCTCAGCACCCATCACTGTAGCGTTGCTGGCGGCGGCTTTGCTGCTCTAGACTCTCCACCCTGCCCTGTGGTGGCTTTGGCTGCCCAGACGCGCCCCCACTGCCGCCCATTGCGTTGTTGCCGGCCCTGAAAGATTGAGAAGCCTCCTGGACCAGACCATAACCCAAAGGTTGTTGGAGTCTCCCCTTTGCAGGGCAAGTGGTGAAGGCCCCGGGGCACGCCCCCACTACCGCCAATTGCATTGTTGACGCCCCGTGGCCCGACAGACCAAAGACTGAGCAGCCTCCTGACCAAACCATAACCCAAAGGATCGGTGGAGGCCCCCTTTACAGCCTTGTATTCAGGTATAACATACAAAGCTTCCCAGTGATGCCCCTCTTCTACAGAACCTTTATTTTGTGGGCTGCGTTGATGGTTTGTATGTGCAGAAGAGGGGCATCACTGTGTAAACAATTTAATCTAATATCTCCTGTAATGGCTCCCACATTGTGTAACCAATTTTAATCCTGAATAACTAAAATATCAATAATATTTTATATATATATATATATATATATATATATATATATATATATTTATCCTGCCCGGCTCGACTAAAATAGGCAAATAAATATATAAATAATATTAATATCTGGACAATGATAACACAACGGATACACGCAAAAGACTGTAGACTCTTTGGAATTCCGCTATAGAAGAAGAACACTGAGACAGATAATAAATAAAGAGATATATTGTTGATAAAATAACACAAAATGCGATCAAATCTTACAACAAAATACAACACGCTATGATCAGAGTTCTGAGACCGACACTACATATATCCAATGATTAAGGCAACTCATACCATTACCGTATAACAATAAAGAATAGTAGATTCATGGTTGCGCTACTGGTTAACAATATAACATAATAAACTCTGATTATTAAATGTCCACTCGCTGGGTGTAATATCAGAGACATGCAGCTTCAGAATTCAACGCCAAAGTGCCAAAAGGAGTAAGTCGATAGTGACGAAATGCGTCGGCCGGAGCCTATTGACCACGTGACTTTGAGGAAGCACGGAGATTACCGAACCTGCTGCCGAGGTGTCGGGGGAAAAGTACGCGCAGGGCGGCAGGAGCCCGAGTTGACTTGCGGTGGCGAGACTGCTGGTGGTAACACGCAGCTTTGCCTTTTACATAGTTACATTATTTATTATTATTTTATTTATTTTTATATATTATATTTATTTTTACTGATAACCGCTAATAGTAACTGCCTTTTCTAAACTATTACCTGCTGGATTTTATTGATGTACTTGGTGAGCATTGCTTAATAGGGGCAATTGAAGCAGGAATTTGTACAATATGACACTATGTTGGTGTTTTGTTTTTGTATTTCAAATCAACATTGAAATTGGAGCGAATGCTTGATGCAAAAATATTGTGAGATCCGTCTCTATTCCTGTAAAAATAAGTAAAAAGTGGAGGAAATTGAAGGTAGCAGATCCCCATCCTTAAAGAGGAGCTAAATTATTTCTTGCTGGTTACAAGGCGTTATTTTTAGAGAAATCTGGGACGTGATTTACACTTACGAGGTGGTGGGATAAACACATCTCAATGGAAATACAAAGAGCACTTTGGTGTTGAATTCTGAAGCTGTATGTCCCGCGGAGTGACTAATATATATATATGGATGTGGTTATACCGGATTTTTCGCCCTATAAGATGCGCTTATTTTTTTTTCCCAAAAAGTGTGTGTGTGTGTGTGTGTGGGGGGGGGGGGGGAATGTCCGTGCGTCTTTTCGGGCGAAGGTGGGCAAAAAAATACATAAAAAGCACAAATGTAACTTACCTCTCCATCGCTCGCGTTGTCCGGGAAGCGGCGGAGGCAGCCTTCTCCGCAGCGCCAGACACCCAGCCTGTTACAGTGGTGGGCGTGGTCGACGCTCGAGTGTCAGCCACGCCCACCACTATACTAAGACGGGCTGCGGAGAAGGCGGCAGATACAGCTGCCCCATCGTCTCCTCTCTGTGGCGCCGGCATAGAGTGAACACCCAACTTAGTATAGCGGTGCTCGCACTGTCCCTGCCACGGTGACAGCAGACAGAGACACCCGGACCTAAACAGCAGTGGACGCCCACCGCTATACCAAGCAGAGTGTGTCTGGGTGAAGACGGCGAGGACAGCGGGGAGGATTAACAGGTGAGTTTAGTTTTTTTTTTTGGGGGATGGGGGAATGCCACACTGTCTATGGGAATGGGATGGGGCATCCCACACTGCCTAAGGGAATGGGATGGGGCATCCCACACTGCCTAAGGGAATGGGATGGGGCATCCCACACTGTCTATGGGAATGGGATGTGGCATCCCACACTGCCTAAGGGAATGGGATGGGGCATCCCACACTGTCTATGGGAATGGGATGGGGCATCCCACACTGTCTATGGGAATGGGATGGGGCATCCCACACTGTCTATGGGAATGGGATGGGGCATCCCACACTGTCTATGGGAATGGGATGGGGCATGCCACACTGTCTATGGGAATGGGATGGGGCATCCCACACTGCCTAAGGGAATGGGATGGGGCATCCCACACTGTCTATGGGAATGGGATGGGGCATCCCACACTGTCTATGGGAATGGGATGGGGCATGCCACACTGTCTATGGGAATGGGATGGGGCATCCCACACTGCCTAAGGGAATGGGATGGGGCATCCCACACTGTCTATGGGAATGGGATGGGGCATCCCACACTGCCTAAGGGAATGGGATGGGGCATCCCACACTGTCTATGGGAATGGGATGGGGCATCCCACACTGTCTATGGGAATGGGATGGGGCATGCCACACTGTCTATGAGAATGGGATGGGGCATCCCACACTGCCTAAGGGAATGGGATGGGGCATCCCACACTGCCTAAGGGAATGGGATGGGGCATCCCACACTGTCTATGGGAATGGGGCATCCCACACTGCCTAAGGGAATGGGATGGGGCATCCCACACTGTCTATGGGAATGGGATGGGGCATCCCACACTGCCTAAGGGAATGGGATGGGGCATCCCACACTGTCTATGGGAATGGGATGGGGCATCCCACACTGCCTAAGGGAATGGGATGGGGCATCCCACACTGTCTATGGGAATGGGATGGGGCATCCCACACTGTCTATGGGAATGGGATGGGGCATCCCACACTGTCTATGGGAATGGGATGGGGCATCCCACACTGTCTATGGGAATGGGATGGGGCATGCCACACTGTCTATGGGAATGGGATGGGGCATCCCACACTGCCAATGGGAATGGGATGGGGCATGCCACACTGTCTATGGGAATGGGATGGGGCATCCCACACTGTCTATGGGAATGGGATGGGGCATCCCACACTGTCTATGGGAATGGGATGGGGCATGCCACACTGTCTATGAGAATGGGATGGGGCATCCCACACTGCCTAAGGGAATGGGATGGGGCATCCCACACTGCCTAAGGGAATGGGATGGGGCATCCCACACTGTCTATGGGAATGGGGCATCCCACACTGCCTAAGGGAATGGGATGGGGCATCCCACACTGTCTATGGGAATGGGATGGGGCATCCCACACTGCCTAAGGGAATGGGATGGGGCATCCCACACTGTCTATGGGAATGGGATGGGGCATCCCACACTGTCTATGGGAATGGGATGGGGCATCCCACACTGTCTATGGGAATGGGATGGGGCATCCCACACTGTCTATGGGAATGGGATGGGGCATGCCACACTGTCTATGGGAATGGGATGGGGCATCCCACACTGCCAATGGGAATGGGATGGGGCATGCCACACTGTCTATGGGAATGGGATGGGGCATCCCACACTGTCTATGGGAATGGGATGGGGCATCCCACACTGTCTATGAGAGGGGAGAATGCCACACTGACTATTAGGAATGGGATGGAGGAATGCCACACTGCCTGTAATGGGGTGTTTTAGCACAACATTTAGCTTAGAATATTTTTTTTCTTATTTTTCTCCTCCCAATCCTACCTGACCGATATATATAACCGGCTGTGACCCGCGGAGTGACCGATATATAACCGGCTGTGACCCGCGGAGTGACCGATATATAACCGGCTGTGACCCGCGGAGTGACTGATATATAACCGGCTGTGACCCGCGGAGTGACTGATATATAACCGGCTGTGACCCGCGGAGTGACTGATATATAACCGGCTGTGACCCGCGGAGTGACCGATATATATAACCGGCTGTGGCCCGCAGAGTGACTGATACTGTATATATATATATATATATATATATATATATATATATATATATAACCGGCTGTGACCCGCGGAGTGACCGATATATAACCGGCTGTGACCCGCGGAGTGACCGATATATAACCGGCTGTGACCCGCGGAGTGACTGATATATAACCGGCTGTGACCCGCGGAGTGACTGATATATAACCGGCTGTGACCCGCGGAGTGACTGATATATAACCGGCTGTGTCCCGCGGAGTGACTGATATATAACCGGCTGTGTCCCGCGGAGTGACTGATATATAACCGGCTGTGACCCGCGGAGTGACCGATATATAACCGGCTGTGGCCCGCAGAGTGACTGATACTGTATATATATATATATATATATATATATATATATATATATATATATATATAAATATATAACCGGCTGTGACCCGTGGAGTGACCGAAATATATAACTGGCTGTGGCCCACGGAGTGACTGATACTGTATATATATATATATATATATATATATATATATATAACCGGCTGTGACCCGCGGAGTGACCGATATATATAACCGGCTGTGGCCCGCGGAGTGACTGATATATATATATATCCGGCTGTGGCTATATAATAAAACTTTCTTGCAATATTTAATCAATATTCATTTTCCATAAAGGCCCGTTATGTACAAATGGAAATCTTTGCATGTCATAGCTGAATGATATATATTTATACAGGCTCCTCTTCTGCAGATACGAGCTTTGGATGCGCCTGCTTACAGCTCGCCCGGCGCCGGTTGTCAGAGGCGCCATCTTTTATCCACCAGCACTTTGCATTCCCTGATAAAGCAAGTCGCTCTCTTCTGCTGACTCCCTGATTGGATTTACGCCATAAAGATACATCCAGAGCGGATAATTGCCCCTCCGGTGACAGGTGCAGCACAGGGAAGATAGTTGCCTTGGGCTTGTTAGAAAATAAAAGGCGGGCTGAATGAGAGGTGCAGCTCAATTAACCCTTTACCCAGGGGCATTGCTGGAGGGGGCAGGAGGGGCACGTGCCCCGGGTGCAGCAGGTCAGGGGGGCACCAAAGAGGGGCCTGAGCTCAGAGGCTGAATGAGAGGTGCAGCTCAATTAACCCTTTACTCAGGGGCATTGCTGGAGGGGGCAGGAGGGGCACGTGCCCTGGGTGCAGCAGGTCAAGTGGGCCTGAGCACATTTCGAATCTTTGCCCTAGGTGCCAGAACTCCTAACTACTCCTCTGCCTTTGCCTGGAATGTTTCTTTAAAGCGGACCAAACCCCACGTTGAACTGCCCAGGAACCTTCGATATCCTCCCCCCTGGGGCATCCAGAATTGGGATGCCCCTCTGTGTGAAACCCCTCAGGTCGCCCCATACACTTATTTCCCGGTCCAACGGCTGATGTGCGAGCTGGGGCCGCATCCCCGCTATCCCTCTAGATGGGCGCGTGCCCCCCACCGTCGCGGGGGATGTGGCCGCCAGCACGCTCGGAGCCGCTGCCCTTAGACAAAGGCTTAGACAGCGCGAGGTCAGCGGCCATGTGCGCGCTGAATGGCCGAGCGCCCGCACATGCGCTGTAGGACCGGGAAGAGGTGAGTTGGCATCGGCAACCTGGGGGTTTCACACAGCGGGGCATCCCAATCAGGGTGCCTCGGGGGAAAGGACCAAAACCCAGGATAGTCAAAATCTTGGGTTTTGGTCTGCTTTAAAGCCACCTCCTCCTCTAGATTGAATTTAATTCCCACAAATTGCCTTCTCCTCCGAGATGCTGGGCGAAGGTTTTCTACTCCTTCGAAAAAAAAGGCTGGTGCGACCTTTGCTCCCGTCTGTTTTAGCTGTAAAGCTCCGCCCACTCAAAGTCATTGCTGTGATGTCATCGTCGTACCCATGCAATCGCCCGCCATCCTGCAGAGAGGGACAGCAACACATTCAGTGCCCAGGACAATTCGGTAAGTGAAAATATTGACTTCGTAATTAAGTATCGATGGGTGAAAGGTCACCACAGGCGGAGAGATGGTGTAATCACCACCGGCTCCGGGCTTTCTCTGTCTTCTTATTATAAACAATTTGGGTCAGCATGAAAAGCTCAGAGGCTGAATGAAAGGTGCAGAGCAATTAACCCTTTACCCAGGGGCATAGCTGGAGGGGCAGGAGGGGCACGTGCCCCGGGTGCAGCAGGTCAGGGGGGCACCAAAGAGGGGCCTGAGCACAGAGGCTGAATGAGAGGTGCAGCTCAATTAACCCTTTACCCAGGGGCATTGCTGGAGGGGCAGGAGGGGCACGTGACCCGGGTGCAGCAGGTCAGGGGGGCCTGAGCACAATTCAAACTATATTTGAAATTAAATCAGTATAATTATTTTTTGTATGCAGGAATTTGTATTTAACTTGTATTTTACTTTACTGAATGGTGCTTTACCGGGGGGGGGGGGGGGGTGTTTCTCTCTCTTCTCTGAGCGGGGGGGGGGGGGGATCCCACTTTCTGTGAATATTATTTGCCTGCAATTGACCTGCACCCTAAGTTTATTATTGTCTGGTAGATGTTTAAAGTGGACCAAAACCCAGGATTTAGATTATCCTAAGTTTTGGTCCTTTCCCCCGGGGCCCCCCGATCGGGAAAGTAAAAACCCCCAGATCGCCGAAGAAAACTCACCTCCTCCCGGTCCTACGGCGAATGCGCGGCCGCCTATCAGCGCGCTCGGAGATGCTGACGTCACGTCGTCCAATGCCGGCGGCTCCGAGTGCGCTGGCCGCCGAATCCCCCACTTCCCTCTAACATAGGCCGCGCCCGCATCGGCCATTCACAAATGCCTGGGGTGGGGACGCATAGAGGGATAGTGGGGATGTGGCCGCGTCTTGCACATGCGCCATTGGGCCGGGGAGCAAGGTAAGTGAACGGGGTGACCTGGGGGGTTTCACACACACAATTTCGGATGCCCCGGGGGGAGGGAATCGATCAGCCTGGGAATCTTATAGGTTTGTGGGCGGATCTCGGTGGGTTTTGGTCCATTTTAAGCCAGATTCCAGGGATAATATCGATGACAAACTTTGATTTTTACTGTTGTGTCGTATATGTTGATTTTAAATTTGCAACCAATAAAATTTATACTGATTCAATTTCAAATATAGGCCCTTATTCATCAAGCGATAGCGCCAGGTAGTGTCTGACGAGCGCCAGGTAGCGGCAGCTAACGGTGACTACCGACTCAAGTACGCCCGGCGGCGCTCACAATGACGCATTTCTCAAGCAAAATGAGGCTAGCGCCGGCGAGAGCGACGGCTAGCGCGGGATTCATCATGAAGCCGCCTGGACCGAACAGCGCCGCTGCAAATTCCTTCACAGCGCCAGGTATGAGCTGTCGCTCCCTGGCGATGTCCAATGCATTTCAATGGAGCAATCTATAATTATTCATAATTAATTGGTATTTTTTTATTTTTTTTATTTTTTTAATGTCAAAAAATCGGAGACCACTTCTGCAATGTTAGGATTTATTTTTAAGTAAAAAAAAAAATTAAAAAAAATTTGTGCAGAATTGATCTAACAGGTCTGAGATTAATGTATTCATATTACAAAATGATTCTAAAAACATGTATAATGTTACATTCAAAAAATATGGTTGTTTAGGGGTTAAAAACTAGTTAATACACATCGCCGCCAGCGCTCTGGGGTTTAAACAAGGAATGGACAGCGACAGCACATTCGGAGCGCGATTTGTTGATGAATATGAAGCTAGCCGTTCGCTCTGGCCATTCGTTGTCAGGCGCACACATACAACGCTGGACCTGTGAAACAGCGACCCCCCAGCCCGTATTCAACATTACCGCACACCGACTGAGTCGCTGTCATCAAGCTAATGCCGGCCAAGCACAGCGAATACTGGCTGGCGCTGAGAAAATCACGCTACAGTCGCTCATCTGTCGCTACCTGGCGCTATTGATGAATCGGCCTCATAGTTTGAGTTGTGCTTTTCGTGCTGACCCAAATTGGTTTGTATTGCTTATATATGGAATAGTTAAAGGGTCGGGAGGAGCGCGCTCTGATCTTATAGACACGATTTAATATATATAATATATAAATATATATTTTATTTAATATATATATATAAGATATAATATAATTTATATATATATATATATATATATATATATATATATATATATATATATATATAATGTATAATAATTTTTATCGGTGGCATCTGTGTTGTTTCTTATTATAATTGCTAGTCAAGAATTTACAGTATAAGACCCCCAGAGCTGGGGAACAATCAGAATCTAATATATTATTAATTATTATTATTAATAATAATAATAATAATAATAATAATAATAATAATAATATAGATAATAATATTAATAATATAATATTATTATTATATATACAAGGAGTTTTATCAGGCAAGAGCGGTGGTATGCGATATACAAGGTGGTACAACTTAACTATGATGAAAAAAAATAAATAAATAAATATATATATATATATATATATATATATATATATATATATATATATATATATATATATTAAAGTAGTAATTGAACGCACTCAGAAGAATAAGTCTTCAGGAAATACAATGTTTATTCGGTCGATTGGGTTTTGCTTACTTCAACAGCCAACGCCCGAAATGCCCCCCTTTGCGGCTTGCTTAAATACAGGTTTAGACAAAGGAACTTAAATGATTATCCTGATTGGATGCCTGGACACGTGTCATACTTCTATTGGACACTTTAAACATATACAGCACATATAGAAAGTTTAACATACACCTTAAGAACATCTGTTCCTCATTAAGCAGACATAACATGCTTAGTAGTGGGTAAAAAACCCTCTCCACACCCAGAAATGTGAGAGATGGCATACAGGAGGCTAGAGCTGAAATAATTCTAATCATAATATTTAATTATCCACAAAAAAAAAAAAAAAAAAAAATATATATATATATATATATATATATATATATATATGAATATGTCAGTCTATAAATTTTACTATCAATTTTAAAACACAGTGAACTAGTGATAAAACCATTAATTTCATCAAACACCGCGCTTACAACACATATTAATTAGTGAAAGATAGGTTAAATAAAAATTAAATCAGAAATAATTATTAAACTTAAAAGTCCTCGCTGGAGTACTCAAACTGTGTTGGATCAGTCTGTATTGCAAAATTAATTAATTGTATGTTGAACACATCACCACTCCGCGGGACATTACTTTCTCCTTCAATACAAAAACACTTTTCCTCTTGATTATAACAAATCCACCTCTTGTGTGTATTTCCAACAAGGATGCTAATTGGTGACAACTCCCACCACCATCTATTAAATCACGTACCAGATGCAAATGAACAACTTGCGAGATAGTTTAGATCCTCTTTAGGGTGTCACAAAACTTCTGCGTGCCTTTCATCAATTAGGGTATATTTGAGCAATATTAGTAGCTTTTAAATACTCCTTATCTTTCAGAACTCCTTAAATCTCTTCCACTCCAAAGATTTATAACATGAAAGCAAGCAAATGAAAACACATGGCGTGATATCTTCACAAATTAAGAGCTCCTGCCCACATTTAATATGCTTAAAAGTGTTTTTGTATTGAAGGAGAAAGTAATGTCCCGCGGAGTGGTGATGTGTTCAACATACAATTAATTAATTTTAAAACACAACTTCCCGTAGAATTCTTCTTGAATAGGCAGATTATTCTCTCTTCTGCAATGATCGGGTCCTCGGCCATCTTTATTCAAATTCCTAATGGCCGGGAGATAGAAGCTGTTTCTATACCTCTCTGTTCTCACCGGTGGAAGTCCGTATTGTTAGCCTGAGGGTAGAATTTTGAGAAAGGACTTACCTGGAAGAGAGGAGTCACCAACAATCCTGGTTGCCCCGGATGTAAGTCTCATCTCGAAGAGATTATCCAGTATCGGAAGTGAAGTATCAACGACTTTTTCGTCTGTCTTCACAATTGCCCTTTTGTATCCCAATTTCCCTGCTAACGTGCACCTCCCAGGTTAGTTATATAATGGTCTGATACAAGTAATACAATAGTAGAAGGCTTCATGAGATGATTAGAGATTATACAATTAATGTATCCTATGTAGGTCTACAATGAGCAGATGTGACCACTAGGGGTCTCTCTCCCTCCACAATATAGTAGCAAGTCATATATAAAGTTATTAGAACACAGTACAATGTAACAGAGGCTCTATGTCTGGCAAAAAAACAAAATGCCAGTAAATACAAAGTAACAGTAATTCACTACATATTAAATGGCATAAAGACATGACGTACTAGAGGTAGCGCATGTTAACCAGGTGTTTACCAAGTGAATAGAGAGAGCACTGCATAGGAGATTACAGGAGAGTCAATAGTCATGTTTGGACCTTTGAATGCTGAATGGTGTATTGCCTATGTTACGATTAGCAATGGATATTGATTCTCTCCTCTAATCTCCTATGCAGTGCTCTACCACATAAAATCTCAACAAGATACATTGAATGTTTGGCTGTAACATTGTGGAACGTTTCCCGGGGGTAGGAAGACTTTTTTACGACGTTGGATACAAATATGTTACTAAACAATGATGTGGACTGCCGCACACTCGATGTAATGGAGAACGTCGGACGTTGACTGTAATGTGGGACGCCACACGCTTTCTGTAATGTGGGACGCCACACGCTTTCTGTAATGTGGGACGCCACACGCTTTCTGTAATGTGGGACGCCACACGCTTTCTGTAATGGGGGATGACACATGCTGCCTGTAATGGTGACCACCTGCAACTACCTCGCCCATATCATCCGCTTCTATTTCAGGATCCATTCCTGCAGTCAGTTATAATTTACTGCGGAACAAAACCCACCAGTGGCCGGCCCTGGAATCTAAAAGATCACTGCCTTCTCCCCGGGGTCGGGATGCCCCACTGTGTAACCCCTGGGTGCCGGTAAAACGTACCTTTTCACCGGTCCGAAGGCGCATGCGCAAGCTCCCGCCCGGTGCATTTGGGCAAACGGCTCTGATTGTTTTCTATGGGGAGAACATGTTGCCGCATCCCCGGCGGTGTGTGTGTGCTCTTGCCCCAGCCATTCAGAGCCCCAGGTACATTTATCAGGAGCTGGAGAAGCTGGAGGGGCAGTATAGGAGCTCCCTAATGGAGGGTCACTTAGGGTTCCATTTTGCCTCGCTCCATGTCCAGCTACATCTGTCCCAATCTCTACTTTTTTTTTCTTTTTACAGATTGGCCGTATGAGAAAGATGATCGTCTATCAGGTTTTTGGGGCCCTTCTGCTCTGTGTGGCCCTAGTGTCCCCCAGCGCACCAAAATGCCAGGACCTGGCTAATGGCGACAGCCTTGTGGTTACTTGTGGAGCTCCAGGTAAGGATCAGCTACCAGACAACATCGGCCTGACAGGACAACGTGTGTACAGATAGAGTGGTGGACTGGGACCAAAAATCAGCCCTGGATTCTACCAGCCCCTGGCCGGCCCGAGACATACTTGCTGAGGCCCCTCCAACCATGATGCCAGAGCTAGGGTGAAAGCATTGGAGGCCGGGGTTCCTTGGCTTGTGGGTACAGTGGGGCTGGGTACAGGGGGCTGAAGGGTAAATTAAGGGAGCAGCAACTGGATGTGGGTGTTAAAAGCAGCAGCCCAACTGGCCCCAAAGCAGTGCGGCCCACCGGGCATTGTCCCGGGCCTCCCATGGCCAGTCAGCCCCTGCAGATATAATTACACAGGTGTCTGTTCCATATATTGAGGTCACAGCTGCACTGTGTGTATGTGTCACTCCATCATTAGAGATGTAACGTTATAGTTTTGCTTTATCCTGTAGGTACTCCTGGGCCCCCAGGCGTTGCTGGACCTCCTGGTAAACCTGGACCACCGGGACCTAAAGGAGACACCGGCACTCCAGGTAAAATGATTCCCCGACACCCTGTGTTGAATATGTAGCATGTGTTGGGTCAGTCAGTGGGAATAGCAGGGGGTGCACAGTGAGGGTGGTCATGGATTGGTCATTTGGGGTGAGATTGGTCATGGATTGGTAATTTGGGATGAGTTTGGCCCTGGATTGATAATTTGGGGTGAAGGTGGTCATGGATTGGTCATTTGGAGTAAGGCCAGTCATGGATTGGTAATTTGGGGTAAAGGTGGTCATGGATTGGTAATTTGAGGTGAGGGTGGCCGTGGATTGCTAATTTGGGGTTAGGGTGGTTTTGGATTGGTAATTTGGGGCAAGGTTGATCATGGATTGGTAATTTGGCGTGAGGTTGGTCATGGATTGGTCATTTGGGGTGAGATTGGTCATTTGGCGTGAGGTTGGTCATGGATTGGTCATTTGGCGTAAGGTTGGTCATGAATTGGTCATTTGAGGTGAGATTGGTCATGGATTGGTCATTTGACGTAAGGTTGGTCATGGATTGGTAATTTGAGGTGAGATTGGTCATGAATTGGTCATTTGGGGTAAGGGTGGTCATGAATTGGTCATTTGGGGTGAGGGTGGTCATGGATTGGTAATTTGGCGTGAGGTTGGTCATGGATTGGTCATTTGGGGTGAGATTGGTCATTTGGCGTGAGGTTGGTCATGGATTGGTCATTTGGCGTAAGGTTGGTCATGAATTGGTAATTTGAGGTGAGATTGGTCATGGATTGGTCATTTGGCGTAAGGTTGGTCATGGATTGGTAATTTGAGGTGAGATTGGTCATGAATTGGTCATTTGGGGTAAGGGTGGTCATGAATTGGTCATTTGGGTTGAGGGTGGTCATGGATTGGTAATCTGGCGTGTGGTTGGTCATGGATTGGTTATTTGTAATGAGTTTGGTCTTGGATTGATAATTTGGGGTGAGGGTGGTCATGGATTGCTAATTTGGGATGAGTTTGGTCTTGGATTGGTAATTTGGGGTGAGGGTGGTCATGGATTGGTAATTTGGGGTGAGATTGGTCATGGATTGGTCATTTGGGGTGAGGGTGGTAATGGATTGGTCATTTGGGGTAAGGGTGGTCATGGATTGGTCATCTGGTGTGAGATTGGTTATGGATTGGTCATTTGGGGTTAGGGTGGTTTTGGATTGGTCATTTGGGGAGAGGGTGGTCATGGATTGTCCATTTGGGGTGAGGTTGATCATGGATGGGTCATTTGGGGTGAGGGTGGGGTTATAGGTTGGGATTGATAATGGGAGAGTAGAATCAATATTAGGGCGAGGTGGGGCCTTCTGTGGCCTTTGTGCTGAATGACTAGTGTCTTCCCCTGCAGATTGCTGGTGAGGGCTGTGTGGCCTCGTGTCATGTCCATGGGTCTTCAGCGCAAACGCGATCCATGTCATCGCATGCAGTCGCTAATGCACAAGCTCGAGATATCGCTTGGGTGCATGAGGGGTTAGTATTTTAGCTTGTAAGGAGAGAGCAGAGCAGTCAGGTGGGCTTGTCAGCTGACTAAGGGAAAGCCGGCCAATCAGTTATTGTAGGTGTGTTGACTAGGAGAGAACCAATCTAGGCTCTTTATAAGGAAGTTCCAGAAAACAAAAAGGTCCCAGAAGATTCCCATATTATTATTATTGTTTATTCTGTGGTGCTGTACAAAGTTACGGGGTGCGTGAAATACACAAGACATTCTGAGTTGTATATAACAGACGGAGGATTATGAGCCAAATGCAACAGAACACCTTCGTATATGGAGGACGTGAGGAGAGAGGGCCACACACCTGTGATCCTAAAATCTAAAGGTAAAGGTGGTGTCGGGCCGGAGAGTTCTTCTAAAATAATTGTCTAAACAAATGAATTGTCCCTCTTCATTATCCCCTCTTCTGACCAACCACCCTTCCCCCTCCCTTCTATCTTTCCCTCCCACTGCTTATCCTACTTCCTCTTACTTTTTGCATTATCCCTCTTCTCATGGATCATGGATTGGTCATTTGGGGTAAGGGTGGTCATGAATTGGTCATTTGGGGTAAGGGTGGTCATGGATTGGTCATTTGTGGTAAGGGTGGTCATGGATTGGTCATTTGGGGTAAGGGTGGTCATGGATTGGTCATTTGGGTTAAGGGTGGTCATGGATTGGTCATTTGGGGTAAGGGTGGTCATGGATTGGTCATTTGGGGTAAGGGTGGTCATGGATTGGTCATTTGGGGTAAGGGTGGTCATGTATTGGTCATTTGGGGTCATGGGGTCATGGATTGGTCATTTGGGGTAAGGGTGGTCATGGATTGGTCATTTGGGGTAAGGGTGGTCATGGATTGGTCATTTGGGGTAAGGGTGGTCATGGATTGGTCATTTGGGATGAGTTTGGTCTTGGATTGGTCATTTGGGGTAAGGGTGGTCATGGATTGGTCATTTGGGATGAGTTTGGTCTTGGATTCGTACTATCCCTCCCGTTACCCACGAGTGGAGGTGGAGGGACTTCTTTGTTTGGGGAGCCCCAGTGGGTGAAGGTAAGTAAATACATGGCATCTTATGTTATTTTTTTTTGTATTTTTAGTGTTTCTTTTGTGTTTTTCATTGTGTTTACTGTATAACTCAGTGTCACGGTAAACTCACCTCGCCTCCGGTCCCACGCCGTCTCGGGGGCGGCTGGTCGGGACGCTTCCTGCTCGGCGGCCACACCGAGTGGCGGCTCGTGCAGCGCTGAGCACGGGCGCTTCCCCTCCTCACCGCCGCATCCCCGGCTCCTGTCAATGTGCTCGCGAGCACGTACATCTTATGCCCTCCGGCGGCGCTGCACTCAACGCGCCCGCTGGAGGAGGATTTAAAGGGCCAATGAGCCCAAGGTGTTCTTGGGCTATACACCCTTTTCTGATTAAAGGACAAATTAGGTTAGGCATTGTGGGGTGCACCAACCACACACACAGCGACCCTTGCTTGCACCCTGACCACGCGTCTGTCTCACCCTTTGTGCCGCAAACCCGTGACCTCCCGGACTGACCTTTGGCTTGACCTCGACTCTTCTATTGTCTATCCCCTTGGTGCTGCGATATTTTAGGACCGACTTCCCGTGTATGACCCCAGCTTCTCGACATCGCCCAGTCTGGCCTTTGGTTCATCCGCCTTCACCCTCTGTAAGCTCACATCCTTTGTGCTATTAAGTCCTGGGGGCAACCGTGTCCAGCGAGGCGTATACAGCGTCCCGGCAAACAGGGGCTTGTTTAAAGGTGAAGCAGCGAAGATTGGGGGTTGTGGGCTTACCTGGAAGGCGGGTGTCCCACAAGGCCTTATACTCAGTACCATTCACATAGTGACGTCAGGCAGGAATTATTTTGAATTTCTGTACCTTTACTATTTAATGAGACCTAACACAGTTTGGCAGTCCTCCCTGAGGAAGGGGGGCATCATAGCCCCGAAACGTCGGAAAGTATATGGACTGCTATTCTGGACTTAATGTGTGCTATTATTGGACTTTTGCTTATTTGTCATGTTTTGGATTTGTGCTTTTATGCACTGTTACCTCAATACAGCCTTATCTTTTTTTAACTGAAGTCCTGGTCTATACTACCTTCTACCTAACTCTCCGCCAGGGGAGCAGATTGTTTGGCCAAAGACACAGGACAGAGGAAATGCACTAACAAAGAGTTTATTAATAAGGCAAAAGCAAACAAAAAGATTCAGATACACTGTGCAAAGCAAAAAAAAACAAAGCTAACTAACAAGATAACAACTAATAAGGGAAACAACAGAAACCCTAAGGTGCTGGTGCACTCACCCAAGGGCCCAGGACAGGGGCCAGCGGCCTCCAGAAGCTGATAGGAGGCCTGCTGCATGGAGGGCAGGCATAGCAAATGGCCAAGAAGCCTCTGGGAAGCCAGGGAAAGGCCTGCTATTGCCACTAGACTGCAACAGAGGTTCAGAGCACCAAAATGCACAGCGACGAACAAAGCAAAAAATCCTGCTGCGGAACAACTTAAATAGGCCTCACACCAGGTGCAGCAGTAGAGGGGTAGAAAGAGCAGCCAGGGCTCTGCTGACACCCGCTGGTGACCGACGGAACTGCAGGCAGGGTGATAAATGACGCCAGCCACCAGCCGGGCATCAGTCGAACCTGGGGATCCTACACTACTCCCCTTCTAAGGAGCGGGCTCCTGAACGCTCCTCTGAGAGAAAAAAAAAATATTCCCCCAGAGGGAAAGTCCAAATTGTAACCAATCAAGTCTATGAAACGGTATTAATCCCACCTCCAGGTCCACTGTGAAACTAGTGTCCATTGGAGAAGGGGCCCAGGTGATTGGCCAGGTTTCTTAGCACCCGGATGCGGACTCAATACAGGGCCCGGGTGCAGGTTCAAGACAGAGCCTGGGTGCAGACTCAGAGCAAGGTCCGGGAGCAGGTTCGGGCAGAGACTGGGTTTGGACTCCTGCTGCACCAGGTGAAGGGTGGAACCACTTAAATAGGCCTCACATCAGGTGCAGCAGTAGGAGGGTGAGAGAAAGCAGCCAGGGCTCTGCTGACCAGCCGGGCATGAGTCAAACCCAGGGATCTTACAGGCAGAGAGAAGAGGCTGGGTGACAAAGAGTATTTACTAAGCATGGTAGCAGGTGCTCTGAAGGGTGACAAGACCGTAAAGTGGTTTGGTTAGGCCAGATGGTAAAACCCATGGTAAGATGGGTTTTGAGGGTTGAAGAGTGTCAAATTGTATGGGAAAGGGCATTCCAGAGGAGCGGAGTGGCACGTCTGAAGTCCTGGATGCGAGAGTGAGAGGAGGTGATTAGGGTTGAGGCCAGGAGGAGGTCATGGGCCGATTGGAGACTGCGTCTGGGTTGGTATTACTGTGCCAGTCAGCTCACTGAGTTCTGCTCCTGCTTTCATCCTTTGATCCTTGGATTGCTCATCTGTGCAGGGGTGTAGCTAGGGGGCCCGGGTGCAGTAGGTCAGGGGGCGCCAAAGGGGGGCCTGAGAACAGGTGGGGGACGCCATTTTGAATCTTTGTCCCAGGTGCCAGAAAGCCTAGCTACACCCCTGCACCTGTGTACTGTCTCATCGGAGAAATCCCAATAGTAGTAAATGACCAGAATTAGACCAAGAGATAGATGCAGATATGCGGCAAAGAATGTTTAATAATAACAAACAGTGAGTACACACCAACCAGGCTGCTATATACATATATACACATAGATGAAACACACTCAGATTGCTGTGAAGTCAGAAAATATACGTGCTGGGACTCCAAAGTCCAACAATGGCTATGAATATGGCATAAACAGTAAAGAACGCACCAACTTAAACCACTGCAGCTTGCAGAACTTTGCGGCCAAAAACAGCATCCGCTGAGGCCCGAACATCAACCTTGTAAAACTTGGAAAAAGTGTGAACAGAGGACCAAGTAGCGGCCTTACAAACCTGATCAACAGAAGCCTGGTGCTGAAAAGCCCAAGAAGCACCAATAGCACGAGTAGAATGAGCAGTGATACGAAAAGGGGGAACCTTCCCCTTGGCAGAATAGGCCCCAACAATGGCCTGACGAATCCATTTGCATTGGAAGACTTGGCGGGCGCCAAACCTTTCCTGGGCCCAGAGGGCACCACGAAAAAGGCGTCCGTCTTGCGGAAGGAAGAAGTAGTCACCAAATAGTACTTCACACAGCGAACAACATCCAAATTGTGCAGAACCCTCTCCTTGTCATTGCTAGGCTTAGGACACAAGGAAGGGAGAACAATATCCTGATTGAGGCGGAAAGCAGACACCACCTTAGGAAGGAAATCTGGCTTAAAGCGAAAGACCACCTTGTCCTGGTGTCTTTCAAAGTAAGGGGCCTGAATCGACAGAGCCGCCAACTCAGAAACACACCGAACAGAGGTAATAGCGACCAAGAAAGCAACCTTCTGAGTGAGAACCGAAAGAGCAATATCCTGTAAGGGCTCAAAAGGAGGACCCTGCAGAGCCGAAAGAACCAAATTCAAATCCCAAACAGGAACCATAGCCTTCCGAGGGGGTTGAACATGAGTGACCCCCTGGAAAAAAGTCTTAACCAGCGGGTGTAAGGCAAAAGATCTTTGGAAGAAAACAGACAGAGCAGAGACCTGCCCTTTCAAGGTACTAAGCTGGAACCCAAGATCCAGACCATGCTGAAGAAATTCCAAAATCCTAGGGATCGAAAACACCCTGCAAGGCAAGGCCCTAGCCTCACACCAGTCAATATAAGACCGCCAAGCCCTATAGTAAATACCAGACGAGGACCGCTTCCTAGCTCTAATCAAGGTCTGAACCACAGCCTCAGACAAACCTTCCTCCTTTAAAATGAAGGTTTCAGCAGCCAAGCCGTCAAAGCCAGCGTTGGTAAATTGGGGTAACGTAGTTGACCCTGAGATAACAGATCCGGAAACATGGGAAGCCGGTACTGATCCACCGCCAGCCTTACGTCGTCTGCGTACCAAACCCTTCTTGGCCACCTTGGAGCCACCAGAATTGCTGGTGCCCCCTCCAGAGCCAGTTTGCAAACTACCTTGCCCAGCATGGAGAAGGGCGGAAACAGGTACAGAAACGCCAGATCCTTCCAAGCAAGGGACAAGGCATCCACTGCCAGAGATAGAGGATCCTGAGATAGAGACACAAAGGCCGGGAGTTTGTGATTGTGCCGTGAGGCAAAGAGATCCACCTCCGGAGTCCCCCACTTGCGACAAAGAACCTGAAAAACCCCGGGGTTGAGGGACCACTCTCCTTGGCGAGAGAACCCCCTGCTCAGGGAGTCCGCCTCCGTGTTTTCCACTCCCAGAATGTATACTGCCGAAACGCAAGGAACATTGCTCTCTGCCCAGTGCAGGATCAGAGAGACTTCCCTGAGGGCACTCCTGCTGCGAGTCCCTCCTTGGTGATTGATGTAGGCTACTGCCGTCCGATTGTCTGAACCGGAAGACCCTGTAAGTGCGACGTCAGCCGTGACAGAACAAGCCGGATGGCTCTGAGCTCCAAAACATTGATGGGGTTGTGAGGCTCCTGAGGACCCCACACCCCGCTGAACTGATGACTTCTCCAGAAACCTCCCCAGCCCGACCGGCTAGCATCCGTGGTAACCGTCTACCAGCGAGGAACCAGAAAGGATCTGCCCCTCAACAGGTTGCTCGACTCCAGCCACCACCGAAGAGACTGCCTAACCCCGGGAGACATCCTGAACGGTTGATCCAATTACAGCGGACACCTGTCCCAATCCGTCAATAGGTGAAGTTGAAGAGATCTCATGTGAAACTGCACAAACAGGACCGCCTCGAAGGAGGCCACCATCAATCCCACCAGTTTCATCCCCTGCCGGATAGAGGGACAAGGATCGGCCAGAAGAAGGCGGATCAGATCCTGAATCCCCTGCACCTTGGTCTGGGGTAGAAACACTCTGGCCCGAATGGTATCCAGATTCATGCCCAGAAATGAAATCTTCCGTGATGGCGAGAGAGAGGATTTGGGGCGGTCGATCACCCACCCGAACCTCTCCAGGGTCGACACCACCTGGTGGGTGTCCAGCTCCGCCTGACAGAGGGAAGAAGCTGAAATCAATAGGTCGTCCAGATACGGCACAATGTGAATTTCCTGAGCTCTGAATAGGGCCATTATGCCCGCCAGAACCTTGGTTGAAGACCCTCGGGGCTGAGGTCAACCCGAAGGGAAGGGCTACAAACTGAAAATGTTGATCGTCCACCTCGAACCTGAGGAATCTCTGATGCGCTGGAAAAATTGGAACATGCAAATATGCATCTTTGATGTCTATGGATGTCATGAAATCCCCTTGACGAAGGGAACTGATGGCCGAGCGCAGAGTCTCCATACGGAACTTCTTGAATCTGTTGAGGACCTTGCGGTTCAATATGGGTCTTACAGAACCTTCTTTCTTGGGAACCGTGAAAAGGTTGGAGTAGAAACCCCTGCCTCTCTCCGACGGAGTCATAGGGCATACAACTCCCATGTCCAGAAGGTTTTTCACCGCTAACAGGAGCCCGTGCCGCCTGAGGGCCTGCGGGCACCAGAGACATTAAAAATGTTGGAGGCAGCCAGTACTCGAACTCCAGTTTGTACCCGGCGGAGACCACTTCCAAGATCCAATTGTCTGTGACCTCCCGGGCCCAGACCTGGAAGAAGAGCAGTAGTTCTCCACCGTCCCCCCCCCCCCCCGTGCGGGTGAGGGCGCCCCTTCATTGCTGAGCTGGCTTACCTGCAGGCTTGGGTTTGGGACCCCAGGCAGAAGCGGGACAGGCCCGACCTCTACCACTGTTCCAGGATGAGCCCCCGAGAAGGCCAAACCTCTACCAGCTCTGGCACCTCGAAAGGAAGGATTGAAAGAGCCTACCCCCCCGAAAGGGACGGCGCAGTTTCTTCCGCTGAGGTAACTTACCTCCCTTTGCCACAGCATCCAACTTATCTCCAAATAGCCGCATACCCAAGAAGGGAAGAGCTGTGATCGATTTCTAGGCCACAAAGTCCACCATCCACTGACGGAGCCATACCGAGCAGCGCATGGCCACCAATAAGGCTGAAGTCCTACTACACATAACAATAGTGTCTTCCATAGCAGCCAAGACAAAGTCCATGAACAATTCAAATCTTTTAAGCGTAGTGAACTCAGCGCTGGCCGGATCAGGGTGAGCGTCATTTAACCAGTCCCTAATCAGAGACCTAGCAGCCACCGACACCAGCGCAGATGCACAAACAGGCCGCAAAGCCGAACCAACACTGGCAAAGGCATGGCATGCCATCTGATCAACGCGCCTATCCTCACCATCCTTTAGGGAAGTGGCGTCTGGGGTGTGAAGCACGGATGAGTTGGTCAACCCCAAAACTGGCGCATCGACCTCGGGAGGAGAAGCCCAGCGCTTAACCGCTTCCACCGGGAAAGGATACTTCATATCCCATCCCTGAGGAACACCCGGAAGCTGACTAGGCTTCTCCCATTCCCTAAGGATCAATGCATCAAAATGACCCTGGGTAGGGTACTCCAAACAAGGCTTGTGGGCCCCAAAAAATTCCCCCTTCTTGAGAGGAGGCGCCTCAGGCGGCGCAATATCCAAAACCTCCAAGAAATGCTACAAAACCGTGGCCGTGTCAACAGCATCCCCCAGCGCCTGCCCAACATCAGCCTCGTCAAACTGTACATCGTCAGCCTCTGACTCCTCATACAATTCCCCCTCCTCTAGCGGGGAATAATCTGACATATCAAATGAATCTGAAATACACAATGAAGCATCTAAGTCAAAATTGCCTCACAAAAAAAAAAATTTATATAATATTATATATACATATATAATAACATATATCCATACACACACATGTGATAAAACAGGATGCCCCCCTGCTGAAGGGGCCCCCGCATAAGCAAAGGAAGTGGCCAACAGGCCCTTACCAGCCAGGAGCACACAGGATCCCGCAGCAGCACCAAGATGGCCCCCGGAGAAGAGGAGGAAGAGGAGGGGGAGCGGGCCAGCGCAGAACGCGTGTCGGCAGGCCACGCCCCCTCCCAGCAATGCGGATCCCAGCCATGTGCTAGCCCGCAGCATCGCGCCAAACGAGGGGGTGGGGCTACCACGCCCCCTTCCCGAACAAGCTTGAGGGGGAGAAGCTCCCCAGGCTGAGTGAAGGAGGCCAGCACCGTTATGGCCCTGAGTATAATGCAAACATCCTGTCAGCACCCAACACAAGTAAAACACTCACACACACACACACACAGTGTCATACACACATAACAAAACCAACAAGGTATACAGGCCGACCCCCCCCTTAGAGGGAAGTAAGGGACCCGGAAGTGGGGAATCCTAGCCAGGATCTGGCCATATGAATGACAGGGACAGGGCATACCACACCGGGATCACCAAACCCGGGCAACCGCCTACCCCTTGTAATGGGGTCTCAGGGTGGACCAATGCTCCTTGCATTCCTACCCTTACCAGGACCCGCAGCCAAGGCTGGGAGGCTCGAATAGGGATAATTTAGGAAAGGTCCTGGCAGCAATAGGGGCAAATAATGGCCGGGCGCGAGCCCGGCTTACTTGCAAGTAAAAGTCTTCATCTTCTGTCTTGCTCGCCTTCCTGCAGAGAAGAAACTGGGGAATTGGTGGGAGGTCCCAGGTATTTATGGACCGGGAGGAGCTTCTTTTTTGCATTCATCTCTGCAGAAGTTCGCCCTCTACTGGAGAATAACCCAAATGTCATGAAGAGTTGAAGCGGAGTGTATGTCACACTTGGAATTTGGTGTTGTCCTTTTTGGAGGGTGGGTATAGACAGTCTGGTCCTTCTGAAATGTACTGAACAATATCGGATTAGGTCCCGATTTGTATATTTTGGACCCAGCGATCTAACCACACCTCTATGTTAAAATCTGTTCTTTACTGTAAGCATAAGAAGTTAAACATTTCTATAAACACAACATATTCTACATGTGCAAATTGTGTACGAGTCCCAAATGTACGAGCAGAACAGTTTCATATCTGCAAAGATCTGTTACACAATAAAGGAGCATCTTTCACGTGTTGTTCCATGTCTTCATTATTTCTTACTGTTTCTGTATTCACGGAGGGGAGACGTGTTTCGCCTGTTAACAGATATGAAACTTATTTGTTTGTACCATATGGGCCTCGTACACAAATTGCACATGTAGAATATGTCGTGTTTACAGAAATGTTTAACTTCTTATGCTTACAATAAAGAACAGATTTTAACATAGAGGTGTGGTTAGATCTCTGGGTCCAAAATACACAAATCGGGAGGGGCCTAATCCCGATATCCCTCAGTACATTCTATACAATTAACTTGCAATAATCCCTAAACCTTAATTACTGTTACTAATATGTTGTTAGTATTAATAGCTCTCCTGGTGTATGTCCTTGTTTGTACTCTGTACTTGGCAGAATGAATAAAATATCTAAGAATAACTCCCTATAACTTTTACAGACCGTAACTATTGGTGAGAAGGTCCTAGAACGCTGGTTCTGGGATCTTAGAGGCTGCGCAACTGAGGAGTCCAAACAGGACTGCTTGAGACGGTTCTAGACCTGTGTTCTCCATAACACAGTCCCTGTGCCAGCTCCACTGTCTATGTATAAATGTGTCTGCAGCTCTGAATATCTATTTGGCTAATGGCTACTCACTGATGGATCCGGACCGGCTGAGATTCCTGTGAAGCCCTGACAAGCTCTAAACAGGGGTGACCTACAGGTTAGGCTTTCCGTCTCAGTCCTAAGCCACGGGTGAGAACTATATCAGGGATTGTCCTCAATGCAGCGCCCCCTGCGGGGCAGTGTGTGTGTGTTATTCCTCTTAGAAGCAGGTCTTTTGTGGGAAGTGCCACCTAGCGAGGTTAGCAAATAGCATGACAAGTAAAGTCTTATAACAAAAAGGGGACATTTGTTAAGGTTTTCTTTTATAAAAAGGGCCTGGGTGTAAAGAAACAATATAATATTTATCCTATTCCTCACAGACCAACATTGACGGGGCCTTGAACCAGCGATGTGCTGTCTATTACTGCTTCAAGTTGGCTGCTCTCCCTGTTGTTGTACCTGTGTGTATCTGTGGTGTTTGTATGGTCCTCCTCTTGCTCTCTGACCTCTCTCAGGTGTTTTTGATTATCTCCTCTGTCTTCCCTATAAATGGGTTTTTCTAGTGCTAACTCCAGGATCATTGCATCTCTCAAAAGAGGAATTGGCTGCCTGGCTGAGAGACACCTCTCTGTCTCTTATCCCGAGGAATCTAGGAAACCCCCAACTCTCCCCGATTGCCCAGCAATCTGATTTGCCCAAAATTTAGACCGATTACTCCCTATGTGGGTCTACAGCTTCAACAGATAGAACACCTATTCTCACAGCCTGTGTTCTAAGTTGACTGCGCCCCCTGTTGAGCCACCTGCTGCTGTGCTTGTGTGTATCTGTGGTGTTTGTATGGTTCTCCTGGCTCCTCTTGCTCTCTGACCTCTCTCAGGTGTTTTTGATTTCCTCCTCTGTCTTCCCTATAAATGGGTTTTTCTAGCGCTAACTCCTGGCTGGATAATTGCGTCTGCTTGCCGGATGGTCTACAGCCCTCTGTGAATCGTGTATCTGGCTTTGTATATTGAGGCTCTGGCCCTTCAAAGTCCGTACTGGGGTGCAGCCCCGCCATTGTTTGTACTGTGGCCCTGATCTTCTAATGTCCTGGGAGCCCAGACCCTCATTGTCTTTGCTGGGACCCAACCTCTACATTGTCTGTTTATTTTGTTGTGTACTATCTGCCCTCTGTTTCCTGTTTCCTAAGTCTGTGACCACCACAGGACCTAGTGCCCTCTTTTTGGGGCTCTGTTGAACTTGGGTAGATTAGGAGCTCTGTCAAGTACTTAACCTACTATGCCCACGTTGGTCGTCATCTTGCTTCTTTGGTGGTGTAGACAAGTTCTTTGTCTTGTGTGTATATGTTCCAAGCCTGCCACTCCACTCACCTGTTCCCAGCTGGAGACCCTGCTCACCTGTCCCCAACCAGTGACCGCTGCTGCCTGGCTGAGGGACGCCTTTCTGTCTCGTATCCTGAGGAATCCGGGAAACTCCCGTGCCATCTATTAGTGCTCCAAGTTGAATGCTTTCCCTGTCGAGCCCTCTGCTGCTGTGCTTGTGTGTATCTGCTGTGTTGGTATGGTTCTCCTGGGTCCTCTTGCTCTCTGACCTCTCTCAGGTGTTTTTGATTACCTCCTCTGTCTTCCCTATAAATGGGTTTTTCTAGCGCTAACTCCTGGCTGGATCATTGTGTCTCCTTGTCTGAGTCTTTACCTACTATGGTGGTCGGCAGCTTGCATTTCTGGTGGTGTAGACAAGTTCTTCGTCTTGTGTGTATATCTTCACCATATATTGTGGTACATGATTCAGCGTTATACAAAAAAATTAAATAAATAGGGTTAATGTTCAGAGCATGGAAAACCCCCAAATAATCCTGAAGAAACATTGGCATTAATATTGTCTTTTTGTTTTACCGCCAACTGCTGGACAATAAATGTACTACAAGAGAACGCTAAATCCAGCAAGTGAAAGATATGGCTGCATCTGTATATATTATGTCTCTGCAGGACAACCGGGACCACAAGGTGCGGCTGGTGCTTCTGGACCCAGAGGAGAACAAGGACCCGCAGGACCTCCAGGACAAAAAGCCGACCCTACCGGTAACACTTTAATAAAATAATGACTAAAAACAGCAAATGTTATTAGTTTACCTTGTGTATCTGGAAGCCAATATAGAAGTCGTTGCAGAGGCTCCAGTGTCACCAGAATAAGCCGGATTCTTTACACGCAAGGCGGCCGAGGCCGACACGATGGATAAACTTTCATTGTAATCAGAATCTTATTAAAGTCATTCTCTCATTACTTACTGTACACTGGGGAATTCCTAACCCTCATCCCGTGTCTTCTCCTCTCTCATCAGACCTCACCGACATCAACACAAAACTGAGTCATCTGCAATCCATCCTGGAGCAGCAAAAGAGAGGTGAGTCCTGTCACTAGTGCTGGGCTTCCGATTTGTAACCGTGAGGAATTTTGGTAATAATGAAACACTTTCAGTGGTGGCCATGTGGCAACCTTTCTAACTGGCCCAGCAACTCCAAGGCTTCTGTCCTTGTGTGAGGTGCTGCCCAGTGAAGCACTGGTAAGCTGCTCCTCTAAACCCGGGTGCGGTGCCTACAAAAGCTGGGGTGCAACTTTTTCATGTATCGGGGAAGAGAAGAGTGGTGTCTGCAACTGTTCTGCCCAACCCCCCAAACTAACTGCCACAGCAGAGAGGTCTTCGTGATAGCTATAGCCAGGTAGGGTGGGAAAAAATGATTGAAATGCCACCATGGGCAAAATAATGCCGCGTCTGTCCTTGGCAAAATAATGCCGCGTCTGTCCTTGGCAAAATAATGCCGCGTCTGTCCTTGGAAAAATAATGTCACGTCTGTCCTTGGCAAAATAATGTCGCGTCTGTCCTTGGCAAAATAATTCCGCCTCTGTCCTTGGCAAAATAATGGCGCGTCTGTCCTTGGCAAAATAATTCCGCCTCTGTCCTTGGCAAAATAATTCCGCCTCTGTCCTTGGCAAAATAATTCCGCCTCTGTCCTTGGCAAAATAATTCCGCCTCTGTCCTTGGCAAAATAATTCCGCCTCTGTCCTTGGCAAAATAATTCTGCATCTGTCCTTGGATAAATAATGGCGCGTCTGTCCTTGGCAAAATAATTCCGCCTCTGTCCTTGGCAAAATAATTCCGCCTCTGTCCTTGGCAAAATAATTCCGCCTCTGTCCTTGGCAAAATAATTCCGCCTCTGTCCTTGGCTAAATAATGCCGCGCCTGTCCTTGGCTAAATAATGCCGCATCTGTCCTTGGATAAATAATTCTGCTTCTGTCTTTGGCAAAATAATTCTGTTTCTGTCCTTGGCAAAATAATTCTGCTTCTGTCCTGGGCAAAATAATTCTGCGTCTGTCCTGGGCAAAATAATTCTGCTTCTGTTCCTGGCAAAATAATTCTGCTTCTGTCCTTGGCAAAATAATTCTGCTTCTGTCCTTGGCAAAATAATTCCGCCTCTGTCCTTGGCAAAATAATTCTGCTTCTGTCCTTGGCAAAATAATTCTGCATCTGTCCTTGGCAAAATAATTCCGCATCTGTCCTTGGCAAAATAATTCCGCGTCTGTCCTTGGCAAAATAATTCCACATTTGTCCTTGGCAAAATAATTCCGCGTCTGTCCTTGGCAAAATAATTCTGCATCTGTCCTTGGCAAAATAATCCCGCGTCTGTCCTTGGCAAAATAATTCTGCATCTGTCCTTGGCAAAATAATTCCGCATCTGTCCTTGGCAAAATAATTCCGCGTCTGTCCTTGGCAAAATAATTCTACATTTGTCCTTGGCAAAATAATCCCGCGTCTGTCCTTGGCAAAATAATTCCACATTTGTCCTTGGCAAAATAATTCCGCCTCTGTCCTTGGCAAAATAATTCCGCGTCTGTCCTTGGCAAAATAATTCTGCATCTGTCCTTGGCAAAATAATTCCGCATCTGTCCTTGGCAAAATAATTCCGCATCTGTCCTTGGCAAAATAATTCCGCATCTGTCCTTGGCAAAATAATTCCACATTTGTCCTTGGCAAAATAATTCCGCGTCTGTCCTTGGCAAAATAATTCTGCATCTGTCCTTGGCAAAATAATCCCGCGTCTGTCCTTGGCAAAATAATTCTGCATCTGTCCTTGGCAAAATAATTCCGCATCTGTCCTTGGCAAAATAATTCCGCGTCTGTCCTTGGCAAAATAATTCTACATTTGTCCTTGGCAAAATAATCCCGCGTCTGTCCTTGGCAAAATAATTCTGTGTCTGTCCTTGGCAAAATAATTCCGTGTCTGTCCTTGGCAAAATAATTCTGCATCTGTCCTTGGCAAAATAATTCCGCATCTGTCCTTGGCAAAATAATTCCGCGTCTGTCCTTGGCAAAATAATTCCACATTTGTCCTTGGCAAAATAATTCCGCGTCTGTCCTTGGCAAAATAATTCTGCATCTGTCCTTGGCAAAATAATCCCGCGTCTGTCCTTGGCAAAATAATTCTGCATCTGTCCTTGGCAAAATAATTCCGCATCTGTCCTTGGCAAAATAATTCCGCGTCTGTCCTTGGCAAAATAATTCCACATTTGTCCTTGGCAAAATAATCCCGCGTCTGTCCTTGGCAAAATAATTCTGTGTCTGTCCTTGGCAAAATAATTCCGTGTCTGTCCTTGGCAAAATAATTCCGCGTCTGTCCTTGGCAAAATAATTCCACATTTGTCCTTGGCAAAATAATTCCGCGTCTGTCCTTGGCAAAATAATTCCGCGTCTGTCCTTGGCAAAATAATTCTGCATCTGTCCTTGGCAAAATAATTCTGCTTCTGTCCTTGGCAAAATAATTCTGCTTCTGTCCTTGGCAAAATAATTCTGCGTCTGTCCTTGGCAAAATAATTCTGCTTCTGTCCTTGGCAAAATAATTCTGCTTCTGTCCTTGGCAAAATAATTCTGCATCTGTCCTTGGCAAAATAATTCTGCATCTGTCCTTGGCAAAATAATTCTGTGTCTGTCCTTGGCAAAATAATTCTGCTTCTGTCCTTGGAAAAATAATGTCGCGTCTGTCCTTGGCAAAATAATTCCGCCTCTGTCCTTGGATAAATAATGGCGCGTCTGTCCTTGGCAAAATAATTCCGCCTCTGTCCTTGGCAAAATAATTCCGCCTCTGTCCTTGGATAAATAATGGCGCGTCTGTCCTTGGCAAAATAATTCCGCCTCTGTCCTTGGCAAAATAATTCCGCCTCTGTCCTTGGCTAAATAATGCCGCGCCTGTCCTTGGCAAAATAATGCCGCATCTGTCCTTGGCAAAATAATTCTGCATCTGTCCTTGGCAAAATAATTCCGCCTCTGTCCTTGGCAAAATAATTCCGCCTCTGTCCTTGGCTAAATAATGCCGCGCCTGTCCTTGGCAAAATAATGCCGCATCTGTCCTTGGCAAAATAATTCTGCATCTGTCCTTGGCAAAATAATTCCGCCTCTGTCCTTGGCAAAATAATTCCGCCTCTGTCCTTGGCAAAATAATTCCACCTCTGTCCTTGGCAAAATAATTCCACCTCTGTCCTTGGCAAAATAATTCCACCTCTGTCCTTGGCAAAATAATTCTGCTTCTGTCCTTGGCAAAATAATTCCGTGTCTGTCCTTGGCAAAATAATTCTGCGTCTGTCCTTGGCAAAATAATTCCGCATCTGTCCTTGGCAAAATAATTCTGCGTCTGTCCTTGGCAAAATAATTCTGCTTCTGTCCTTGGCAAAATAATTCTGCATCTGTCCTTGGAAAAATAATTCCGCATCTGTCCTTGGCAAAATAATTCTGCTTCTGTCCTTGGCAAAATAATTCTGCATCTGTCCTTGGAAAAATAATTCTGCATCTGTCCTTGGCAAAATAATTCTGCGTCTGTCCTGGGCAAAATAATTCCGCCTCTGTCCTTGGCAAAAGTCCCCCCGTCCCAGAAGGCTACCAGCCCGCATAGCCCACACGGGCACCAAGCACTTCTGCACCCCCCCCCACACACACACATTGGGGATGCAGGTAATGGGGCGAGGGTTTATGGCAAGTCACCCGCTTGCTGTCAGGTGACTCGCCCGCCCCTCCTGCCCTGTGAACTGGTATAGCGGGTCTCAGGGACACTTACCAGTCCATAAACGGTTACATTTAAACACACACACACACGTGAAAATAAAATGTTTAATATATAATTTTCTTCTTAACCCTGTTCCATGGTTTTGATCTTCGACCAGATCAGTGGAAACATTTCAGGGCGGAGGATCGATATCCCCGCCCCCAGATTCTGACATTCACTCCGGCCTTTCTGCTGATGTCAGCTCACTCACCGGTATAAAAGGCCCCTCCCAGAGGCAGTGAGTAACATGAAGCCACTGCGCAGGGTAGGGAATGGGAGTGCTCTGCCCCACTGAAGACCCCGGGTGGGAGGATTGAAGGCCCCCCGGGGTAAGAGGACACCCCTGCCTCTGGATCGTGGATGAAGGTGTTTTCTTTCTTTTGGGCGGCATGTAGAATCTAGATGCTTGGTGCTTAATCCGCACCTTCACCCTAAATAAGAGCCTATCTTATATGTTTCCTCCTTGTACATACAGATTGCTCACATTAATCCGGACCTTCACCCTGAATAAGAGCCTATCTTATATGTTTCCTCCTTGTACATACAGATTGTCCACATTAATCCGGACCTTCACCCTGAATAAGAGCCTATCTTGTATGTTTCCCACACCCTGTACATACAGATTGTCCACATTAATCCGCACCTTCACCCTAAATAAGAGCCTATCTTATATGTTTCCTCCTTGTACATACAGATTGCTCACATTAATCCGGACCTTCACCCTGAATAAGAGCCTATCTTATATGTTTCCTCCTTGTACATACAGATTGTCCACATTAATCCGGACCTTCACCCTGAATAAGAGCCTATCTTGTATGTTTCCCACACCCTGTACATACAGATTGTCCACATTAATCCGCACCTTCACCCTAAATAAGAGCCTATCTTATATGTTTCCCCCTTTACATACAGATTGCCCACATTAATCCGGACCCTCACCCTGAATAAGAGCCTATCTTGTATGTTTCCCTCACCCTGTACATACAGATTGCTCACATTAATCCGGACCCTCACCCTGAATAAGAGCCTATCTTGTATGTTCCCCCCCCCCCCCCCGTACATACAGATTGCTCACATTAATCCGGACCCTCACCCTGAATAAGAGCCTATCTTGTATGTCCCCCCCCCCCCCCCCCCGGTACATACAGATTGCTCACATTAATCCGGACTCTCACCCTGAATAAGAGCCTATCTTGTATGTCCCCCCCTCCCCCCCCCGGTACATACAGATTGCCCACATTAATACGTTTTTTGGAATGCTTTTCTCTTTGTCTCATTTCAGCTTTGTCATATATAAAAGGAGCGGCTGTCAGCGGGGACAAGATCTTCATTTCCAGAGGAGATGTGGCCGGCTGGGATGGTGCGGTGGGCATTTGCCTCAACTATGGAGGTCGTCTGGCCATGCCGCGGAACCGCGCAGAAGATCAGGCCTTGTTCTCCATCAACCAGCAGTACGGCCTGTCCTCCTACCTGGGCTTCACTGACCGGCAGCAGGAGGGCGTGTACAGAGACCTGGACGGCGCTATTGTCACATACACAAACTGGGACGTGGGCCAGCCGGACAATGGAGGGAGGAATGAGCATTGCGGCGAGATATGGCAAAGCAGGATGTGGAACGATAGAGATTGTACCACAAAGTTACTCGTCATCTGTGAATACACAATATGACCGAACTGTCGCAATGTCTCCGAGATCTGAAGATGATTAAACGCGGAGTAATTCATTTCATAAGCAAAATGTTTAGGATAAGAACGGCGCAAAATGGTAAAAATAACGCCAGGCGCTAAACCGGCCTGCGCTCATTTACACAACAAAGGAATCCAAGTTTCTGGGGCTCTGGGGATTCCCCGCACAACCACAATCAAATGTCATAAAAAATACCATTTTGTGAGTACTCACCTGAAAAATGGATATTGTCAGTGTGCCACACACCCCGCTTCCCCTTTAATTCTTCACGATTGGGTTACTCACCGCCAGGTGACGCTGTGCAGAGAGGAAGTCTTGTAACGAGCCCCCTTCCGGCCTATATATACCTGGTACCTCCCATTTAATACCAGTGATTTAAAAAACAGAAAGACAAGGTACCAGTAATTTAACGGTAACCTCAAAATAAATAAAAGCTTCACCATATAAAGGATTCGGGATACCGAAAAGGGTGGGAGTGAAGCGGGGTGTGTGGCACACCAACAATATCCATTTTTCAGGTGAGTACTCACAAAATGGTATTATTCTTGGTGTGCCACACACCCCGCTTCACCTTTAATTCTTCATGCTTGGGACATCCAAAAGCAGTGTCCACAAGGGATGGGTATCCGAAGGCAAAAATGAAGCATAACTTAAATGACTGCAGTCTGCAGAACTTTGCGGCCAAACACAGCATCCGCTGAGGCTCGCACATCAACTTTGTAAAACTTAGAAAAAGTATGAACAGAAGACCAAGTGGCAGCCTTACAAACTTGTTCAATAGAAGCCTGGTGCTGAAAAGCCCAAGACGCACCAACGGCGCGAGTAGAATGAGCAGTGATACGAAAAGGGGGAACTTTCCCCTTAGCAGAATAGGCCGCAGTAACGGCCTGACGTATCCATTTGCTAATGGCAGATTTGGCTGGTGCCAAACCCTTCTTAGGCCCACAGGGCACAACAAAAAAGGAATCCGTCTTACGAAAAGGAGACGTGATAATCAAGTAGTACTTAACACAGCGTACTACATCCAAACAATGCAAAACCCTCTCTTTGTCATTCTTAGGATTAGGACACAAGGAGGGAAGAACAATATCCTGATTCAAATGAAAAGCAGAAACAACCTTAGGGAGAAAGTCTGGCTTGAACCGAAAGACCACTTTATCCTGATGCCTCTCAAAGTAAGGCGCCTGGATAGACAAGGCCGCCAACTCCGAGACACGCCGGACCGAAGTGATAGCTACCAAGAAGACAATCTTCTGAGTCAGGGTAGACAAAGCAATATCTTGCAAAGGCTCAAAAGGAGGAGCCTGAAGAGCAGAAAGAACCAAGTTCAAATCCCAAACCAGGAGTAATGGTTTCCTGGGAGGCCGCACATGCGTAACCCCCTGGAAAAAAGTTTTAACTAAAGGCTGAAGCGCAAAACGCTTCTGAAAAAATATAGATAAGGCAGAAACTTGCCCTTTCAACGTACTTCGCTGAAGACCAGAGTCCAGCCCTGATTGTAAAAACTCCAGAACCCTGGAGACCGAAAAGACCCTACAAGGAAAAGATCTCATCTCACACCAAGCGATATAGGCTTTCCAAGTCCTATAAAAGATGATAGAAGAAGACCTCTTCCGGGCACTGATCAGAGTCTTAACGACTGAGTCAGAAATACCCTTCTCCTTCAAGATGGAGGTTTCAGCAGCCAGGCCGTCAAACCTAGCGCTGGTAAATTGGGGTAACACAACCGACCCTGAGTGAGCAGATCGGGCCGAAGAGGCAGAACGAACTGGTCCACTGCCAACCGAACGATGTCTGCGAACCACACTCGCCTTGGCCACCTTGGAGCCACGAGAACGGCGGACACCCTTTCCAGAGCCAACTTCCGAACCACCCTGCCCAGCATGGGTATCGGAGGAAACAGGTATAGAAACCCCAGATCCCCCCAGCTCAGGGACATGGCGTCCACTGCCAGAGCCAGAGGATCCTGGGAGAGCGACACGAAGTTCGGGAGCCTGTGATTGTGACGAGAGGCAAACAGGTCCACCTCCGGTGTCCCCCATCGGAGACACATTGAGCGAAAAACCTGAGGATGGGGAGCCCATTCTCCCCGACGGGGAGAGCCCCTGCTCAACCGGTCCGCTTCCTGGTTCTCCACTCCTGGAATGTATACCGCCGAGAGACAAGGAACATGGGCCTCTGCCCAGGTCAGGATCAGGGACACCTCTCTGAGAGCACCCAGACTGCGAGTCCCTCCCTGATGATTGATTTAAGCAACCGCTGTTCGATTGTCTGAACGCACCTGGACCGGAAGGCCCAGAACGTGTTGAGTCAGGAGAGCAAGAACCCGACGGATGGCTCTCAGTTCCAGAACATTGATGGGTAAGTGGGCCTCTTGAGGTCCCCACTGCCCCTGGAACTGAAGCTCCTTCCAGAATCTGCCCCATCCCGAAAGACTGGCGTCCGTGGTGACAATTTCCCAAAGAGGGGTCAGGAAAGACCTGCCCTTCACGAGATTGGCCGAGACCAACCACCACTGGAGGGACTGCCGGACTCGGGAGGACAACTGGAAGGGCTGATCCAGCGACCGAGGCTGCCGGTCCCAGGATGCCAACAGATAAAGCTGAAGCGTCCTCGTGTGAAATTGAGCAAAAGGAACTGCCTCGAAAGAGGCGACCATCAACCCTACCAGCCTCATCCCCAGACGGATGGACGGCCGAGGAATGGAAAGTAGGACCCGAGCCAACTCCTGAATCAGATGAATTTTGGACTGGGGGAGAAACACTCTGTGTTGATGAGAGTCCAACTGCATCCCCAGAAAGGACACCACCCTGGCCGGAGCGAGGGAGGACTTGGAGAATTTGATCACCCAACCAAAGCTTTCCAGCGTGGAGACCACCATCCTGGTGTCTGTCTCCGATTGATTGAGTGACGGAGCCATGATGAGAAGGTCGTCCAAATAAGGTACGACACGAATGCCCCGAGATCTGAAAATGGCCATCACCCCTGCCAGCACCTTGGTGAACACTCTTGGAGCCGAGGCAAGGCCAAACGGAAGTGCCACGAATTGAAAATGCTGATCTTTCATCACGAATCGAAGAAAACGTTGATGAGCCTGGCAGATGGGAACATGAAGATAAGCATCCTTGATGTCTATGGACGTCATGAAGTCCCCCTGCCGAAGGGAACCGATGGCCGTACGCAAAGTTTCCATGTGAAACTTCCGAAAACGGATAAACTTGTTGAGTAATTTCAGGTCCAGGACGGGACGAACCGACCCGTCCTTTTTGGGGACTGTGAAAAGATTGGAGTAGAAACCGAGGCCCATCTCTAAGCGCGGTACCGGCCGGATGACCGCCATTTCTAACAGATTCTTTACCGACGCCAGGAGCCCCTGTGCGGCCAAAGGATCAATGGGCACCCGAGACCGAAAGAACCGTGAAGGAGGGCGAGACTCGAATTCCAGCTTGTAACCGGACGACACCCCCTCCCAGATCCATCTGTCCGGAACCTCCTGGTCCCAAACCTGGGAGAAGTGTCGCAATCGTCCCCCCACCCGCACGGGTGAGGGCAGCCCCTCATTGCTGAGCGGGCTTACCAGCAGGCTTGGGCTTGGTGCCCCAGGACTGCCACGGCCCCTCCCGAGTCCAACCTGCACCTCTGGTAGCGGGAAAGGAATCCCCCCTACCCGCTCTGAATCCCCGAAAGGAAGGCCTAACAGTACTTGCCCCCCGAAAGGGGCGACGAGGCCTCTTGCGCTGCGGCATTTTACCACCTTTTGCAACTGAATCAATTTTATCACCAAACAGTCGCAACCCCAAAAAGGGGAGAGCTGTGAGCACCTTTTTAGAAACTAAGTCCGCCGACCACTGGCGCAGCCATACTGCCTGAGGAATAGCCACCAGCATTGCCGCTGTCCTGCTACTCATAGCCAGCGCATCGTCCTGAGTGGTCAGAACATAAGAAACAAAAGACTCACACTGCCTGAGAGCAGTAAACTCCTTACAAGTGGGATCAAGATCCACACACAGATCCTGAATAACAGACCTAACCGCCAACAGAAGAAGCGCCGAAGCACACACCGGGCGCATCGTTGATCCGGCACTAATAAAACCATGGCGAGCGTACTGGTCAATCCGACGATCCTCACCATCCTTAAGGGCAGTGGTCTCAGAAGACTGCACCATAGCCGTGCTAGAGAGCCCTAGCACAGGGGTATCGACGTCAGGGGGAACCGACCAAAGCTTCACCAATTCCGGCGGAAAAGGATAACGTTTCTCCCAACTGGAAGGAATTCCAGTTAACCGCGTGGGATGTTCCCATTCCTTAAGCAAAGGGAAACCCCCGCAGTCAAATCGCCAATAGCATCAACCTCAAGCTGATCTGCAGGCTCATTTGACTCCACCAGGAATTCCCCCTCCTCGTCCAGGGAGCAATCGGACCAATCCACAGGCTCACATACCTCATCCTGTGAAGCCGGAGCTACAGGAGAAAGGTGCTTCCGTTTCGCAGTGGCCTTCAACCCTGCTTTGACGGAAATTAGCTTCTCGAGGTTGGATAATCGTGCAGACACCTCGGATTGTGAATCCCCACCTTTGACAATGTCACACGGGGTCCGGAACAGGGAGGGAGGGGTAGGGGATGATGGAATTTGCGAAGAGCCAGCAGCCGGAGCGACGGACTGACGAGCAATATTCTGCCTTGCACAAGAAATGCATAATATAACATCATCGCCTGGGAGCGGAGTCCCGCAGCCCCCACACAGCCTGGATGGCCCAGAAGAACCATTTCCGGTATTATCGGAAGCCTCCATATGGTGATTTATGGTATTCGCAAAACCATGGGTTTAAGGCATAAGCCACCCGGGATGCCCCTTTATGTTAATGTCCCGGGAGGGAGGATTTAATTAATAATAATGATCCCCTTTTAAATAATTTTTTTTTACATATATATATATGTATATCCCAATTTAGAGAAAAAAGGGACTAGCCAGGTATAATAGAACCGGGAGGCCACTGTATTGAGGGAATCCCAGGATCTGTGGGGGAAGAAAAACCAACAGTAAGACCCCCAGAAAACAAGTGGCAGCATGCAATACAACATTCATGCAACAAAGTAACACATAATAATACACACACCAGAGTGCTTTAAAGAGGCCAAAGAATCTTGTCCCCTGTTTTTCCTCCTTTTTATTTTTTATTATTTTTTTTTTTAATAAAAATCAGTCATGATAACAATAGACGGCCCCACTCGAGGTGAGGCCGCTTACCTGCCCAAGTAAGGCTGAATAGCCAAGGCACCCGACCAGCAGTAATGGCAACAGTAGCAGCAGTAGCAGCAGTAGCGGCAGCAGCGGCAGTGGAGACGAAAACACATATGCGGCTGAGAGCCCCGCACCTGTCCTCTTAATGAAAGGAAGGAAGTGCGGCTGGGGCTGGGTTGAATGACGCCGACGCCGCAACCACGCCCCCCTCTGACGTCATCCGGGCCCCGCCCCCTCCAGACGGCGGTGCAGCAAAACAAGATGGCGCACAACGCTCTCAGTAGATGGAGGGGGGGGGGACGAGAGCTTGCTGCGCTGCCCACCGATAGTGCTGACAACGCGGCCCGCCGAACGGCGGTGCCGATTCAAAGAGGAGACAAGGGGGGAGCTGTGAGCACCTAAGAAAGAACGCAGGCAGCCTCAGGCATGCCTGCCACAGCGTGGCCCGCCCCGGCCGCCCTAAAGCTGACCCAAACTCGCCATACAGGCCAGCAGCAGCCCGCCAAAATGGCAGAACTGCCAGTGGGGATAAACAACGTGCCATGTGAGGAAGAATCAGCCAGGCCAAGTGCACCCTTGCTTGCGGTGCAGCCTGACAAGTGTTAAATAAGTAAAACACATACAAGTAAAACACACATGCAAATACACATCCCTCTACCCCCCCCCCACCCCCCCATAGTGAAGGGAGAAGGGACCATAACGGGAAAGCAAGGGGCCAAGGGGAACCTCGGGACAGGGGCATCCCTAATCCGGATCACCATGCCGGACAGCCACATTGCCCCCAAAACAGGGGGTCGTGCGGAGGAGATAAGCTCCTAGGCACCTATAGTGCCATCTACCAATTGCCCAGCGAGCAGCCTAGGCCGGGAGGCTTCCATTTAACCACAAAGGTAACAAACAATCAAAACCGGGCAGAAATAGACCAAAAGGGGGGTAAGACCCCGCCTACCTGTAAGCAGCAGACTTCAACCTTCTGTCTTGTCGTCATGCAGAGAGAAAAACACTGGTGATAAATGGGAGGTACCAGGTATATATAGGCCGGAAGGGGGCTCGTTACAGGACTTCCTCTCTGCAACAGCGTCACCTGGCGGTGAGTAACCCAATCGTGAAGAATTAAAGGGGAAGCGGGGTGTGTGGCACACCAAGAATATATCAAATGTATTGATACGCACAAAAAAGACGACGACAAAGACACATACAAAACCAAATAAAAAAAAAAAAACATTTACACAATCCACAAGGGGATCCCTGGAAAACATTGGCTCTAATAATATCAGCATCAGATCAGATTTATATCTTTCCATCACATACATAGAGCAGCAGAGAAAAGTATATGTAGGTGCTTGTGTGAACCAGGACCTTATATATTATATATATTATCATGACCATAGTAAACCTTAAATACCAAATCCATAGATGAATGAAAGTGACTAAGTGCTATAAGCAATTCTAACTATAAAAATATACAAGTGCAGTGCAATGAATAATGATCTGTATAACAGCAGAATCAAACCGAACCTTCACCACGATTTAATGAAAAGCCCAAACTCTTAAAAAAACTCTTCCCCAGCATCTAAAATTAATATATTTTACGTTTTTAGTCACTTACTTATTATTCTTTCCCCCACTGGGCTGCAACTCTGTTCAGGACTCTAGGATACGGGCGCCGCCATCTTGACTCAGAAGCATCACATTTACTGAGGATAGGAGAGTGGGATAAAGTACAGGGGGCAGGTTATAGCTGTGCTTTGCTCAGACAGAGCAGAGCTGGGGTCAGGTAAAGGTCAGCAGTCCCAGAATGCAGAGCGGCACAGTCAGAAGACACTTCATGTTTGCAGGCGGCCTGATAAGATGGCGGCTTCCATAAACCAGAGCCCCAGAGACTTGGATTCAGCCATTCATTTCAGACGATGTGCGCAATGATGAATGTGATGAATATACAATGAAATCACGATATGAAGGGAATAATGCAGCGACAAAAAGCCCAAAACATTCAGAAACTGCACCAACTGTAAATGAAAGTTACCTTTGGTTTCTCTTTATGTGGAGATTATACTGCGCACTGACCGATAGAGATCACTTAGGGCTTCATTCATCAAGGGATAGCGCCAGGTAGCGCCTTGTAAGCGGCAGGTGAACGCCGGGCGCGGCACGCAACTCCGCATTTATGAAGCCGATTCTGGTGAGCAGCGCCATGTAGCGTCCGATTCATCATTACCCTTTCAAGGCTCAGCGTAGAGCGCCGGCGTTCAGGCTTGCAGGGCGCCTGGTATTACCTGTCGCTACCTGTCGCTCTCCCATACATTTCTATAGACAAAACTCTTCTTCGCTTTAAACAGGGTTTTTTCTTCTTTTTTTTTTTTTTTTAAACAAATCATTGTGTCACTTCTCCTGAATTTAAATACATTTTTGATTTTTAAAATGTAAATGCAGAATTGTCCTGACAGGTCTGGTATTAAAGTGTTAATGTCACAATGTAATAACAATGTCACTCCCTGTGTTTTCGCTTTGTTACTGGTGGATATGTGTCCAAAAAAAGCCTTTAATCACACAGCGTCTGGCGCTCTGGGCTACAGCGACACAGTTTTGAGCGCTGGCGCTGTGTGAGGCTGTTTTTTTGATGAATATGGTTTGAGCCACTCACACTGACCATTCGCTACCGTTCGCTCCCATATAGCGCTGTACTGGTGTCATCAATGCCTGACAGCGACTGAGGCGTTCTGTAATAGCGACTCACGGCCGAGCACAGCGACTACTAACGCCGCTGTACAGACGCTCATCTGCCGGTACCTGGCGCTAGTAATGAATCAGCCTGTATGTTCGCTTCTTGCCATTAAAGTATCTTCAGTTCACACGCGACAGACCAACGAGTCAGCTAAACTTACCGCAGTGAGCTCAGGCTTCCGCGATGCATTTTGGGGTTTGCGCCGCAATCTGCCGCCGACAGTCTCCGGCGTTTACATTGAAAAGTGAGAACAAGAAATGGGGGAACCCACCTCCCCCAAAAAGACGCCAGGGATACACAGAGTTGCACCACTCATAAATATAAAAGGACTATAAAGAGTTTATTGTTACTTATAATTACATAGGAAAAACACATATACTAACATATATACAAGTGGACAACAACAATACATTAACACATAAAAACACCAGGGGGCGCCGGAGGTCTAGTGACAATCATCACACTAACCTAAAATTCATTATTAACCTATATTCATAAAACCTTACTACCCATATCTATATGTGCAAATACGCAAACCAATATACAGTTGTGCTATACAATAGCTATATGACAATATTGCTAAAACAACCAAAAAAATCACTTCTAACTAGCATCAAACAGGAGGACAAACCAAGGTGTGCAATAGAAAAAAATAATGCAAAGAAAATATATAAATGTGCATATACAGACCAACCGGGCTACCCCTGTAAGGATAAAGCGCCAACGCGTGTCGTAGTGACCCCTACACTACTTCATCAGGGCGGAAATTACATTGAAAAGTGAAGAGAATCTCCGGGGGAACTGCTGGGGCTGAATTCTTTAGCGTGAAATCTCGATGGAAATGTCGGCATTGGACGGGTCTCACAATATATGTATAATATATAATAATATAATATATGTATATGTATATATGTATAATATATAATAATATAATATATGTATATGTATATATGTATAATATATAATAATATAATATATGTATATGTATATACCGTATATACTCGAGTATAGGCCGACCCGAATATAAGCCGAGGCACCTAATTTTACCCCAAAAACCTGGAAAAAGTTATTGACCCGAGTATAAGCCGAGGCACACAACACAGCACACAATACAGCACACATACACACACAAGGCACACACAGCACACAACACAGCACACAATACAGCACACAATACAGCACACATACACACACAAGGCACACACAGCACACAACACAGCACACAATACAGCACACAATACAGCACACATACACACACAAGGCACACACAGCACACAACACAGCACACAATACAGCACACATACACACACAAGGCACACACAAGGCACACACAGCACACAACACAGCACACATACAATGCACACAACACACACACTCACCAGTTCAGCTCCTGCAGAATCTTCAGCGAGGCTCCTTCCAGCGACGGTGCGGGAGAGAGTGAGGATGGCGCGGGACGACGGCATGGGTCCATCTAGACGCAGGGCAGAAGAGCCGCCTCAGAGGCTTCAGAACTCGGCGGGGAGATCAGTACACCCAGCGCGAGGTGGGTGTACCAAGATGGCGGCAGGCGCGCTCCGCGCCGCCACGTCACGTCGCGTCACTGAGGCCCGGGCCGCCATCTTGGTACACCCACCTCGCGCTGGGTGTACTGATCTCCCCGCCGAGTTCTGAAGCCTCGGCGGCTCGTCTGCCGCCTCGGAGGCTCTTCTGCCCTCGCTCAGGTAAGTCACTGACTCGAGTATAAGCCGAGGCTGCTTTTTTCAGCCCAAAAAGTGGGCTGAAAAACTCGGCTTATACTCGAGTATATACGGTATGTATAATATATAATAAATAATATATATATATAAAGATATAATAAACATGCTTCCAGTAAGTGGGCGGGCGCCAGACAACCACCGATCAGTGACTTGGCTGAATCCATCGCACTTACTCCGGCTCCGACTCCGACTGTCATTAATCAAAATAAAACACAGCGATTATCATATGCGCCATTAAACAACATCTAATTGTGAAAAGGAGAGGTACGTATGGATCGCACTAGTACTATATAAACAAGCATGTAGGGGTGTGCTCACTAAGCTTGCTACTAAATTGCCACACGAAGGAAAAGGAATTTTATCTAGGGTCCCCACACACCCAAAGGTCTTTGTACCAAGAGGAAATAGGGCACTACCCTCTCAATAATTAGTTAAAAATATAATTTTATTTTATCCTACACATAATACCAAACAATACATATTAAAAAACATATATCACAATACAAAAAACACACACTGGGGGGCGCCAGGGTACCATATAAAATGACATAGTATTACAGTTCCAAATAGAAAGTATATACATATAGGGCTGGAAAACTAATCTACAATGAAACAAAATCTATACAATATATACTCTAATTAATTATATACAATCCGTGTAAAAAATAAATTTTATATATATATATATATATATATATATATATATATATATATATATATATATATATATATAATGTGCAAATATTTTAAGCAGCAATATCAATAGCAAAAGTGCCTGTGCAACACAATCAATCTAATCCTATCCAACAAATATCCTAATACAAACCAGCCAAAATGGTTAGAAGAGACATGGAACAATCAAAATAAGATAAATAAATGTACCAACTGGACCTACCCCTGATATGTACCCGCCAACGCGTGTCGCAGCGGCCACACGCTGCTTCCTCATCGCCCTGAGGAAGCAGCGTGTGGCCGCTGCGACACGCGTTGGCGGGTACATATCAGGGGTAGGTCCAGTTGGTAAACAACATCTAAATATTTACATCAGCAATAAAAAGACCTTAAAGTGGACTGAAACCGAGCCGATTGGCACAGGAATCTATAAGATTGCTGGGCCGATCCATTCCCTCCCCCCGGGGCATCCCGATTTTGGATGTGTGATAACCCCCCCCTACACTTACCTTACTTCCCGGTCCGACGACACATGCGCAGGCCACGTCCACATCCCCACTATCCTTCTAGCAGGGCATGTGCCGGCCATTTGTGAATGACCAGCGCAGGCACAGCGTAGGTTAGAGGGAAGCGTGTAATGCTGCCGCTAATGTCAATGGTGAAAACCCCTCAAATGTGGCCTCTCCTACTCACTTCCTTCCCCCCCCCTCCCACCTGGTGTGGAAACCAAATAAACAACAAATCCCAATGTTCCTCTCCTGCTTGTCACTCCCTCCCTTGGAATGTGTTCACCTGGTATCATATAGCAGACATGGGATTGGAATATTCAGCACCAGCCCCTGGTGGGAGGGGTGGGGAGACCCACTGTTCTGGGGCCTATAAGCCTGGCTGGCAAGAATGGCCAGAGACTCTAATCTTACCATCACGAGTGACACACGCTCCATTGTAACATCTAAGGAGAAGACCAGGAAGCGTGTGGGGACTGAGAGACAATTTATTCCATCCAACCGCAGGCCAGACAGACTCCTGAGTATATGTTTCACCTTTTTTAGTTGTAATCGCTATTGTCAGGCCGGAGAATTCTCCAACATAAACTCTGCACCTGGGGAGCAGAGGGTTCGGCCAGAGATAAGACACTGACAAAGGTTTATTAAGAAGTCAAAGGAAACAAACAAAAAGATCTTCAATTCAGATATAAACAAAGGGACAAAAAACAAGGAAATAACTGAAGCCCTAAAAAGGTGCTGAGTACTCACCCGAAGCCACAGGACAGGTGCAAACAGCAGCAGCCTCAGGGAGGCCAGGGAGAGGCCTGCTAGCCACAAGACTCCGCGGGGTCCAGACTCGGGGTCCAATACAGATACAACAAAGCGAACAACGCAAACAAACAAAGCGAACAAAATCCTGCTGCAGGTGGAGGCTGAGCCCTTTAAATAGCCCTCACACCAGGTGCTGCACATAATGGGGAGAGAGAGCAGCCAGGGCTCTGCTGACACCTGATGGTGCCTAATGGAACTGCAGATGGGGTAAGAGAGCAGCCAGGGCTCTACTGACACCTGATAGTGCCTAATGGTACTGCAGATGGTATGAGAGAGCATCCAGAGCTCTGCTGACACCCGATGGTGGCTAACGGAACTGCAGATGGGGAGAGAGAGCATCCAGAGCTCTGCTGACACCTGCCTGTGGCTAACGGAACTGCAGCTGGGGTAAGAGAGCAGCCAGGGCTCTGCTGACACCTGATGTTGGCTAACGTAACTGCAGATGGGGTAAGAGAGCATCCAGGGCTCTGCTGACACCTGCCTGTGGCTAACGGAACTGCAGCTGGGGTAAGAGAGCAGCCAGGGCTCTGCTGACACCTGATGTTGGCTAACGTAACTGCAGATGGGGTAAGAGAGCATCCAGGGCTCTGCTGACACCTGATGTTGGCTAACGTAACTGCAGATGGGGTAAGAGAGCAGCCAGGGCTCTGCTGACACCTGATGGTGCCTAATGGTACTGCAGATGGGGTAAGAGAGCATCCAGGGCTCTGCTGACACCCGATGGTGGCTAACGGAACGGCAGATGGGGTAAGAGAGCAGCCAGGGCTCTGCTGACACCTGATGGTGCCTAATGGTACTGCAGATGGAGTAATAATTGCCCCCAGCCACCAGCCAGGCATCAGCCGAACCTGGGGTTCTAACAGCTATCTAAATTATTTGTACCGCGTTTTATCCTGTTTTATCCCCTTGCACCGTTTTTCTTGTTGGATTTGTGTTTTTTCTGTTTCTTCAAAAGGAAAAGGAGCTTTCCTAGAGCGGAAAATATTTGCACATACCCAGTCCAAGGACAGATAGCATTACCCCTCTACCCTTGCAGTAGGCGGAGCTATGCAAATCATCTCTTCATATCTCTGTGCCATCCAAGGTCCTCAGAGACGCTAAGGGTGCAATGCCAAGGATTAGCTTTAAATTTTACGCCTCTTTTCTTTAACCTAAGTAGAGGGTTTTTGGTCTCTTTAGCCCCCCCTATATTAAGCCTAACATGGGTCTCTTCACATACTGGCATGCGACTCCTCACCAAGTCTCACCCCCCCATACAGCCAGAAACATCCGGCCTAGTGCTGATGAGAGCCTAAAGCTTGAAACACGTGTCCACTAGTTGGATGTATTTGGCAATGTAAACTTTAAAGCTAATCCTTGGCATTGCGCCCTTAGCGTCTCTAAGGGTGGCAGGGTCCCTACGAGGTGATTGGGAAAGTTGGGGAAGTGACTTACAAGGTACATAAGCCCGGGCGGAGAAAGCCAGAGCAGGTGTACCATGTAAACCTGCTGAAGCTGTGGAAAGACAGGGAGACCCCTGTGGGTGACAGTCCCCGACCAGGTATGTTAGGGGTGGAGCTTCCCGTCCCTCAGTCTGTTGTTAGAGAAGCGGTAGTTGAGGTGAAAACTGGCGACAACCTCTCTGGTAGACAGCAGGGTGTTTGCAGTATAGAGGCTCAGAGGCGAAAAGTTCAAAGTAAAGTCCGTGTTTATTCACACAAAGTCCATAACACAAAATATCCTTTTTGGGTCACATCACCTTTTCAGGAAAAATGCCGCAATATTGCTTCAGACAGGCAACGGCCTTTCTTAGTTTTTGTCCAAGCTCGCACACTTGTAGCCGGATCCACCTCGGGTCCACATGAAACAGCCTGTATAGGAGCTTCCAGCCTGCAAGCCGGATCCACCTCGGGTCCACATGAAACAGCCTGTATAGGAGCTTCCAGCCTGCAAGCCGGATCCACCTCGGGTCCACATGAAACAGCCTGTATAGGAGCTTCCAGCCTGCAAGCCGGATCCACCTCGGGTCCACATGAAACAGCCTGTATAGGAGCTTCCAGCCTGCAAGCCGGATCCACCTCGGGTCCACATGAAACAGCCTGTATAGGAGCTTCCAGCCAGGCACACAAGTGAGCTCCACACACAGCCAGTGCACAGCTGACTCCCCAGGCTATTTATTCGGCCCGCAAAACCCAGACCTGGGTAGGGGATGGAGTCCCACCCTGCTCTACTCCATCCCAGTAAAGCCGTCCCGGGTTAGCCTTTCGGCTATACTAACATTTCATCAGCAGACTGCCATTAGCAGCTGATGCTGGAGAAAACTACACAGCTTTACTGCAGCAAGGCCAGGTACCTTGGTGCCACATACCTACCGTCAATGACGGCACCTTGCACCTTACCACACTTGCGACTATGTTTTGTTTCTTTAAATACATTCTGAAAATACAGTAGAGGGTCACTGATGCTCTATATTAAGGATCTAAAAAGCTCCCGCTAGTACTAAAGATCCCGGCTACATTACTTACCTAGGACGCTCGATCGCCCGCTGCCTGGAAGTGGTTGTGGGTCGATCGACCTGTTCGATCTGATTGTTTTGTGTGTATCTTATATAGAGGTGAACACTGTTTGTGTTCTGGTGGCAGCAGTTTATAGCTGCGCTTGTTGCCAATTGAACAATTGCGGTGACACACAGGGGGTACGATTGGCCGGTTTGATCGGATGATCGATCAATAGGTCTGATCAACCCGTGCAATTGTAAGTCACCTCTAACCCAACTTTTTAGAAGAACCAGCGCTCCAGACGCTAATCGCATCAAAGTCTATATTGTGAATCAAAATATCCAAAGGTTCATGAATAGTCCAAAGCAGAAAGTGGTTGTATGTCGACGTTTCGGGGGCCCCCTTCCTCAGGACCAACCACATGGCAATCATTCAAACAGTAGTAGAAGGATGCCTGTCTCTTTAAATACAAAAATGTGTGGCCCCAGGAAGTCAGAATTCGCACCTGATGTCATCAGTGACGTCACTGACGCTTGTAATATTGTTCTATGTGATGTAACACACTTTAATGAATAAACGTAATAAATTAATCTAATAAGAAGGTGGTGAATGGTCGGCCACCGCCGCTTGTAGCTCGTAGCAACCTCCCCAGCGGGCCCCTGATAGGGGAGAACGGGCACAACGTCACATGGCCGGGAAAAGCTGCGGGAGCCTTCCCCACACAGGCGGGAGCGTCCTACGGAAGGTAAGTATTTCCACCATTCGCCACCTTCTTATTAGATTAATTTATTACGTTTATTCATTAAAGTGTGTTACATCACATAGAACAATATTACAAGCGCCGCAAATTCTGACTTCCTGGGGCCACACATTTTTGTATTTAAAGAGACAGGCATCCTTCTACTACTACTTTTTTCTGGTGCTAGGCCCCCAAGATTACGCTTCACTCTATACATGACCACAACATGAAAGTTATAGGTTTATTCAAATTTCATTAGCATAAAAAATTAATTTAAAAAAGTATTACCATACTTGTCTACTTCATCCAGCTAATTTATTTATGTACATACATTGTAGCAAACTGATTTTCTAATTTATTTGTGTGTATTTATAATTTCTATAGCAGCATAATAAACATATTGCACAACCCTTCATATAATTACTGACTCGTGATATATATTCCTGATTTTTTTGGCAGCATAGTATACATATTGCACAACCCTTCATATAATAATTATAAACATGATGAGGATTTCTTTAGATGTTTATACATTTCTGACAAACCTTTTACCTTCGGTTGGTCTATTACACATTTTCATTCTATACAGAGCTTAATACATTACAAAATTACAGTAATTCCTTCTTTGATCTTATTATCTGAGTAGTTCACAGTGGGCAAACATGTTTCTCCCTTCCGGGGTTTCTCAATGACCTGTGTGAAAATATTTTGAATTAGCAAAACTTGATCTCCATCATGTGAGCTGTGCCTTTAATTATATCATGCATTGCTGCTGCTCATTACCTTAGTAACTGATTAAACTGATTAAACTTAAATATATTGTACAGATATAGGGTAAATATAAGAATAAGAAATAATAGTTAGAAGTAATACAGATGGAATATGGAAAACGGGGTAAGTTATTTGATTTACATGCAGTTAGAAATGGAATAGAACAGCAGCATCGCACATTTGTCTACGGCAAGATGGCTTTTTTTTGCAGACAGAAACAGAAAGGCCAGTCCGGACCAGAGTAGCGAGACGTCATTCCCGGTGAAAGACCGGATGACGTCAATATGCGTCTCACAAGGAGAGATGCATAAAACGCTCCCCTGACGTGGCGAGGGGAGTTATTTGCCCCACGCTGGGCAGAAAAGCATCTGGGAAACAAGCAGAAGGGAAGCCAGCATAGATACATGGGAGAAACCTTTTATTTCTGCGAAGGAGTTTCGCCGCCATTACCCACACAGCGGAGCGCACGCTGCCATTTGACTCCATACAGCTTTAAGCCAAGGCATGACATGAGCATGAGATTAGGATAGAAATTAACAGATAGCGTTATTCTTTATAATTCAAGGATGGTATATACAAATTCCCATTAAAGGAATACTGCCTCTGGGGAGAACAAGGCTCATATATGTACACACCATTTATCGATAATTAGCGTTGGAGTTGGGTAACCAAAAATCAGGAGGGATTTGTTTGAATGATTGGCATGTGTTTGGTCCTGAGGAAGGGTGCCAGCGAGTACCCCGAAACATCGACATACAACCACTTTCTGCTTAGGACTATTCATGTACCTTTGGATATTTTGATTCACAATATAGATGCGATTAGCGTCTGGAGCGTTGGTTCTTCTGAAAAGTTGGATCGTGCGGCGTCTTCGCGAACCGTGCACCCACATTTTTAATATACGGTAAGAGTGCGGCAGTTCCCTCCAAAATCTTTGCTAGTCACCTCCAACCCTTCACCTCCTTGCTGTGATTGCAGGAGGTCCTGGTCCTCAAAACGTTCCTCTGGGCTGAGGCCTGCTCCTCCGGGGAGAGTCTGTGGATCACCATGAGGAAACGGTAGTTACAGACGCCCCATCTCATGTTGTGTTTGGAGAACCTGGGGCTGGAAAGAAGCCTGACCCCGGCCCTCTCGGCTAGAATCCCCACATAGGCGTCCTCCACCGGGATTGGCGGGACAATTCTGGCAACATGTAGAATGGCCCGGGCTGTGCTTAGAGACAGGATGTAACCGATGCCACTGGCGTAGGGGGGATAGACCTCAGGATGGTACTCACGGTGCGACACGTACCACTTACTGGAGGGGTCCCGCACCACTTCCCGCTTCTTCTCTGGGAACGCGGAGCCTACATACAGCTGAGCACTGCTCGGACCATAATCCCTCAGAAAAGATGGAAGGTAGAGAGTGTTCACAAAGCAGTCGTCATCGGTCTTCAGGATGAAGTGCGGCCGGCACCGCTTCACCGCCCAGTCCAGGCCATGCATGACCTTTAAGGTGAGGTTGCGGTAGGAGTCCAGGTAGTTTCCGCGGAGGAGATCGTTATGGTTGCTCTGCTCAACGTGGATGCGCCAGTCAAGTTCTATATCCAGAGTATCTCCAACTAAAAATACCACCTGCCACGCATGAGCTGATTGCTGGCCGCGAGAGGCCCATGTCTTCCGTATGGCGGCCCGGGAGAGATGGTGGCCGGGATGGGAGGTCACCAGGATCAGCAGGAGCTGGCCCATCTGGCACGATGGTTCTGGAAGGTCAAGAGAAGAGAGCGAAGGGAAGTCAACACCTTGTACAGAGCTGAGAAACCCAAACCGCCGCCCCATGCCGCTCCACGGTCCGCGGGAGGTCCAACCCCAAAGCGAGAGGCACAACAGGAAAGAGGCGAGACTGAGCAGGACCCTCACACACCAGGCTTTCCGGACGGCCATTGCAGGGGGTAAGTATACAATACTGAACAACGCTCAGCGTCTTCACTTCATCAACGACTACGAGAAAGATGGTTACGACCAACCACCGCGATCACGTGACGGCCACTGAGCAAGGGCAAGCGGCTCTGTCTGGAAGATTCCTGGTGTCAGCGCACAACGTCACAGTGTCCACAATTTATACAGAAGTAATGGGAGAGTCCCCTGGAATCCCTGAATGAGGTCCCAACATCCAGAAGGCCAACATTTCGGGTCAGGGTTTCCTTACTCAACAAGTGGTTACAGATGAAGATGGCTCAGTGGGGGAGAACATCATGGCTAATGAGTGAGGTCCCCATTATGAAGACTACATGTTCCAGTTACAGGAGGACATCTTGCATCTCCAACAAGGATGAGGCTTCCCAGATTCTACAACCAATGGAAGTGCCCACAGTTCCGTAACTCAGAATAGTGCCCAATCCAGGTTACAGAGCGGCATCCTATAGAACCAACAGAGAGAGGTAAGGAATACCAGCAGACGTTGAGTGGCTGCACCCATGGAGGACCACAACACCAAGAGGTGCCCAGCACCCAGTAGCAGAACGGCAGCGGGGAGCCAAGCTTCAGCAGGAGGGTCTGGTCTCCAGGGCAGAGAGTGCTGTTAGATATCCAGGAATTTGAGTATCTCCTGCAGGTAGAGGCTCCCAGCGTGAAACTGACAAACACTGCAGCAGGTTTCAAAGTTCCAGTGTCGCCTCTTCGGTAGAGTCACAGCCTCGAGTGGTGCAAACGGCAGCTGTCAGTTTGATTCTCATGTGGCGGCTGCAGAGGGGGTCAGGGTCCACAGCACTGGCCAGTGACCTACTGATGGGAAGGCAATATGGCCACTGGACCTTCACAGACCAGAACCTCTGACCCGTCGCCAAGTGTTGGATAGAAAGCATGAAAGATGGTTAGGGAGAGCAGAGCGGTCAACCGCCGCGACCATGTGACGGCCACTGAGCAAGGACAAGCGGCTCCGTCTGGAAGATTCCTGGTGTCAGCGCACAACAGTGTCCACAATTTATACAGAAATAATGGGAGAGTCCCCTGGAAACCCTGAATGAGGCCCCAACATCCAGGAGGCAAACGTTTTGGGTCGGGGTCTCCTTACCCAACAAGTGGTTACAGATGTAGAAGTCAGTGAGGAAGAACTTCATGGCTAATGAGTGAGGTCCCCATTATGAAGACTACATGTTCCTGTTAAAGGAGGACAACTTGCATCTCCAACAAGGACGAGGCTTCCCAGAGTCTACAACCAATGGATGTGCCCACAGTTCCATAACTCGGAATAGTGCCTAATCCAGGTTACAGGGCGGCATCCTATAGATCCAACAGAGAGAGATAAGGAATACCATCAGATGTTGAGTGGCTGCACCCATGGAGGACCCAACATCAAGAGGTGCCCAGCAGCGGGGAGCCGAGCTTCAGCAGAAGGGTCTGGTCTCCAGGGCAGAGAGTGTTAATAGATATCCGGGAATTTGAGTATCTCCTGCAGGTAGAGGCTCCCAACGTGAGACTGACAAACACTGCTGCGGGTTTCAACGTTCCAGTGTCGCCTCTTCGGAAGATTCGCAGCCTCGAGCGGTGCACACGGCAGCTGTCAGTGTGACTCTCATGTGGTGGCTGCAGGGGGGGGTCAGGGTCCACAGTGCTGCTGGCCACTGACGTACTCATGGGAAGGCAATATGGACCTTCACAGACCAGAACCTCTGACCTGTCGGAATGATAAGGCAGCACTTCACAAGGGTGGGGGAGGGGGGGCAGCCATTATCACCCATGTGACCACAGGCCGATCACCTCCACTGGACTTTGGAAATGGGATGATTTGGGCGGGGGGGGGGGGGGGGCGCTATCAGCTGAGCAAACACCGAGACAAGAGGAGCAAGATCCAATGGAGTGATAGAGAGATTACGGCTGGACATTGTCCTGGGAATGGAGAGCGTCGAGGAGGAGGGCGAGCAGCGCAGGGAAAGCACACGAGGGAGCAAAGGACAGATCTGCCTCTGAAGCTTCAGGCCGGTCTGGTCTCCATCATGGCTTCCCAGCAGGTTGGCATCCGCTATGTCGGACCGGGGTGTCCCGGGGACATCAAACTGTACGGTCTGTGTGTGTGGGATGCCCCAAATAAGCTATACGTGATGAAGGACCTCTAATGGGCCCACCGGGGGATTCCCTGGTAACCCTCAACATTTGGAGATCAGCTGATTCGGATGATTTACCGAATGTCTCCAAGAAAATAGGGTTCATCCCAAACAAGTTTTACAAATCAGTAATCAGATCAGTATAACAATAAAAAATATAAAAACTCTAATAATAGAGTAATAATAATAATAATAATATAAAGCTGCTCCGTCTGGCTTATTAGCGGGATGATGGATGGGCACTTCTCTCCAGGGGGGTGGATGGATGGGACAATCGATTCCCCCCCCCAGGGCATCCAAAATCGGGATGCCCCACTGTGTGAACCCCCCCCCCATACACTTACCTTGTTTCGCACATGTGCGAGCCGCATCCCCGCTATCCCTCTAGCAGGGCGCGCGCCCACGCCGGGTATTTCTGATACAGGGAAGGGGGATGCATCCCTCAGCAGTCTAAGCACACCGATTGTGGCCCCCTGGCGAAGTGGTGGGAGGACCACGCAACGCGTCGGTGAGGACCACGCAACGCGTCGCTTTACTAATTAATGCAACTGACGCTTTATTGCGCTTATTGTGTATTCGCTATCTATAGAAGCACAGTATAAGTCATTTGCACTTATTGCACATGTCACTTTACATTATAATGTTTATGTTATTCGCACACTCTGCTGTTATATTCCATTTGCTTTTCTTGCTATGACACGAGCCTTGTGTCCACTTTCTATGTTAGATTATTAATTGGAAATTGCACTTTATCCCTGGAGCGTCTGCCCATATACATATAGGATCATGGGATTACCATTTATGGTGTAAATGTGTTCAATGAAATTCAATGTGGTTAGCCCTGGAGTTCCTCCCCATTTTATATGTGTTTTGCATTGTATGTACTTTGTTGTGTATATGTTGATTAGTTTATGTACATTTCTTTAAGAAATTGAATTAATCCTAATTAAAGTGGACCAACACCATTATCCACTATCCTGGGTGTTGGTCCACTTCCGTGGGGCCCCCCGATCCCGCTGTGTGAAACCCCCCTAAAAAACTTACCTTATCAGCGACGGATATCGGGATGCCCCGCTAAGTGAAACCCCCCAGAAAGCCCCTAAAAGCTTACCTTATCGGCGACGGATAAGCCGCCGCCTCCCGCACGTCCCTCCACACCAGCCTTTTGTGAATGGCGGGCATGCGAGAGGCGGCGGTGGTGGCGGCTTATCCGTCGCCGATAAGGTAAGCTTTTAGGGGCTTTCTGGGGGGCTTCACTTAGCGGGGCATCCCGATATCGGATGCCCCATGGGGAGGGAGCTGATCGGCCCGGGAATCTTATAGATCAGGGGTGAGTGTTGGTCCGCTTTAATGTTGTGCGGCCACTTGTGTGGATGTTGCAGTCTGTTAGCCCTGGAATCCCGCTGAGTATAGGTTGGATTCAAGCACGCCGATTGGACAAACGGCCGCACGTGTGCAGTAGGACCGGGAAGAAGTTAGTTCTCTTCGGCGATCTGGGGGGTGTCACACAATGGGGCGTCGCCGGGGGCAACAGAACATAACCCAGGACAGTCAAAACCTGGGATTTTCACTATCCGGGGTTTCCCCCCGTTTCCTGATTTGTGACGCCCCGCTGTGCGACGCCCCCCAAAACGCAAGGAAAGCTCACCTGTCCTCAAGCCCACGGCTCCGACGCGTCGGCTCATCCAATCGTCTTCTCCGGCCGCGTCTAGTAATGTGCTGAACGGAATCTCCAGCCGCAGAGTCCAGCAATCACCCAAATACCAAGTCACAGCGCCAATCCGCGCTAATTAATACATTCAACAATACATCAAGAATTCATCTATTAGTTATTAAGTAATAGCCATTAAAAATCACATGACGACATACAATTAAAAAACATATCAGTAGTCAGCGCAATTTATGGGGCATCCCGAAACGGATCCATAATCCCAGTTACAACTGTTCCAAAGAAGTTAATGAAAATTAATTAATTCAATAAAGTGCAAAGTTTTGTGCAACAATATAAAGTGCCAAGAATAACCTTAATATAGACCAATAATGCGGCAAGATGAAAAAAACGCAACAGTGCGACATACAACAGCAATCCAAATATCCATAAAACGCATCACCTAAGTGCGGATCCCCAGGATGTCCCCCAACGCGTTTCGTGGCCCCTCCTGCTCACAGGAGACTTTATTAAGGTTGATTCAAGTGGACCTGGACTCACTGATTTGGTGACACGTCATTGGTTAGACCTTATTATTCCATAATGTGTATTGGAAACACGGTCAGCACTTCTCTGAAGGGGCATCCCGCATTGCTATGGGACGCCCGCAATTTCACCAATGATCCTATGTATAGGCCCCGCACCACTTTTCTATAGCACTTAACTATATATATTTGCACACTATTCACAGCGCTTATTACCACACAGAATACAGCGTATTCCATTACACACTGTGACTGTTCATACCTAATATACTGAGGGCCTTATTCATCAAGGGATAGCGCCATGTAGCGCCTGGTAAATGACAGGTAGCGACAGGTGAACGCCGGACACGGCAGCAATTACACATTTATCAAGCAGAATCTGTTTAGTGACTGGGATAGCGCCATGTAGCGCCCGATTCATCATTATCCCAGGCTCAGCGTACAGCGCCGGCGTTCAGCCTTGCACAGCGCCAGGTATGACCTCTCGCTACCTGTCGCTCTCCCATACATTTTGATGGACGATACTTTATTTCTTTTTTAAACAGGGTTTTTGTTTTTTTTGTTTTTTAAATCTCAAATAATATTGTGACGTCTCCTGGGCGAGAAAAAGACATTTGTGAAAATATTTTTCATGTTTTATATATTTCCTCAGAAATGACATCACAGCTCTGCCATTAAAGTGTCATGTTACAATGTTGTTACAATGTAATTCCATATGTTGTCGCTTTGTTACTGGTGGATAGATGCTGAAAAACAGACTTTAATCACACAGCCTCCTGCGCTCTGGGCTTCAGAGAAGCATTTCTCAGCGCCAGAGATTTGTGAGGCTGTTTTTTTGCTGAATATGGTGTGAGTCGGTCGCTATGAGCAGTCGCTAACATGCGCTCCCATACAGCGCTGTACTGGTCAAATAGCGACTCCTCACAATGTAGTCATCATTGCTGCACAGCGACTGAGGCGCTCTGAACTAGCGACTCACGGCCAAGCACAGCGACTACTAGCGGGCGCTCTGAAAATGCCGCTACAGACGCTCATCTGTCGCTACCTGGCGTTAGTGATGAATCAGCCTGCCCGTCACTATAAACTAGCGACCCACGGCCGAGCACAGCGACTACTAGCGGGCGCTCTTAAATCTGCGCTACAGACGCTCATCTGTCGCTACCTGGCGTTAGTGATGAATCAGCCTGCCCGTCGCTATGAAGTAGCGACCCACGGCCCAGCACAGCGACTACTAGCGGGCGCTCTGAAATGGCGCTACAGACGCTCATCTGTCGCTACCTGGCGTTAGTGATGAATCAGCCTGCCCGTTGCTATGAACTAGCGACCCACGGCCGAGCACAGCGACTACTAGCGGGCGCTCTTAAATCTGCGCTACAGACGCTCATCTGTCGCTACCTGGCGTTAGTGATGAATCAGCCTGCCCGTCGCTATGAAGTAGCGACCCACGGCCCAGCACAGCGACTACTAGCGGGCGCTCTGAAATGCCGCTACAGACGCTCATCTGTCGCTACCTGGCGTTAGTGATGAATCAGCCTGCCCGTCGCTATAAACTAGCGACCCACGGCCGAGCACAGCGACTACTAACGGGCGCTCTGAAAATGCCGCTACAGACGCTCATCTGTCGCTACCTGGCGTTAGTGATGAATCAGCCTGATAGACAGGTTTACCCTTAGTTGGAGATATCCCCGCCCTCGCCCCTCCCCCCCGCCCTCGCCCCGCCCCCCCATATTATAGTCTGCAGATTCTTTTAGTCATTTATTATACAGTAAATCTCGTGTTCAGTGCTTTGCCTAATATCCAACATTAACCCTTCTAGTGCCGCTATGTGAGACTCACGGAGACGACTTTAGAGCCCCATAAAAAAAAAGTAAAAAAGATACAGACTTACCTGACCCCTCGTTTGAAAGTGCCCCCCCCCCCCCCTCCTGGACTTACCACTCTTCGGGTGAGGACCCAGCAAAGGGCCCTCACCGTCCTCTTTGGCCCCGCCCACTTGTGGGAGGAGTGTGATGACATCATCCAGCTCCCTGTATACCGGCACCGGGCTCCAATCTGTCACTTGTCGGTAGTGATCGGAGCAGGAGGCAGAGGGAGGCTCTGATCTCTATCCACAAGCGTCATCTGCAGCGGCGCCGGACGCGGGATCACAGGTGAGTATAAGTGAAAAAAAAGAATAATAAAATATTTTGTGTCTGTTTTTTTTTTACTTTTAACTATTTGTGAACTGGTCCATGAGACAAGGCTCTGGGGCTGGCAATCACCTGCGGCTAGTGGGAGACTTGCCATAACCCCCAGCCCCCCCATTACCTGCCTCCCCAATGGCCAGGGGGGGGGGGGGGGGGCAGAAGGGCCCGGGGCACTTAGTGGCTATGTGGGCTAGTATCCTGCCAGCACTGGCCCCTGCGCCCTGTCCTACAAGCCCCCATAGCTGCTCCGGGTGGGTAACGCTGGGTAAGGGGGACCCTATGTCACCAACGCTGGCCCCTGCGCCCTGTTCTACAAGCCCCCATAGCTGGTCCGGGTTAGTAATGCTGGGTAAGGGGGACCCTATGTCACCAACGCTGGCCCCTGCGCCCTGTTCTACAAGCCCCCATAGCTGGTCCGGGTTAGTAATGCTGGGTAAGGGGGACCCTATGTCACCAACGCTGGCCCCTGCGCCCTGTTCTACAAGCCCCCATAGCTGGTCCGGGTTAGTAATGCTGGGTAAGGGGGACCTACGTTATTTTTGGGGGGGATTTTAAGGGTTTTTTGCGCATATTTCACCCAAAAGTATTGAGAAGACACTAAAAAAAGCCGAACAAGACATTTCATGTTGAAGCTCAGACTCATTTTCCTGGAAATCCCTCCAAAAATCAAATCCAAAAAGTGTGACAGAAAATCTCGGTAGGCCGGCACTTAGAGGGTTAAATAGTTTCTTATTTACCTGAGTTTGTTCATCACACAGCTTCCATTGCTGCAGGTGACGGGCGCCATTGTGTCCTGTAACCGGGGCAACGGGTGTCGCCCGTGACAACCTGGCTACTGGGCGGAGCAGAGAGAAGAGCGTCACACGCTGGGCGGGGCTATAAACGCGTAGGGGCGGGGCTGAGACAGGTGAGAGCGCAGAGGATGTGGACGGCAAAGACGGCAGGTGGTGGGCGTGGCCGTAATACTGCGGTGGTGGGCGGAGTTTTACAAAGACAGGTGGGGGGCGTGGCCGCAATAGAGCGGTGGTGGGCGGGGTTGATGGTAACAGTAATCGAAGCGGTGGGCGGGGACAGGTGAGAGCTGTAGCAGATGGGCGGGGCGTTATAGAGTGCTGGGTGGGTGGTTTACAGCTACTGGGCGTGGCGCTCTAGGCTACTGGGCGGGGCGGTAGTGGACAATGGGCGTGGCGCTCCAGGCTACTGGGCGGGGCGGTAGCGGGCAGTGCGCGGAGCGGGTTCTATACCTAAGCTCATGCAGTGGGCGTGGCACTCTAAGCTACTGGGCGGGGCGGTAGCGGGCGGGGAAATTGCAGTGGGCGGAGCGGCTTCTATTATTGAGCAGCATGCAGTGGGCGTGGGACTCTCACCTACTGGGCGGGGCTGTATCAGGCAGTGGGCGTGGGACTCTCACCTACTGGGCGGGGTTGTATCGGGCAGTGGGCGTGGTGCTCCCGCATACTGGGCGAGCGGGCAGTGGGCGTGGCGCTCCCATGTACTGGACGAGGCGGCAGTGGGCGTGGCACTCTCATCTACTGAGCGGGCAGTGGGCGTGGCACTCATCTACTGAGCGGGTAGTGGGCGTGGCGCTATCAACTACTGAGCGCGCAGTGGGCGTGGCGCTATTAACTACTGAGCGGGTAGTAGGCGTGGCGCTCCTGGATACTGGGCGGGGCAGTGGGTGTGGCGCTCTCATCTACTGAGCGGGCAGTGGGCGTGGCGCTCTCAGCTACTGAGCGGGCAGTGGGCGTGGCGCTCTCATCTACTGAGCGGGCAGTGGGCGTGGCGCTCTCAGCTACTGAACGGGCAGTGGGCGTGGCGCTCCCGGATTCTGGGCGTGGCGTATTTCCAGGTGTGGGCAGGTGAGGCGAGGCCGGGACAGGTGACAGATGGCGGCGGTTCGCTCGGAGGTTCGTTACCATCGGCTGCAGGAGGAGGAGGAGGCGGTCACCGTGCGGCTCTACAGGTGGGTGACCGGATATAGGGACCGCCCACCTCTCTATATAGGGGGCTACGTGCGTGACGTCACACTGTGGGGGCGGGGCCGCTGGATACCTGCTCAGGTGGGCTTCCCTGTCACTCTTCTATATATAGGTGTGACGTCAAAGCTTGGAGGCGAGCTCCCTAAATACATAAATGTACAGGTGTGACGTCACAGTAATATATATATATATATATATATATATATATACAGTTTATTTAAGTGTCACCCCTGTGAAGCCATAGGTTATATGTTGGCGCCATATACCACAGCGCAGTACACGCAATTTGTCCGGCTCAAGCGATCTGATCACCCGATCACACACAGAGAATCGATCTTGGATTTAAATCCTCTTGGTCTCATTTGATCTTTTTCCCATTCCTTGTCATTTTGTGTCTTATTGATGGATCTCCACATTACAGCACACAATACACACTATACACACTATACACACTATACACACAACACACACTATACACACAATGCGCACAATACACACTATACACACTATACACACTATACACACTATACACACAACACACACTATACACACAATGCGCACAATGCGCACAAGGTTCTATTTGCGTTGTTTGATTTAATGATCTCGTCCGACGGCTTCTCCGGGCGCCAAACCGGTGGATCAGGTTCTCGGGGAGAAGAGACGGCGCGTCTGGTGACATCCAGCGTCCTGCTCCATCCTCAGCAATTCATACAAACATCCAACAACCGGAATTCCTGCACTTGTTCATAATAACTACATTATCTTTATATACCTTTATAACTTTATTATATAATGAATAACTACAACCCCTGGCACAAATGATGCAATCACCAGTGTCTGAGGATGTTTCTTCAGTTGTTGAATTTTGTTTAAAAAAAAAAAAAAAGCAGATCACAGACACGACAAAAAACTAAAGGCATTTCAAATGGCAACTTTCTGGCTTTTAAGCGGACCCTCACCCTGAATAAGAGCCTATCTTGTCTGGATTAATGTGAGCAATCTGTATGTACAGGGTGTGGGAAACATATAAGATAGGCTCTTATTCAGGGTGAGGGTCCGGATTAATGTGAGCAATCTGTATGTACAGGGTGTGGGAAATATATAAGATAGGCTCTTATCCAGGGTGAGGGTCCGGATTAATGTGGGCAATCTGTATGTACAGGGTGTGGGAAATATATAAGATAGGCTCTTATTCAGGGTGAGGGTCCGGATTAATGTGAGCAATCTGTATGTACAGGGTGTGGGAAACATATAAGATAGGCTCTTATTCAGGGTGAGGGTCCGGATTAATGTGAGCAATCTGTATGTACAGGGTGTGGGAAATATATAAGATAGGCTCTTATCCAGGGTGAGGGTCCGGATTAATGTGGGCAATCTGTATGTACAGGGTGTGGGAAACATATAAGATAGGCTCTTATTCAGGGTGAAGGTCCGGATTAATGTGGGCAATCTGTATGTACAGGGTGTGGGAAACATATAAGATAGGCTCTTATTCAGGGTGAGGGTCCGGATTAATGTGAGCAATCTGTATGTACAGGGTGTGGGAAATATATAAGATAGGCTCTTATCCAGGGTGAGGGTCCGGATTAATGTGGGCAATCTGTATGTACAGGGTGTGGGAAACATATAAGATAGGCTCTTATTCAGGGTGAAGGTCCGGATTAATGTGGGCAATCTGTATGTACAGGGTGTGGGAAACATATAAGATAGGCTCTTATTCAGGGTGAGGGTCCGGATTAATGTGAGCAATCTGTATGTACAGGGTGTGGGAAATATATAAGATAGGCTCTTATTCAGGGTGAGGATCCGGATTAATGTGAGCAATCTGTATGTACAGGGTGTGGGAAATATATAAGATAGGCTCTTATTCAGGGTGAGGATCCGGATTAATGTGGGCAATCTGTATGTACAGGGTGTGGGAAACATAAGATAGGCTCTTATTCAGAGTGAGGGTCTGGATTAATGTGAGCAATCTGTATGTACAGGGTGTGGGAAACATATAAGATAGGCTCTTATTCAGAGTGAGGGTCTGGATTAATGTGAGCAATCTGTATGTACAGGGTGTGGGAAACATATAAGATAGGCTCTTATTCAGGGTGAAGGTCCGGATTAATGTGGGCAATCTGTATGTACAGGGTGTGGGAAACATATAAGATAGGCTCTTATTCAGGGTGAAGGTCCGGATTAATGTGGGCAATCTGTATGTACAGGGTGTGGGAAACATATAAGATAGGCTCTTATTCAGGGTGAGGGTCCGGATTAATGTGAGCAATCTGTATGTACAGGGTGTGGGAAATATATAAGATAGGCTCTTATCCAGGGTGAGGGTCCGGATTAATGTGGGCAATCTGTATGTACAGGGTGTGGGAAACATATAAGATAGGCTCTTATTCAGGGTGAAGGTCCGGATTAATGTGGGCAATCTGTATGTACAGGGTGTGGGAAACATATAAGATAGGCTCTTATTCAGGGTGAGGGTCCGGATTAATGTGAGCAATCTGTATGTACAGGGTGTGGGAAATATATAAGATAGGCTCTTATCCAGGGTGAGGGTCCGGATTAATGTGGGCAATCTGTATGTACAGGGTGTGGGAAACATATAAGATAGGCTCTTATTCAGGGTGAAGGTCCGGATTAATGTGGGCAATCTGTATGTACAGGGTGTGGGAAACATATAAGATAGGCTCTTATTCAGGGTGAGGGTCCGGATTAATGTGAGCAATCTGTATGTACAGGGTGTGGGAAATATATAAGATAGGCTCTTATTCAGGGTGAGGATCCGGATTAATGTGAGCAATCTGTATGTACAGGGTGTGGGAAATATATAAGATAGGCTCTTATTCAGGGTGAGGATCCGGATTAATGTGGGCAATCTGTATGTACAGGGTGTGGGAAACATATAAGATAGGCTCTTATTCAGGGTGAGGGTCCGGATCAATGTGGGCAATCTGTAAGTACAGGATGTGGGTAACATATAAGATAGGCTCTTATTCAGGGTGAGGGTCCGGATTAATGTGAGCAATCTGTATGTACAGGGGGGAAACATATAAGATAGGCTCTTATTCAGGGTGAGGGTCCGGATTAATGTGGGCAATCTGTATGTACAGGGTGTGGGAAATATATAAGATAGGCTCTTATTCAGGGTGAGGATCCGGATTAATGTGAGCAATCTGTATGTACAGGGTGTGGGAAATATATAAGATAGGCTCTTATTCAGGGTGAGGATCCGGATTAATGTGGGCAATCTGTATGTACAGGGTGTGGGAAACATATAAGATAGGCTCTTATTCAGGGTGAGGGTCCGGATTAATGTGAGCAATCTGTATGTACAGGGTGTGGGAAATATATAAGATAGGCTCTTATTCAGGGTGAGGATCCGGATTAATGTGAGCAATCTGTATGTACAGGGTGTGGGAAACATATAAGATAGGCTCTTATTCAGGGTGAGGGTCCGGATTAATGTGGGCAATCTGTATGTACAGGGTGTGGGAAACATATAAGATAGGCTCTTATTCAGGGTGAGGATCCGGATTAATGTGAGCAATCTGTATGTACAGGGTGTGGGAAACATATAAGATAGGCTCTTATTCAGGGTGAGGGTCCGGATTAATGTGGGCAATCTGTATGTACAGGGTGTGGGAAACATATAAGATAGGCTCTTATTCAGGGTGAAGGTCCGGATTAATGTGGGCAATCTGTATGTACAGGGTGTGGGAAACATATAAGATAGGCTCTTATTCAGGGTGAGGGTCCGGATTAATGTGAGCAATCTGTATGTACAGGGTGTGGGAAATATATAAGATAGGCTCTTATCCAGGGTGAGGGTCCGGATTAATGTGGGCAATCTGTATGTACAGGGTGTGGGAAACATATAAGATAGGCTCTTATTCAGGGTGAAGGTCCGGATTAATGTGGGCAATCTGTATGTACAGGGTGTGGGAAACATATAAGATAGGCTCTTATTCAGGGTGAGGGTCCGGATCAATGTGGGCAATCTGTAAGTACAGGATGTGGGTAACATATAAGATAGGCTCTTATTCAGGGTGAGGGTCCGGATTAATGTGAGCAATCTGTATGTACAGGGGGGAAACATATAAGATAGGCTCTTATTCAGGGTGAGGGTCCGGATTAATGTGGGCAATCTGTATGTACAGGGTGTGGGAAATATATAAGATAGGCTCTTATTCAGGGTGAGGATCCGGATTAATGTGAGCAATCTGTATGTACAGGGTGTGGGAAATATATAAGATAGGCTCTTATTCAGGGTGAGGATCCGGATTAATGTGGGCAATCTGTATGTACAGGGTGTGGGAAACATATAAGATAGGCTCTTATTCAGGGTGAGGGTCCGGATTAATGTGAGCAATCTGTATGTACAGGGTGTGGGAAATATATAAGATAGGCTCTTATTCAGGGTGAGGATCCGGATTAATGTGAGCAATCTGTATGTACAGGGTGTGGGAAACATATAAGATAGGCTCTTATTCAGGGTGAGGGTCCGGATTAATGTGGGCAATCTGTATGTACAGGGTGTGGGAAACATATAAGATAGGCTCTTATTCAGGGTGAGGATCCGGATTAATGTGAGCAATCTGTATGTACAGGGTGTGGGAAACATATAAGATAGGCTCTTATTCAGGGTGAGGGTCCGGATTAATGTGGGCAATCTGTATGTACAGGGTGTGGGAAACATATAAGATAGGCTCTTATTCAGGGTGAAGGTCCGGATTAATGTGGGCAATCTGTATGTACAGGGTGTGGGAAATATATAAGATAGGCTCTTATTCAGGGTGAGGATCCGGATTAATGTGAGCAATCTGTATGTACAGGGTGTGGGAAACATATAAGATAGGCTCTTATTCAGGGTGAGGGTCCGGATTAATGTGGGCAATCTGTATGTACAGGGTGTGGGAAACATATAAGATAGGCTCTTATTCAGGGTGAAGGTCCGGATTAATGTGGGCAATCTGTATGTACAGGGTGTGGGAAACATATAAGATAGGCTCTTATTCAGATTGAAGGTCCACTTTAATATTTATTTGATTTTTATTATAACAGTAATTATCATTAATATAAATACCTACTAATAAACAATATTTATTAATAAAATAAATACATTGATATTAATAGTAATGCTAATATTCCTTTATAATAATTAATATCATACAAATAATAATATAGTTATTGTTTATGAGAAATATCAATTATTATCATTAATGTAAATACATACTAATAAACAACAACAACAATAATAATATAATAAATAAATACAATAACTTACCGTAATTGATATCAATAGTAATACTAATATTCATAATAATAATATAATCGAAATAATAATATAATAATAATTGATATTTATCATAACAATATTTCATCAATCATTAATGCAAATACATACTAATAAACAATAATAATTAATAAAATACATTGATATTAATAGTAGCAATAATAATTATTGATTTAGTAGCAACAATCACAATTAATGTAAAAAAACTATTAAACAATTATAAAACAACAGACACAATAAAAACTGGGGTTGCAGTGGGTGGAGCATTTTTGCAGGGGGTGGAGCAGATTAGCAGGGGGCGGGGCTGGTTGGTTGGGGGAGTAGCAAGTTGCAGGAGACGGAGCAGGGGACCAGGCAAGGAGAGGTCACCTTTAGTAAATAATGGTTGGTGGTCCTCTTTAAAAGAGTGACCTTGAGTGACTGCTCAGTCACCAAATCCTCTTCTGGTCTGTCACTCAAGGCCACGGCTGCCGCCACGTGTGTGAGTGAGTGTGGGGTGGGGGCGGGGTGTAGAACCCTGGAAGGAAAGGTGAGTATTTGCAGCATATAGAGGCAGGATGTCCTTCCAGGTGGTCGCTTCCCATAAGGGTCTATGGTGGGTCCAGTGACTCTCTGGCCCAAAGTGTCTATAACGCCTCCTGGTGGCCTGGTGTTGGCTGCTGCCTGCAGAGTGCGGCCCTAGAGGTAAGTATCACCCATTGCTCTATGGTGGGCTATAGGTGGGCGCCGTGACCTTGGGTAACCTTTCTCCTTCCTGGTCTTTCAGTCAGCCGCTATCAGTGGTCGCCAAGCATCGCTACCAGGAGACCTGCTGCCGGATCTTCTCCTCCGTTCTCCTGTTAGCCGTGGCCGCCAGCTTTGTCTTCTACGACCTCCGTTTTGGAAACGAGGAGCCGCCGATCGCACAGCAGAGATTTCTTGATCTCCAGGAGGAACACGATCATAAGCTTCCAGAACATTCTCCACCTCAGTCCGGTCATGAAGAGACCGAAGAAGAAGAAGAAGAAGAACACCGCCACCACCACCATGGCTCCCAAACATCGAAGGAGAAGGAGGATGAAGAAGATGAGAACCCCTCTCCAAGCCACCACCATTCTGCCGGAACCTTCCACCACGCCGCCGCTGTGACTGACTCCGGTGAGTCTCTCAGAGATGTTTGACGGAAATGGTGAGGGGCCTGGGTAGGATCATTGTGGGCCCTACTAGGGGCCCTGCAGTCAGACAGGAGAGCACTGACAGGAGTTGGCTCTACTCGGGTTGGCTGAAGCTCCATAGATAAAACACATAGACAAAGCACAGTGATTGAGTTTGGAGAAGAGATTAGGAGGGTCCTGAGAGGGTCTCGGTCAGACCGTGGTCATCCCAAGTTCCATACAGGTCAACACTTGTGGTATGGCCCAACATCTTAGACACAGATCCTCTCAGTTTTCTTCTTCTATCTGTGTGTACTCTTGTGGCCTGAAGGTTCATATATAAAGTAGAGGAAGCACTGTGATCAGGTATGGAGAAGAGATTAGGAGGGTCTGGGTCTATCTGTGGTCAACTATGGTCAGGGCCCTACAGCTTAGGAGGAGAAAACCGAGTGTAGTTGGCTCTACTGTGGTGGCCTGAAGCTCCATAGAGGAAGTAAACAAAGCAAAGTGATTGAGTTTGGAAAAGACATTAGGAAGGTCCGGGTCTATCTGTGATCATCTATGGTCAGGGCCCTGCAGCATAGGAGGAAAACACTGAGAGGGCCTGGGTGTACTTCATAGATACTGTAAAGGAAGCACAGTGATCAGATATGGAGAAGAGATTAGGAGGGTCCATAGAGGGTCCAGGTCCATCCATGGTCATCTATGGTCAGGGCCCTGCAGCTTAGGAGAAAACGAAGAGGAGTTGGCTCTACTGTGGTGGCCTGAAGCTTTATAGAGAAAGTAGACAAGGAGAAGAGATTAGGAAGGTCTGGGTCTATGCGTGGTCATCTATGGTCAGGTCCCTGCATCTTAGGAGGGAAAAACTCAGAGGGTCTGGGTGTACTCTGGTGGCCCGAAGGTTCAAAGATAAAGTAAAGGAAGCACAGTGATCAGGTTTGGAGAAGACTTAGGAAGGTCTTGGTCTATCCGTGGTGATCTATGGTCAGGGCCCTGCAGTTTAGGAGGAAAAAACTGAGAGGGTCTGGGTGTACTCTGGTGGCCTGAAGGTTCATAGATAAAGTAGACAAAGCACAGCGATCAGCTTTGGAGAAGAGATTAGGAGGGTCCATAGAGTGTCTGGGTCTATCCGTGTTCATCTATGGTCACCCGAAGATCCATAGATACAATACAGTTCATAAAGAGAAGAGGTTAGGATGTAACCAAGTGGGGTTGGGTGCAAAATGGTGGCCTGAAGCTCCATAGATAAACCAATCAGAGAACAGAGATTAGATTAGGTGAAGAGCTTAGGACGTAACCAAGTGGGGTTGGGTGCACAATGGTGGCCTGAAGCTCCATAGATAAACCAATCAGAGAACAGAGATTAGATTAGGTGAAGAGCTTAGGACGTAACCAAGTGGGGTTGGGTGCACAATGGTGGCCTGAAGCTGCATAGATAAACCAGTCAAAGAACAGATATTAGATTAGGAGAAAAGGTTAGGACATAACTGAGAGGGGTTGGGTGCAAAAGAAATAAGGGAGGTAACTAATAGGGGTTGGGTCCACTCTGATGGCCCAGATCTCGTTAGATAAATCAGGAACAGCACAGGGATTAGATTGGGAGAAGAGATTAGGAGGAATATGAGATGTATTGGGTGCACAATGGTGGCCTGAAGCTCTATAGATAAACCAATCCGGGAACAGGCATTAGATAAGGAGAAGCGTTTAGGATGTAACCAAGACGGGTTGGGGCCACACTGGTGGCCTGAAGCTCTATAGATAAACCAACCAAAGAACAGAGATTAGATTAGAAGAGGAGTTTAGGACGTAACTGAGAGGGGTTGGGTGCACAATAGTGGCCTGAAGGGAAATAAGGGAGGCAACTAATAGGAGTTGGGTCCACTCTGATAGGCCAAAGCTCAATAGATAAAGCAGGAGGAGCACAGGGATTAGATTGGGAGAAGAGGTTAGGACATAAGGGAGAGGGGTTGGGTCCACACTGGTGGCCTGAAGCTTTCTTAGATGAAGCAGGAAGAGCACAGTGATTGTATTTGGGGGAAGCTGAGGTGTATTGGGTCCACAATGGTGGCCTGGAGCTCCATAGATAAACCAATCAAAGAACAGAGATTAGATTAGGAGAAAAGGTTAGGACATAACTGAGAGGGATTGGGTGCACAAGAAATAAGGGAGGTAACTAATAGGGGTGGGGCCACTCTGATGGCCCAGATCTCGTTAGATAAATCAGGAACAGCACAGGGATTAGATTGGGAGAAGATATTAGGAGGAATATGAGATGTATTGGGTGCACAATGGTGGCCTGAAGCTCTATAGATAAACCAATCCGGGAACAGGCATTAGATAAGGAGAAGCATTTAGGACGTAACCAAGTCGGGTTGGGGCCACACTGGTGGCCTGAAGCTCTATAGATAAACTAACCAAAGAACAGAGTTTAGATTAGGAAAGGGGTTAGGATGTAACCAAGTGGGGTTGGGTCAACAATAGTGGCCTAAAGCTCTATAGATAAACCAATCAAAGAACAGAGATTAGATTAGAAGAGGAGTTTAGGACGTAACTGAGAGGGGTTGGGTGCACCATAGTGGCCTGAAGGGAAATAAGGGAGGTAACTAATAGGAGTTGGGTCCACTCTGATGGGCCAAAGCTCAATAGATAAAGCAGGAGGAGCACAAGGATTAGATTGGGAGAAGAGGTTAGGACATAAGGGAGAGGGGTTGGGTCCACACTGGTGGCCTGAAGCTTTCTTAGATGAAGCAGGAAGAGCACAGTGATTGTATTTGGGGGAAGCTGAGGTGTATTGGGTCCACAATGGTGGCCTGAAGCTCCATAGATAAACCAATCAAAGAACAGAGATTAGATTAGGAGAAAAGGTTAGGACATAACTGAGAGGGATTGGGTGCACAAGAAATAAGGGAGGTAACTAATAGGGGTGGGGCCACTCTGATGGCCCAGATCTCGTTAGATAAATCAGGAACAGCACAGGGATTAGATTGGGAGAAGAGATTAGGAGGAATATGAGATGTATTGGGTGCACAATGGTGGCCTGAAGCTCTATAGATAAACCAATCCGGGAACAGGCATTAGATAAGGAGAAGCGTTTAGGACGTAACCAAGTCGGGTTGGGGCCACACTGGTGGCCTGAAGCTCTATAGATAAACTAACCAAAGAACAGAGATTAGATTAGGAAAGGGGTTAGGATGTAACCAAGTGGGGTTGGGTCAACAATAGTGGCCTAAAGCTCTATAGATAAACCAATCAAAGAACAGAGATTAGATTAGAAGAGGAGTTTAGGACGTAACTGAGAGGGGTTGGGTGCACCATAGTGGCCTGAAGGGAAATAAGGGAGGTAACTAATAGGAGTTGGGTCCACTCTGATGGGCCAAAGCTCAATAGATAAAGCAGGAGGAGCACAAGGATTAGATTGGGAGAAGAGGTTAGGACATAAGGGAGAGGGGTTGGGTCCACACTGGTGGCCTGAAGCTTTCTTAGATAAAGCAGGAAGAGCACAGTGATTGTATTTGGGGGAAGCTGAGGTGTATTGGGTCCACAATGGTGGCCTGAGGCTCCATAGATAAATCGGGCAGAGTACATGGATTACATTGGAATATGGAGGTCACTAGGACGGGTTGGGTCCACACTGGTGTCCTGAAGGTTTTTAGAAAAAGTAGATGAATTACTGGGCTTAGGTTGGGGGCCTTATGATTAATTGAGGGGTGTTGTTGTTATGTTGTTGCCTTGAAAGCAAAGGATTGACTCCAAGGTCCTGGAGCTTAATGGACTATTCAAGTAAGCCAAGTCAATAAGAGCATATATACATTTGCAATGTGTAGTGGAATACGCTGTAATTAATGAAGGACTATATCGCTTGTGCACAAAGAAAAGAATTCCTATAGATATTTTATAGATAAAGTGCAAAAAAGCCTCTATAAAGTGCCAAACTATTCTATTGCAAAGACCCCTCTATTTAGAAAGTGCTCAGGAGTGATGCCAGCGTTTCCAATGCACAGCAGAAATGTATAAATATCAAAACATTTTACCACCAAGTAACATCTGTCCAGGTCCACTTGAAACACCCGCTACCAACACCGACGCGTTGCGTGGAGAACCACTTCGTCAGGATGCTCTGGTCTACACATGGACAGAGTGGGTGGGAGGAAATTAATCCCAACTTCCTGGGAATACGAGGGAAGGGCACAGTTGGTGGTCTTGGACCTGGGGTACGAGGATCAGAGGCTAGACACCACTCACCGGATTAATTGAACCTACGTACAGTACAAAGTCCTTGTGAGCTGGTGGTCTTCTACCAGTGTCCCTGTGCCCTGGAGATAATGCCTGAAGCACAGTGGTGGGATAGTGGTGGGTCCACACTGGAGCCATTGAGCCCTATGGATGAAGTAGACAGGACAGCCGGATCCCAAGGTCAGAACAGAATTGATTTGAACTTACTAGGGATCCAGGAGTCTAGGTAGGTTCTAGGCTTCGCATCCCATGGAGGGTACACCAGTGGCCGTGTTTGGGCATCCAGAGGACCTATCAAAGCTGTGGAACATACATTTGTCTCCCTGTACTTTGGCGCATGGTCAGGTTAGTAGTCACTGGAAAAGACTTGAGCCCACACAGGTGCCACCGCTGTCCTAGTCTATGGTCACCTCCAGCAGTTCCTCAGTAGCCATTTTGTTGTTGATGAAGACCTTCCAGCGGTCACTTAGACTCACCTCTCTGCCTTTCTCTCTCTCAGAGACTTGCTCTATGCTGGCTCGGGATGTCCTGCATTCGGGAGGATCGGTGGTTGATGCCGGTATCACTGCGGTGTTCTGTTTGGTGGTTGTTCACCCACACACCTCCAGCTTGGGTAAGTAGCCATCACCGAGGCACAAATCCTCATGCACCATTTGGGGGGGGGGGGACAGTTCAGTTGTGGAGCAGCACCCTCATTGGGTGGTCGTAAGCTGCAGGGCTTACCCATTACTGGCCACTGAGGGGCAGTAACAAGCAAAGGCTGATAGAGTATAGCGTGAGGACAGCGTATGTAAGAGAATTAGGGATGATTGGCATATGGGGGTGTCAGGGAACCACAGGTCATGTGATCCCACTATCAATCAGGGACTTCCGATCATGCAGCCCGCCTTACCAAAACCCCGTCCTGCTGCCCTGCTAGCGGGACTACCAGGCACACTAGGCAGAGATAACAATGAGAGCACACTAGGCAGTGATAACAATGAGAGCACACTAGGCAGAGATAACAATGAGAGCACACTAGGCAGCGATAACAATGAGAGCACACTAGGCAGAGATAACAATGAGAGCACACTAGGCAGCGATAACAATGAGCGCACACTAGGCAGCGATAACAATGAGAGCACACTAGGCAGAGATAACAATGAGAGCACACTAGGCAGTGATATAACAATGTGCGCACACTAGGCAGAGATAACAATGAGAGCACACTAGGCAGAGATAACAATGAGAGCACACTAGGCAGAGATAACAATGAGAGCACACTAGGCAGAGATAACAATGAGAGCACACTAGGCAGTGATAACAATGAGAGCACACTAGGCAGAGATAACAATGAGAGCACACTAGGCAGAGATAACAATGAGAGCACACTAGGCAGCGATAACAATGAGCGCACACTAGGCAGCGATAACAATGAGAGCACACTAGGCAGAGATAACAATGAGAGCACACTAGGCAGAGATAACAATGAGAGCACACTAGGCAGAGATAACAATGAGAGCACACTAGGCAGTGATAACAATGAGAGCACACTAGGCAGCGATAACAATGAGAGCACACTAGGCAGTGATAACAATGAGAGCACACTAGGCAGTGATAACAATGAGAGCACACTAGGCAGTGATAACAATGAGAGCACACTAGGCAGTGATAACAATGAGAGCACACTAGGCAGTGATAACAATGAGAGCACACTAGGCAGTGATATAACAATGAGCGCACACTAGGCAGTGATAACAATGAGAGCACACTAGGCAGCGATAACAATGAGAGCACACTAGGCAGAGATAACAATGAGAGCACACTAGGCAGAGATAACAATGAGAGCACACTAGGCAGTGATAACAATGAGAGCACACTAGGCAGCGATAACAATGAGAGCACACTAGGCAGTGATAACAATGAGAGCACACTAGGCAGTGATAACAATGAGAGCACACTAGGCAGTGATAACAATGAGAGCACACTAGGCAGTGATAACAATGAGAGCACACTAGGCAGTGATAACAATGAGAGCACACTAGGCAGTGATATAACAATGAGCGCACACTAGGCAGTGATAACAATGAGAGCACACTAGGCAGCGATAACAATGAGAGCACACTAGGCAGTGATAACAATGAGAGCACACTAGGCAGTGATATAACAATGAGCGCACACTAGGCAGTGATAACAATGAGCGCACACTAGGCAGCGATAACAATGAGAGCACACTAGGCAGCGATAACAATGAGAGCACACTAGGCAGAGATAACAATGAGCGCACACTAGGCAGTGAGAATCTGTTGCTCGCGAGGACGTCAGGGATGTGACTGATCCTAATGGATGGATGTTTGATGTCTCCTCCTTAGTTATTGTGGCTGTGAAGGTCCCTCTTGGGAATTGGTTGCACCCCACAGGAACAAAAGAACTTGCCTTAATTGGCCTTAAATTAATTTTATTAAGTAAAAATAAATAAATAATAAAATAAAACAAACAAATTAGCAATATTAGGAGACGGTGCTGGTCCTCACTGTATCTCGCAATAGTTTGCTTAGTGAGGCTGTATCGGTCTAGAAATGTTGGTAGGAAGAAGTTCCAAAGGAAAAGGATTCCCGGTCCGTATATAGTTTATAGGTGAAGTTTAGGCAAATAAATGTGTTTGTAAGAGCGCAGGGTATGTAGTGTAGGATCGGAGCCATGGGGTGGTAACTGGTTGGGTAAAGGAAAGGCCCGTTATATTGTTTGGTAGGCGTTTGTGGGCAGTGGGGTAGGTGAGAAAGATCAGGGTTAGGTGATCACAGACATATAATCTCATCTCATGTGTTTTTTCAGGCGGCATCTTCTCCTCCATCGTCTTGGGAAGCTCCTCCCAGAATTCCTCGGTATTGAACGCCATCCCTACAGAAGCCTCTCCTGTGCAATACGGTGTCCCTCAGGTCCTGCAGGGACTATGGCTGCTCCATCAGGCTCATGGGAAGACCCCGTGGTCGCAGCTGGTCAACCCGGCCATCATCCTGGCGGATCAGGGCTTCTTGGTGGACTCCGGCCTGCGGGTGGCGCTGGAGGCTCACCAGGACAGGGTAGTCTCCTCTGCAGGTCTCTGCGGCCTCTTCTGTAAGTCCGATCACAGCCTCCTGGAGGTCGGTGAGAGAGTAAAGAACCCCGCCCTGGCCAGACTCCTGGAACGCGTCGCCGCTTCCGGCACAGGTTCACGGCTCCCTGATGACCTCATTCAAAGTCTGGTGGATGGCGTCGAGGTCACGGAAAGAGAAAAGCTGATCGGTGCGATTTTCAGGAGCAGCCTAAAGATGGAGGATTCAGTGACCCTCAACCTTGATGGGCTGACGCTGCACACCACCGGTCACCCCACTGCCGGCGGGATTCTCTCCAACGCTATTCAGGAGGTCTACAAGATAACCAAGAAGCAGGGTCTGGGGTCAATTTCTGAAGTTCTCCTCAATTCTTCAAAGATAATGTATGCAGAGGGCGGAGCTTGGCCCCGAGAATTGCCCTCCAACGTTTCCTCCAAGCAATTGCCACCATGGAACCGGGCGCCGGTTGGAAGTAACGTCATCGTGGCAAATTCTCTTGGGGAACTCTTGGTGTTGTCCCACACTCTCAACAGCACCTTCGGCTCTGGCTTTGTTTCTCCATCTACGGGAGTCCTACTGAGTGACTTTGTTCAGGGTCTTGGGTCCACCCCAAGCTCCACCCCCCAGTACTGGGCGTGTCCATCCATCCTGGTGTCAGACGAGGGGAGCAGGGTTACAGGGCTGTTGGCATCCGGAGGAAGCTCGGCACCCTTCTCTCTGGCCAAGGTCATGGTCGGACATCTCCTTCTAGATAAGGACCTCTTGGAATCTGTGAATGGCTCTTTGGTGGAAGCCCCGGGTCAGAGTTCTGACCCCTGGTTGGGGTACTTTGGTCTGCAGGGTAAGGGCTCGGGTTCTGTGATGGCTGTTGAGGTGGAGGCGGAGCATGTTCACGTTGTGAATTCCTTTGGAGCTTCCTGTTATCCTGCAGGACTTTAGCTACTACATCGTCCACCAGGTGTAACAAAGGTCAAGGAGGTACAAGGCAACTTTAAGCAGTGTTGACCTCCGGAGGGTGGAGCCAGCGGCCCGATTACAACCAGATCCGATTGGGGGAGCAGTTGGGCCCCCGATATCTAACAGTATATCCCAGACCTTCAGTTACTGTCCTCGGCAGGACACATCTGATGAATGGTGGCCAATGCAGTACATACCTACAGGTGCCTCCTTGACCTTTTTGTTAGACACCAGTAGACATAAGCTATGGAATGTTCCAGAAGCTCAGACTCACATTATCAAACTAAATGCTGTAATTTATTTAATTTATGCAAATGTTGTGTTTTACCATGTGACATCTTTTAGTATTATCCACACTAATGTACAGGGGTATCTGCTATGGGTTAGCCCCAGTACTTACCCCGTGCCAAGGTGTCTCTGCCTTGTGTAAGCTCCGGTCCCTGGCACAGGGGTATCTGCTATGGGTTAGCCCCAGTACTTACCCCATGCCAAGGTGTCTCTGCCTTGTGTAAGCTCCGGTCCCTGGCACAGGGGTATCTGCTATGAGTTAGCCCCAGTACTTACCCCATGCCAAGGTGTCTCTGCCTTGTGTAAGCTCCGGTCCCTGGCACAGGGGTATCTGCTATGGGTTAGCCCCAGTACTTACCCCATGCCAAGGTGTCTTAGCCTTGTGTAAGCTCCAGTCCCTGGCACAGGGGTATCTGCCATGGGTTAGCCCCAGTACTTACCCCATGCCAAGGTGTCTTAGTCTTGTGTAAGCTCCAGTCCCTGGCACAGGGGTATCTGCTTATCTTGCCTGTAATGCCCGCACTGTGGAACTGGGGTATTTGCTTTGTGTTTGCCCCAGTGACTTAGTGCAGGATTAGCTGCCTAACCCTGACCCTAGTGTGTATAGCTTGTCTATGGTTTTTTAAATGTGTTCCTCTATGATTGGCAGAGTGCGCCGCCCTATTGGTTGGTTCCTTGCATACAGTCTCTTCTGGTTGGCCATGTCGTCATAGTCCCTTCTAGTTGGCTGTGGCACATGGTTCTGTGGCTTGGTCCTTTGGTCACAGTCCCTTCTAGTTGGCTGTGGCACATGGTTCTGTGGCTTGGTCCTTTGGTTACAGTCCCTTCTAGTTGGCTGTGGCTTGGTCCTTTGGTTACAGTCCCTTCTAGTTGGCTGTGGCACATGGTTCTGTGGCTTGGTCCTTTGGTCACAGTCCCTTCTAGTTGGCTGTGGCACATGGTTCTGTGGCTTGGTCCTTTGGTTACAGTCCCTTCTAGTTGGCTGTGGCACATGGTTCTGTGGCTTGGTCCTTTGGTTACAGTCCCTTCTAGTTGGCTGTGGCTTGGTCCTTTGGTTACTGTCCCTTCTAGTTGGCTGTGGCACATGGTTCTGTGGCTTGGTCCTTTGGTTACAGTCCCTTCTAGTTGGCTGTGGCACATGGTTCTGTGGCTTGGTCCTTTGGTCACAGTCCCTTCTAGTTGGCTGTGGCACATGGTTCTGTGGCTTGGTCCTTTGGTTACAGTCCCTTCTAGTTGGCTGTGGCACATGGTTCTGTGGCTTGGTCCTTTGGTTACAGTCCCTTCTAGTTGGCTGTGTCTTGGTCCTTTGGTCACAGTCCCTTCTAGTTGGCTGTGGCACATGGTTCTGTGGCTTGGTCCTTTGGTCACAGTCCCTTCTAGTTGGCTGTGGCACATGGTTCTGTGGCTTGGTCCTTTGGTCACAGTCCCTTCTAGTTGGCTGTGGCACATGGTTCTGTGGCTTGGTCCTTTGGTCACAGTCCCTTCTAGTTGGCTGTGGCACATGGTTCTGTGGCTTGGTCCTTTGGTTAAAGTCCCTTCTAGTTGGCTGTGGCTCATGGTTCTGTGGCTTGGTCCTTTGGTCACAGTCCCTTCTAGTTGGCTGTGGCACATGGTTCTGTGTCTTGGTCCTTTGGTTACAGTCCCTTCTAGTTGGCTGTGGCACATGGTTCTGTGGCTTGGTCCTTTGGTTATAGTCCCTTCTAGTTGGCTGTGGCACATGGTTCTGTGGCTTGGTCCTTTGGTTACAGTCCCTTCTAGTTGGCTGTGGCACATGGTTCTGTGGCTTGGTCCTTTGGTTACAGTCCCTTCTAGTTGGCTGTGGCACATGGTTCTGTGGCTTGGTCCTTTGGTTACAGTCCCTTCTAGTTGGCTGTGGCACATGGTTCTGTGTCTTGGTCCTTTGGTTACAGTCCCTTCTATCTGCCATGGGTTAGCCCCAGTACTTACCCCATGCCAAGGTGTCTTAGTCTTGTGTAAGCTCCAGTCCCTGGCACAGGGGTATCTGCTTATCTTGCCTGTAATGCCCGCACTGTGGAACTGGGGTATTTGCTTTGTGTTTGCCCCAGTGACTTAGTGCAGGATTAGCTGCCTAACCCTGACCCTAGTGTGTATAGCTTGTCTATGGTTTTTTAAATGTGTTCCTCTATGATTGGCAGAGTGCGCCGCCCTATTGGTTGGTTCCTTGCATACAGTCTCTTCTGGTTGGCCATGTCGTCATAGTCCCTTCTAGTTGGCTGTGGCACATGGTTCTGTGGCTTGGTCCTTTGGTCACAGTCCCTTCTAGTTGGCTGTGGCACATGGTTCTGTGGCTTGGTCCTTTGGTTACAGTCCCTTCTAGTTGGCTGTGGCTTGGTCCTTTGGTTACAGTCCCTTCTAGTTGGCTGTGGCACATGGTTCTGTGGCTTGGTCCTTTGGTCACAGTCCCTTCTAGTTGGCTGTGGCACATGGTTCTGTGGCTTGGTCCTTTGGTTACAGTCCCTTCTAGTTGGCTGTGGCACATGGTTCTGTGGCTTGGTCCTTTGGTTACAGTCCCTTCTAGTTGGCTGTGGCTTGGTCCTTTGGTTACTGTCCCTTCTAGTTGGCTGTGGCACATGGTTCTGTGGCTTGGTCCTTTGGTTACAGTCCCTTCTAGTTGGCTGTGGCACATGGTTCTGTGGCTTGGTCCTTTGGTCACAGTCCCTTCTAGTTGGCTGTGGCACATGGTTCTGTGGCTTGGTCCTTTGGTTACAGTCCCTTCTAGTTGGCTGTGGCACATGGTTCTGTGGCTTGGTCCTTTGGTTACAGTCCCTTCTAGTTGGCTGTGTCTTGGTCCTTTGGTCACAGTCCCTTCTAGTTGGCTGTGGCACATGGTTCTGTGGCTTGGTCCTTTGGTCACAGTCCCTTCTAGTTGGCTGTGGCACATGGTTCTGTGGCTTGGTCCTTTGGTCACAGTCCCTTCTAGTTGGCTGTGGCACATGGTTCTGTGGCTTGGTCCTTTGGTCACAGTCCCTTCTAGTTGGCTGTGGCACATGGTTCTGTGGCTTGGTCCTTTGGTTAAAGTCCCTTCTAGTTGGCTGTGGCTCATGGTTCTGTGGCTTGGTCCTTTGGTCACAGTCCCTTCTAGTTGGCTGTGGCACATGGTTCTGTGTCTTGGTCCTTTGGTTACAGTCCCTTCTAGTTGGCTGTGGCACATGGTTCTGTGGCTTGGTCCTTTGGTTATAGTCCCTTCTAGTTGGCTGTGGCACATGGTTCTGTGGCTTGGTCCTTTGGTTACAGTCCCTTCTAGTTGGCTGTGGCACATGGTTCTGTGGCTTGGTCCTTTGGTTACAGTCCCTTCTAGTTGGCTGTGGCACATGGTTCTGTGGCTTGGTCCTTTGGTTACAGTCCCTTCTAGTTGGCTGTGGCACATGGTTCTGTGGCTTGGTCCTTTGGTTACAGTCCCTTCTAGTTGGCTGTGGCACATGGTTCTGTGTCTTGGTCCTTTGGTTACAGTCCCTTCTAGTTGGCTGTGGCACATGGTTCTGTGGCTTGGTCCTTTGGTCACAGTCCCTTCTAGTTGGCTGTGGCACATGGTTCTGTGGCTTGGTCCTTTGGTCACAGTCCCTTCTAGTTGGCTGTGGCTCATGGTTCTGTGGCTTGGTCCTTTGGTCACAGTCCCTTCTAGTTGGCTGTGGCACATGGTTCTGTGGCTTGGTCCTTTGGTCACAGTCCCTTTTAGTTGGCTGTGGCACATGGTTCTATGGCTTGGTCCTTTGGTTAAAGTCCCTTCTAGTTGGCTGTGGCACATGGTTCTGTGGCTTGGTCCTTTGGTCACAGTCCCTTCTAGTTGGCTGTGGCACATGGTTCTGCGGCTTGGTCCTTTGGTCACAGTCCCTTCTAGTTGGCTGTGGCACATGGTTCTGTGGCTTGGTCCTTTGGTCACAGTCCCTTCTAGTTGGCTGTGGCACATGGTTCTGTGGCTTAGTCCTTTGGTCACAGTCCCTTCTAGTTGGCTGTGGCACATGGTTCTGTGGCTTGGTCCTTTGGTTAAAGTCCCTTCTAGTTGGCTGTGGCACATGGTTCTGTGGCTTGGTCCTTTGGTCACAGTCCCTTCTAGTTGGCTGTGGCACATGGTTCTGTGGCTTGGTCCTTTGGTTAAAGTCCCTTCTAGTTGGCTGTGGCACATGGTTCTGTGGCTTGGTCCTTTGGTTACAGTCCCTTCTAGTTGGCTGTGGCACATGGTTCTGTGGCTTGGTCCTTTGGTCACAGTCCCTTCTAGTTGGCTGTGGCACATGGTTCTGTGGCTTGGTCCTTTGGTTACAGTCCCTTCTAGTTGGCTGTGGCACATGGTTCTGTGGCTTGGTCCTTTGGTTAAAGTCCCTTCTAGTTGGCTGTGGCACATGGTGCTGCTGGTTGGTTCTTTGGGTGTAGTCCTCTCTGATTCTGCTTGTTGGTTATTTGGTTGCAGTCTTCTCTAGACGGCCATGGCACATTCTTGCTTGTCGGTTCCTCTGTGTAAGTCCTCTCTGGTAGGCCATGCCACATGGTGCTGCTTGCTGTTTCTATAGGTGCAGTCCTCACTGGCTGTGCCACATGATCCTGCTTACTTATTCATTGGGTGTAGTCCTCTGTAGCTGGTCACAGCACATGCCCCCGTTTGTTGGTTCTTTGGGTGCAGTTCTCTGTGGTTGGGCACAGCACATGTACTAATGGTTGATTCTCTGGGTCCCTTCTGGTTGACCATGGTACATGGCCCTGGCTGGTTGGTTCTTCGTGGGCAGTTCTCTCTAGTTGGCCATGACACGTGGCCCTGCTTCATAGTTCTTTGGGTTCCTTCCTCTATATTTAACTATATGCCATGATATATGCCCCCATTGGTTGGTTCTCTGGCTGCAGTGCTCTCTGGTTGGCCATTCTGTTGGTATATGTTGGTATATGTTCCCATTGGTTTAGGTACAGTCTTCATATGGTGGTGTTTAAATATGTCCCTGTTGGTTCTTTGTGTGCAGTCCTTTCCGGTTGGTTCTGGCACACAGTCCAGGTGGTTCTTTGTGTGCAGTTCTCTCTGGAAACACAGCCCTGATGGTTCTTTGGGTACGCTCCTCTGTAGTTTGCCATGGCATGTTGCTCTGCTTCTTGGGCTCATTTGTCTGGTTGGCTTCTTTGGTTGATCTTTAGGTGCAGTCTTCTCTTGTTGGCCAGGGTATATGCCCCTGTCGGTTCTTCGGGTTCAGTCCTCTGTGGCTGGGTATTCAGTGATACAAGGCCCTAGTGGATGATTCTTTAGGTTCAGGCTTCACTTGGTGGCTATTGAATCCTTGTTGGTTCTTTGGGTTCATTATCTCACGGTTAATGAACTCACGACCCTGATGGTTCTTTGAGGGCAGCCCTTTGTGGCTGGTCATGTTTTTCTTTTGGTCCTGCTCTATGTGGTTCTTTTAGTGTGGTCTTATCGGCCCGGCCGCAGTAGGCCATCCTGTTGGTTGATTTTATGGGTGCGGTCCTTGCTGGTTGACCATTGTATATGTCGTTTGGTTCTTTGGGTGCAGTCCTTTATTCTTGGGTATGGTTTCTTTCAGTCCTGCTGTATGTGGTTCTTTTAGTGAGGTTTATCAGGCTGGCCACAGTCGTCGGCCGTCCTATTGGTTGACTTTCTGGGGGCAGACCTTGCTGGTTGGCCATCGTATATGTTCCTGTTGGTTGGTTCTTTGGGTGCAGTCCTGTTGAGATGATTCGAACCCACAGCCCTGATGGTTCTTTGAGCCAGTCCTTTATGGCTGGGTATGATTTTCTTTCAGTCCTGTTCTATGTGGTTCTGTTCTATGTGGTTCTTTTAGCGTGGTCTTTTTGGTTGATTCTCTTGGATGGTTCTTTGGGTGAAGTCCTGTCAGGATGATTGGAGCTCACAACCACAGTAGGCCGTCCTCTTGGTTGATTCTCTGGGGGTAGACCTTGCTGGTTGGCCATGGACTATATCGATGTTGGTTGGTTCTTTGGGTCCAGTCCTCTCTGGACTTTCGGTTCAGACGCAAGTAGTTCTAGGGTGGTCCTATTGGCCTGGCCACAGTTGGCTATCCTATTGGTTGATTCTCTTGGTTGGTTCTTTGGGTGCAGTCGTGTTGGGATGATTGGAGCCCACAGTCACAGTAGGTCATCCTATTGATTTTATGGGGGCAGTCCTTGCTGGTTGGCCATCGTATATGTCCCTGTTGGTTGGTTCTTTGTGTGCAGTCCTCTCTGGATGGTTCCAGCACACAGCCCCGATGGTTCCTTGGGTGCAGTCCTTTATTCTTGGGTATGGTTTCTTTCAGTCTTGCTCTATGTGGTTCTTTTAGTGAGGCCTTATCGGCCTGGCCACAGTAGGCCATCCTATTGGTTGATTCTCTGGGGGAAGTCCTTGCTGGATGGCCATCGTCCATGTCCCTGTTGGTTGATTCTCTGGAGGCAGATCTTGCTGGTTAGCCATGGTTTATGTCCCTGTTGGTTGGTTCTTTGGGTGCAGTCCTTTATTCTTGGGTATGATTTTCTTTCAGTCCTGTTCTATGTGGTTCTTTTAGTGTGGTATTTTCTGGCTGACCACTGTAGGTCGTCCTGTTGGTTGATTTTATAGGGGCAGTCCTTGCTCTTTGACCATTGTATATGTCCCTGTTGGCTGGTTCTTTTTGTGTGCAGTCCTCTCTGGATGGTTCCGGCACACAGCCTTGAAGGTTCTTTGGGTGTAGTCCTTGCTGGTTGGCCATTGTCTATGTCCCTGTTGGTTGTTTGGGTGCAGTCCTTTATTCTTGAGTATGATTTTCTTTCAGTTCTACTCTATGTGGTTCTTTTATTGTGGTCTTATCGGCCTGATCGCAGTAGGCCCTCCTATTGGTTGATTTTATTAGGACAATCCTTGCTGGTTGGCCGCAGTAGGCCCTCCTATCGGTTGATTTTACAGGGGCAGTCCTTGTTCTTTGACCATCGTATATGTCCCTGTTAAATGGTTCTTTGGGTGCAGTCCTTTATTTTTGGGTATGATTTTCTTTCAGTCCTGTTCTATGTGGTTCTATTAGTGAGGTTTATTGGGCTGGTCACCTATTGATGGATTCCCTTATTTGGTTCTTTGGGTGCAGTCCTGTCGGTATGATTGGAGCTCACAACCACAGTAGGATGTCCTGTTGGTTGATTTTATGGGGTAGATCGCATATGTCCCTGTTGGTTCTTTGGGTGCAGTTCTTTATTCTTTTAGTGAGGTTTATCGGGCTGGCCACAGTAGGCCATCCTATTGATTTTATGGGGGCAGTCCTTGTTGGTTGGCCATCGTCTATGTCCCTCTTGGTTGATTCTCTGGGGGCAGATCTTGCTGGTTGGCTATGGTCTATGTCCCTGTTGGTTGGTTCTTTGGGTGCAGTCCTTTATTCTTGGGTATGATTGTCTTTCAGTCCTGCTCTATGTGGTTATTTTAGTTTGGTCTTATCGGGCTGGCCGCAGTAGGCCCTCCTATTGGTTGATTCTCTTGGAATGGTCCCCACTGGTTGGCTATTTAGACCCCGGCCTATGGGCTTCACATGTCATTGTATTGTTTGTTGTTTCTACGGTCACTTTTGTCTCCCAACGCACAATTCTCGGCAGCTATTGACGAATTGCACTTAAATTTAATATATAGTAAATATTTTGGTGGCAGAAGCTGGTCTTGTGTCTGTCAGTATTTATCACCATGAGATGCTCCCTCCCCCTCTAACCACCACTGGTCCCCTGGTCCTCTGCAGGTCGTCCTCCTCACTTTGACGCTCTATGGAATCTACATAGAGGGACGTTGTATTGGCCCCTGACCTGCTCCCCGTTGTGTGGTTACTCTTGTTGTAAAGTGGGTGGGGTCAAGGAGGGAGGAGGAGTGGTCCGAGAGGAGGGGGAGGGGTCAGCGAAGAAGGATAGTGGGTGGAAATGACCCATCTGCCCCGAAAAGACCCCAGATGTTGTTTTCAGTGATGGAGAAGGACACTTGCTGACTCCACCCTTTGGGGAGGAGTTAAGGGCTCAGATAGGCGACTGTCATGAGAACAGCCGGTTAATATGATGCTGACCTAAACCCCAAATAATATACTGGCCCCTCCTCGGCCATGCTGATTCCGCCCTTTGGGGAGGAGTTAAGGGCTCAGATAGGCGACTGTCATGAGAACAGCCGGGGAATATGACGCTGACCTAAACCCCAAGTAATATACTGGCCCCTCCCCCGCCATGCTGACTCCGCCCTTTGGGGGAGGAGTTAAGGGCTCAGATAGGCGACTGTCATGAGAACAGCCGGTGAATATGACGCTGACCTAAACCCCAAGTAATATACTGGCCCCTCCCCTGCCCATGCTGACTCCACCCTTTGGGGAGGAGTTAAGGGCTCAGATAGGCGACTGTCATGAGAACAGCCGGTGAATATGACGCTGACCTAAACCCCAAGTAATATACTGGCCCCTCCCCCGCCATGCTGACTCCGTCCTTTGGGGAGGAGCCCATGACTATGATGCTGACCTAAACCTCAGGTAATATACTGGCCCCTCCCCGACCATGCTGACTCCGCCCTTTGGGGAGGGGTTAAGGGCTCAGATAGGCGACTGTCATGAGAACAACAGGTGAATATGACGCTGACCTAAACCCCAAGTAATATACCGGCCCTTCCCCTGGCCATGCTGACTCCGCCCTTTGGGGAGGGGCTAAGGGCTCAGATAGGCAACTGTCATGAGAACAACGGGTGAATATGACGCTGACCTAAACCCCAAGTAATATACCGGCCCTTCCCCTGGCTATGCTGACTCCTCCCTTTGGGGAGGGGCTAAGGGCTCAGATAGGCAACTGTCATGAGACCAACCCGTGAATATGACGCTGACCTATACTGGCCCCTCCCCGATCATGCTGACTCCGCCCTTTGAGGAGGAGTCCGTGACTATGATGCTGACCTAAACCCCAAGTAATATACTGGCCCCTGCCCGGCCATGCTGACTCCGCCCTTTGGGGAGGAGTCGGTGAATATGACGCTGACCTAAACCCCAGGTAATAAATATATTTTTTCTCTACAGATTTTGATGTAAACCTAATGAGCATCTGATCCTTCCCTGACCCCTTCCTTTACTGCCCCCCCCCTTACCTCCCCCCCCTCACCTCCTCCCCCCCCCTCACCTCCTCCTCCCCCTCACCTCCTCCTCCCCCCCCTCACCTCCTCCCCCCCTCCCTCATAGGGGTTGTTATTTTTCTTTTAATTTATTTGACTTAAGTTGTCTGTAATCTTTAAATTCTGTGTATGAACAGTATTATGCTAATAGAATGATGTTCCCAATATACACAATAAAAAGATTGATAAAGAAAACACGCTGTCTAATGTTTCTCACATTGATGGGTGGGCACAAGCTGCCAGGAGCTGTGTGTAACCTGCTGCAGAACATATTGTGCCCCTGCCTCCTGCCCACCTCCGGGGCATTTACCCTCATCCGATCCTGGCCAGTAAAGACATCTGCAGCGTGCTCAGGTTGGGGAAGGGGAGCTCTGTGCTGAGACGCCGATGGACAGCATGTAGAGAGGAGCAGCTTCTTGTAAAGTGGGCAGGAACAAGGAGGAGGAGGGGTCAGCGAAGAAGGATAGTGGGTTGGGGGGGAGAAGAAGGCATCAGAAACTAAGATGGAGAGGTCATGGAGAGTGGAGTGGTCTAGGAGAGAGGAGGAGGGGTCTGGGAGGGAGGAGAAGGGGTAAGTGGGAGGAGGAGTGGTCTGGGAGGGAAGAGAAGGGGTCAGGGGGAGGAGGAGGGGCCTGGGAGGGAGGAGAAGGGGTCAGGGGGGAGGAGGAGGGGTCTGGGAGGGAGCAGAAGGGGTCAGGGGGAGGAGGAGGGGTCTGGGGGGAGGAGGAGTGGTCTGGGAGGGAGCAGAAGGGGTCAGGGGGAGGAGGAGTGGTCTGGGAGGGAGCAGAAGGGGTCAGGGGGAGGAGGAGGGGTCTGGGAGGGAGCAGAAGGGGTCAGGGGGAGGAGTAGGGGTCTGGGAGGGAGGTGGAGGGGTCAGGGGGAGGAGGAGTGGTCTGGGAGGGAGGAGAAGGAGTCAGGGGGAGGAGGAGGGGTCTGGGAGGGAGGAGAACGGGTCATGGAGGGAAGAGGAGGGGGGAGAAGGGGTCAGGGGGAGGAGGAGTGGTCTGGGAGGGGGGAGAAGGGGTCAGGGGCAGGAGGAGTGGTCTGGGAGAGAGGAGAAGGGGGAGAAGGAGGAGTCAGGGGCAGGAGGAGGGGTCTGGGAGGGAGGAGAAAGGGTCAGGGGGAGGAGCAGGGGTCTGGGAGGGAGGAGAAGGGGTCAGGGGGAGGAGGGGTCTGGGAGGGAGGAGAAGGGGTCAGGGGGAGGAGCAGGGGTCTGAGAGGGTGAAAAGGGGTCAGGGGGAGGAGGAGGGGTCTATGAGGGGGGAGAAGGGGTCAGGGGGAGGAGGAGGAGGGGTCTAGGAGGGAGGAGAAGGGGTCAGGGGAGGAGGAGGAGGGGTCTAGGAGGGAGGAGAAGGGGTCAGGGGAGGAGGAGGAGGGGTCTAGGAGGGAGGAGAAGGGGTCAGGGGGAGGAGGAGTGGTCTGGGAGGGAGGAGGTGTGGTCTGGGAGGGAAGAGAAGGGGTCAGGGGGAGGAGGAGGAGGGGTCTAGGAGGGAGGAGAAGGGGTCAGGGGGAGGAGGAGTGGTCTGGGAGGGAGGAGGTGTGGTCTGGGAGGGAAGAGAAGGGGTCAGGGGGAGGAGGAGGGGTCTGGGGGGAGGAGTCAGGGGGAGAAGGAGTGGTCTGGTAGGGAGGAGGAGGGGTCTGGGAGGGAGGAGAAGGGGTCAGGGGGAGGAGTGGTCTGGGAGGGAGCAGAAGGGGTCAGGGGGAGGAGGAGGGGTCTGGGAGGGAGGAGAAGGAGTCAGGGGGAGGAGAAGGGGTCAGGGGGAGGAGCAGGGGTCTGAGAGGGAGGAGAAGGGGTCAGGGGGAGGAGGAGGGGTCTGGGAGGGAGGAGAATGGGTCAGGGGGAGGAGGGGGGGTCTGGGAGGGGGGAGAAGGGGTCAGGGGGAGGAGTGGTCTGGGAGGGACGAGATGGGGACAGGGGGAGGAGGAGGGGTCTGGGAGGGAGGAGAAGGGGTCAGGGGGAGGAGGAGGGGACTGGGAGGGAGGAGAAGGGGTCTGGGAGGGTGGAGAAGGGGTCAGGGGGAGGAGGAGGGGTCTGGGGGGGAGGAGGAGGGGTCTGGGAGGGTGGAGAAGGTGTCAGGGGGAGGAGGAGTGGTCTGGGAGGGAGGAGAAGGGGTCAGGGGGAGGAGCAGGGGTCTGGGGGGGAGGAGGAAGAGTCAGGGGGAGTAGGAGTGGTCTGGGAGGGTGGAGAAGGGGTCAGTGGGAGGAGGAGGGGTCTGGGAGGGAGGAGGAGTGGTCTGGGAGGGAGGAGAAGGGGTCAAGGGTGGAGGAGGGGTCTGGGGGGAGGAGTCAGGGGGAGAAGGAGTGGTCTGGGAGGGAGGAGGAGTGGTCTGGGAGGGAAGAGAAGGGGTCAGGGGGAGGAGGAGGGGTCTGGGGGGAGGAGTCAGGGGGAGAAGGAGTGGTCTGGGAGGGAGGAGGTGTGGTCTGGGAGGGAAGAGAAGGGGTCAGGGGGAGGAGGAGGGGTCTGGGGGGAGGAGTCAGGGGGAGAAGGAGTGGTCTGGTAGGGAGGAGGAGGGGTCTGGGAGGGAGGAGAAGGGGTCAAGGGGTGGAGGAGGGGTCTGGGGGGAGGAGTCAGGGGGAGAAGGAGTGGTCTGGGAGGGAGGAGGAGTGGTCTGGGAGGGAAGAGAAGGGGTCAGGGGGAGGAGGAGGGGTCTGGGGGGAGGAGTCAGGGGGAGAAGGAGTGGTCTGGGAGGGAGGAGGAGGGGTCTGGGAGGGAGGAGAAGGGGTCAGGGGGAGGAGGAGGGGTCTGGGAGGGAGGAGGAGTGGTCTGGGAGGGAGGAGGAGAGGTCTGGGGATGAGGAGGGGTCTGGGAGGGAAGAGAAGGGGTCAGGGGGAGGAGGAGGGGTCTGGGGGGAGGAGTCAGGGGGAGGAGGAGGGGTCTGAGAGGGAGGAGAAGGGGTCTGGGAGGGAAGAGGAGTGGTCTAGGAGGGAGGAGGAGGGGTCTGGGGGGAGGAGGAGTGGTCTGGGAGGGAAGAGAAGGGGTCAGGGGGAGGAGGAGGGGTCTGGGGGGAGGAGTCAGGGGTAGAAGGAGTGGTCTGGGAGGGAGGAGGAGGGGTCTGGGAGGGAGGAGAAGGGGTCAGGGGGAGGAGGAGGGGTCTGGGAGGGAGGAGGAGTGGTCTGGGAGGGAGGAGGAGAGGTCTGGGGATGAGGAGGGGTCTGGGAGGGAAGAGAAGGGGTCAGGGGGAGGAGGAGGGGTCTGGGGGGAGGAGTCAGGGGGAGGAGGAGGGGTCTGAGAGGGAGGAGAAGGGGTCTGGGAGGGAGGAGGAGTGGTCTAGGAGGGAGGAGGAGGGGTCTGGGGGGAGGAGAAGGGGTCAGTGGGAGGAGGAGTGGTCTGAGAGGAAGGAGAATGGGTCAGGGGGAGGGGGAGGGGTCTGGGGGGAGGAAGAGGAGTCAGGGGGAGGAGGAGGGGTCTGGGAGGGGGGAGAAGGGGTCAGGGGGAGGAGGAGGGGTCTGGGAGGGAGGAGAGGGGGTCAGGGGGAGGAGGAGTGGTCTGGGAGGGAGGAGAAGGGGTCAGGGGGAGGAGGAGGGGTCTGAGAGGGTGGAGAAGGGGTCAGGGGGAGGAGAAGGGGTCAGGGGGAGGAGGAGGGGTCTGGGAGGAGGGAGAAGGGGTCAGGGGGAGGAGCAGGGGTCTGAGAGAGAGGAGAAGGGGTCTAGGAGGGAGAAGGGTAAGGGGGAGGTGGAGGGGTCTGGGAGGGAGGAGAAGGGGTCAAGGGGAGGAGCAGGAGTCTGAGAGGGAGGAGAAGGGGTCAGGGGGAGGAGGAGGGGTCTGGGGGGGAGGAGAAGGAGTCAGGGGGAGGAGAAGGGGTCAGGGGGAGGAGGAGGGGTCTGGGAGGGAGGAGAAGGGGTCAGGGGGAGGAGCAGGGGTCTGAGAGGGAGGAGAAGGGGTCAGGGGAGGAGGAGGGGTCTGGGAGGGAGGAGAAGGGGTCAGGGGGAGGAGGAGGGGTCTGGGAGGGACGAGAAGGGGTCAGGGGGAGGAGTAGGGGTCTGGGAGGGAGGAGAAGGGGTCAGGGGGAGGAGGAGGGGTCTGGGAAGGAGGAGAAGGGGTCAGGGGGAGGAGGAGGGGTCTGGGGGAGGAGGAGGGGTCTGGGAGGGTGGAGAAGGGGTCAGGGGGAGGAGGAGTGGTCTGGGAGGGAGGAGTAGGGGTCAGGGGGAGGAGCAGGGGTCTGGGGGGGAGGAGGAAGAGTCAGGGGGAGGAGGAGTGGTCTAGGAGGGAGGAGGAGGTGTCTGGGAGGGTGGAGAAGGGGTCAGTGGGAGGAGGAGGGGTCTGGGAGGGAGGATGAGTGGTCTGGGAGGGAGGAGGAGGTGTCTGGGAGGGTTGAGAAAGGGTCAAGGGGAGGAGGAGGGGTCCGGGAGGGAGGAGAAGGGGTAAGTGGGAGGAGGAGTGGTCTGGGAGGGAGGAGGAGTTGTCTGGGAGGGAAGAGAAGGGGTCAGGGGGAGGAGGAGGGGTCTGGGGGGAGGAGTCAGGGGGAGGAGGAGTGGTCTGGGAGGGAGGAGGAGTGGTCTGGGAGGGAGGAGGAGTGGTCTGGGAGGGAAGAGAAGGGGTCAGGGGGAGGAGGAGGGGTCTGGGGGGACGAGTCAGGGGGAGAAGGAGTGGTCTGGGAGGGAGGAGAAGGGGTCAGGGGGAGGGGGAGGGGTCTGGGGGGAGGAAGAGGAGTCAGGGGGAGGAGGAGGGGTCTGGGAGGGGGAGAAGGGGTCAGGGGGAGGAGGAGTGGTCTGGGAGGGAGGAGGAGAGGTCTGGGGGGGAGGAGAAGGGGTCAGGGGGAGGAGGAGGAGGGGCCTGGGAGGGAGGAGAAGGGTTTAGGGGGAGGAGGAGGGGTCTGGGGGGAGGAGTCAGGGGGAGGAGGAGTGGTCTGGGAGGGAGCAGAAGGGGTCAGGGGGAGGAGGAGGGGTCTGAGAGGGAGGAGAAGGGGTCAGGGGGAGGAGGGGTCTGGGGGGAGGAGTCAGGGGGAGGAGGAGTGGTCTGGGAGGGAGCAGAAGGGGTCAGGGGGAGGAGGAGGGGTCTGGGAGGGAGGAGAAGGGGTCAGGGGGAGGAGGAGGGGCCTGGGAGGGAGGAGAAGGGGTCAGGGGGAGGAGGAGGGGTCTGGGGGGAGGAGTCAGGGGGAGGAGGAGTGGTCTGGGAGGGAGCAGAAGGGGTCAGGGGGAGGAGGAGGGGTCTGAGAGGGAGGAGGAGTGGTCTGGGAGGGAGGAGGAGGGGTCTGGGGGAAGGAGAAGGGGTCAGTGGGAGGAGGAGTGGTCTGAGAGGGAGGAGAAGGGGTCAGGGGGAGGAGGAGTGGTCTGGGGGGAAGAGGAGTCAGGGGGAGGAGGAGGGGTCTGGGAGGGAGGAAAAGGGGTCAGTGGGAGGAGGAGGGGTCTGGGAGGGAGGATAACGGGGAGGAGTAATGGGAGGAGGAAGGAGGAGTGGTCTGGGAGGGAGCAGAAGGGGTCAGGGGGAGGAGGAGGGGTCTGGGAGGGGGGAGAAGGGGTCAGGGGGAGGAGGATGGGTCTGGGAGGGAGGGGTCAGGGGGAGGAAGAGGGGTCTGGGAGGGAGCAGAAGGGGTCAGGGGGAGGAGGAGGGGTCTGGGAGGGAGGTGGAGGGGTCAGGGGGAGGAGGAGTGGTCTGGGAGGGAGGAGAAGGAGTCAGGGGGAGGAGGAGGGGTCTGGGAGGGAGGTGGAGGGGTCAGGGGGAGGAGGAGTGGTCTGGGAGGGAGGAGAAGGGGTCAGGGGGAGGAGGAGGGGTCTGGGAGGGAGGTGGAGGGGTCAGGGGGAGGAGGAGTGGTCTGGGAGGGAGGAGAAGGGGTCAGTGGGAGGAGGAGGGATCATGAAGGGAAGAGGAGGAGGGGGTCTGGGAGGGGGGAGAAGGGGTCAGGGGGAAGAGGAGTGGTCTGGGAGGGGGGAGAAGGTGTCAGGGGCAGGAGGAGTGGTCTGGGAGGGAGGAGAAGGGGAGAGAAGGAGAAGTCAGGGGGAGGAGGAGGGGTCTGGGAGGGAGTAGAAGGGGTCAGGGGGAGGAGGAGGGGTCTGGGAGGGAGGAGAAGGTGTCAGTGGGAGGAGGAGGGGTCATGGAGGGAAGAGGAGGGGTCTGGGAGGGGGGAGAAGGGGTCAGGGGCAGGAGGAGTGGTCTGGGAGTCAGGAGTCAGGGGGAGGAGGAGTGGTCTGGGAGGCAGGAGAAGGGGTCAGGGGGAGGAGCAGGGGTCTGGGAGGGAGGTGAAGGGGTCAGGGGGAGAAGCAGTGGTCTGAGAGGGTGGAGAAGGGGTCAGGGGGAGAAGCAGTGGTCTGAGAGGGTGGAGAAGGGGTCAGGGGGAGGAGGAGAGGTCTGGGAGGGGGGGAGAAGGGGTCAGGGGGAGGAGCAGGGGTCTGAGAGGGTGGAGAAGAAGGGTAAGGGGAGGAGCAGGGGTCTGAGAGGGTGGAGAAGGGGTCTGGGAGGGAGGAGAAGGGGTCAGTGGGAGGAGGAGGGATCATGGAGGGAAGAGGAGGGGGAGTAGGAGGGGTCTGGGAGGGAGGAGAAGGGGTCAGGGGGAGGAGGAGGGGTCTGGGAAAGAGAAGAAGGGGTCAGGGGGGGGGGAGGGGGTCTGGGAGGGTGGAGAAGGGGTCAGGGGGAGGAGGAGGGGTCTGGGAGGGAGGAGAAGGGTTAGGGGGAGGAGCAGGGGTCTGAGAGGGTGGAGAAGGGGTCTGGGAGGGAGGAGAAGGGGGTCAGTGGGAGGAGGAGGGATCATGGAGGTAAGAGGAGGGGCAGGAGGAGTGGTCTGGGAGGGAGGAGAAGGGGGAGAAGGAGGAGTCAGGGGGAGGAGGAGGGGTCTGGGAGGGAGGAGAAGGGGGTCAGGGGGAGGAGGAGGGGTCTGGGAGGGAGGAGAAGGTGTCAGTGGGAGGAGGAGGGGTCATGTAGGGAAGAGGAGGGGTCTGGGAGGGGGGGAGAAGGGGTCAGGGGCAGGAGGAGTGGTCTGGGAGGGAGGAGAAGGGGTCAGGGGGAGAAGCAGTGGTCTGAGAGGGGTGGAGAAGGGTTCAGGGGAGGAGGAGAGGTCTGGGAGGGGGGGAGAAGGGGTCAGGGGGAGGAGCAGGGGTCTGAGAGGGTGGAGAAGGGGTCTGGGAGGGAGGAGAATGGTAAGGGGGAGGAGGAGGGGTCTGGGAGGGAGGAGAAGGGTAAGGGGGAGGAGGAGGGGACTGGGAGGGAGGAGAAGGGGTCAGGGGGAGGAGGAGTGGTCTGGGAGGGGGGAGAAGGTGTCAGGGGCAGGAGGAGTGGTCTGGGAGGGAGGAGAAGGTGGAGAAGGAGGAGTCAGGGGGAGGAGGAGGGGTCTGGGAGGGAGGAGAAGGGTAAGGGGGAGGGGGAGGAGGAGGGGTCTGGGAGGGAGGAAAAGGGGTCAGGGGGAGGAGCAGGGGTCTGAGAGGGTGGAGAAGGGGTCTGGGAGGGAGGAGAATGGTAAGGGGGAGGAGGAGGGGGTCTGGGAGGGAGGAGAAGGGTAAGGGGGAGGAGGAGGGGACTGGGAGGGAGGAGAAGGGGTCAGGGGGAGGAGGAGTGGTCTGGGAGGGGGGAGAAGGTGTCAGGGGCAGGAGGAGTGGTCTGGGAGGGAGGAGAAGGTGGAGAAGGAGGAGTCAGGGGGAGGAGGAGGGGTCTGGGAGGGAGGAGAAGGGGTCAGGGGGAGAAGCAGTGGTCTGAGAGGGTGGAGAAGGGGTCAGGGGGAGGAGGAGGGGTCTGGGAGGCAGGAGTCAGGGGGAGGAGGAGTGGTCTGGGAGGGAGGAGAAGGGGTCAGGGGGAGGAGCAGGGGTCTGGGAGGGAGGAGAAGGGGTCAGGGGGAGGAGGAAGGGTCTGGGAAAGAGAAGAAGGTGTCAGGGGGAGGAGCAGGGGTCTGAGAGGGTGGAGAAGGGGTCAGGGGGAGGAGGAAGGGTCTGGGAAAGAGAAGAAGGGGTCAGGGGGAGGAGAAGGAGTCAGGGGGAGGAGGAGGGGTCTGGGAGGGAGGAGAAAGAGTCAGGGGGAGGAGGAGGGATCGTGGAGGGAAGAGGAGGGGGAGGAGGAGGGGTCTGGGAGGGGGGAGAAGGGGTCAGGGGGAGGAGGAGGGATCATGGAGGGAAGAGGAGGGGGGGAGGAGGGGTCTGGGAGGGGGGAGAAGGGGTCAGGGGGAGGAGGAGTGGTCTGGGAGGGGGGGAGAAGGGGTCAGGGGCAGGAGGAGTGGTCTGAGAGGGAGGCGAAGGGGCCAGGGGGAGGAGGAGGGATCATGGAGGGAAGAGGAGGGGGAGGAGGAGAGGTCTGGGAGGGGGGAGAAGGGGTCAGGGGGAGGAGCAGGGGTCTGAGAGGGTGGAGAAGGGGTCTGGGAGGGAGGAGGAGGGTAAGGGGGAGGAGGAGGGGTCTGGGAGGGAGGAGAAGGGGTCAGGGGGAGGAGCAGGGGTCTGAGAGGGTGGAGAAGGGGTCTGGGAGGGAGGAGAAGGGTAAGGGGGAGGAGGAGGGGTCTGGGAGGGAGGAGAAGGGTAAGGGGGAGGAGGAGGGGTCTGTGAGGGAGGAGAAGGGTAAGGGGGAGGAGGAGGGGTCTGGGATGGAGCAGAAGGGGTCAGGGGGAGGAGGAGGGGTCTGGGAAAGAGAAGAAGGGGTCCGGGGGAGGAGGAGGGGTCTGGGAGGGAGGAGGAGGGGTCTGGGGGGAGGAGGAGGGGTCTGGGAGGGTGGAGAAGGGGTCAGGGGGAGGAGGAGTGGTCTGGGAGGGAGGAGTAGGGGTCAGGGGGAGGAGGAGGGGTCTGGGAGGGAGGAGAAGGGGTCAGGGGGAGGAGGAGGGGTCTGGGAAAGAGAAGAAGGGGTCAGGGGGGGGAGGAGTGGTCTGGGAGGGAGGAGAAGGGGTCAGGGGGAGGAGGAGGGGTCTGAGAGGGAGGAGAAGGGGTCAGGGGGAGGAGGAGGGGTCTGGGGGGGAGGAGAAGGGGTCAGGGGCAGGAGGAGTGGTCTGGGAGGGAGGAGAAGGGGGAGAAGGAGGAGTCAGGGGGAGCAGGAGGGGTCTGGGAGGGAGGAGAAGGGGTCAGGGGGAGGAGGAGGGGTCTGGGAGGGAGGAGAAGGTGTCAGTGGGAGGAGGAGGGGTCATGGAGGGAAGAGGAGGGGTCTGGGAGGGGGGAGAAGGGGTCAGGGGGAGGAGGAGGGGGTCTGGGAGGGAGGAGAAGGGGTCAGGGGGAGGAGGAGGGGTCTGGGAGGGAGGAGAAGGAGTCAGGGGGAGGAGGAGGGGTCTGGGAGGGAGGAGAAGGAGTCAGGGGGAGGAGGAGGGGTCTGGGAGGGAGGAGAAGGGGTCAGTGGGAGGAGGAGGGGTCTGGGAGGGGGGAGAAGGTGTCAGTGGGAGGAGGAGGGGTCATGGAGGGAAGAGGAGGGGTCTGGGAGGGGGGAGAAGGGGTCAGGGGCAGGAGGCGTGGTCTGGGAGGGAGGAGAAGGGGTCAGGGGGAGGAGGAAGGGTCTGGGAGGGGGGAGAAGATGTCAGTGGGAGGAGGAGGGGTCATGGAGGGAAGAGGAGGGGTCTGGGAGGGAGGAGAAGGGGTCAGGGGGAGGAGCAGGGGTCTGAGAGGGAGGCGAAGGGGTCAGGGGGAGGAGGAGGAGGGGTCTGGGAGGAAGGAGAAGGGGTCAGGGGGAGGAGGAGAGGTCTGGGAGGGAGGAGAAGGGGTCAGGGGGAGGAGGAGGGGTCTGGGAGGGGGGAGAGGGGTCAGGGGGAGGAGGAGGGGTCTGGGAGGGAGGAGAAGGGGTCAGGGGGAGGAGGAGGGGTCTGGGAAGGAGGAGAAAGGATCAGGGGGAGGAGGAAGGATCAGGGGGAGGAGGAGGGGTCAGGGGGAGGAGGAGGGGTTTGGGAAGGAGGAGAAAGGATCAGGGGGAGGAGGAAGGATCAGGGGGAGGAGGAAGTATCAGGGGGAGGAGGAGGGGTCAGGGGGAGGAGGAAGGGTCTGGGAGGGAGGAGAAGGGGTCAGGGGGAGGAGGAGGGGTCTGGGAGGGAGGAGAAAGGATCAGGGGGAGGAGGAGGGGTCTGGGAGGGAGAAGAAGGGGTCAGGGGGAGGAGGCGGGGTCAGGGGAGGAGGAGGGGTCTGGGAGGGAGGAGAAGGGGTCAGGGGGAGGAGGAGGGGACAAGGGGAGGAGAAGGGGTCTGGGAGAGAGGAGAAGGGGTCAGGGGGAGGAGGAGGGGTCTGCAGTTGGGGGGGTTAGGTGTCTGGGGAGCAGTTGGAGGGTTAGGTGTCTGGGGAGCAGTTGGAGGGTTAGGTGTCTGGGGAGCAGTTGGAGGGTTAGGTGTCTGGGGAGCAGTTGGGGGGTTAGGTGTCTGGGGAGCAGTTGGAGGGTTAGGTGTCTGGAGAGCAGTTGGAGGGTTAGGTGTCTGGGGAGCAGTTGGAGGGTTAGGTGTCTGGGGAGCAGTTGGAGGCAGTTAGGTGTCTGGGGAGCAGTTGCAGGGTTAGGTGTCTGGGGAGCAGTTGGAGGGTTAGGTGTCTGGGGAGCAGTTGGAGGGTTAGGTGTCTGGGGAGCAGTTGCAGGGTTAGGTGTCTGGGGAGCAGTTGGAGGGTTAGGTGTCTGGGGAGCAGTTGGAGGCAGTTAGGTGTCTGGGGAGCAGTTGCAGGGTTAGGTGTCTGGGGAGCAGTTGGAGGGTTAGGTGTCTGGGGAGCAGTTGGAGGGTTAGGTGTCTGGGGAGCAGTTGGAGGGTTAGGTGTCTGGGGAGCAGTTGGGGGTTAGGTGTCTGGGGAGCAGTTGGGGGTTAGGTGTCTGGGGAGCAGTTGGAGGGTTAGGTGTCTGGGGAGCAGTTGGAGGGTTAGGTGTCTGGGGAGCAGTTGGAGGGTTAGGTGTCTGGGGAGCAGTTGGAGGGTTAGGTGTCTGGGGAGCAGTTGGGGGTTAGGTGTCTGGGGAGCAGTTGGGGGTTAGGTGTCTGGGGAGCAGTTGGAGGGTTAGGTGTCTGGGGAGCAGTTGGAGGGTTAGGTGTCTGGGGAGCAGTTGGAGGGTTAGGTGTCTGGGGAGCAGTTGGAGGGTTAGGTGTCTGGGGAGCAGTTGGAGGGTTAGGTGTCTGGGGAGCAGTTGGAGGGTTAGGTGTCTGGGGAGCAGTTGGGGGTTAGGTGTCTGGGGAGCAGTTGGGGGTTAGGTGTCTGGGGAGCAGTTGGAGGGTTAGGTGTCTGGGGAGCAGTTGGAGGGTTAGGTGTCTGGGGAGCAGTTGGAGGGTTAGGTGTCTGGGGAGCAGTTGGAGGGTTAGGTGTCTGGGGAGCAGTTGGAGGGTTAGGTGTCTGGGGAGCAGTTGGAGGGTTAGGTGTCTGGGGAGCAGTTGGAGGGTTAGGTGTCTGGGGAGCAGTTGGAGGGTTAGGTGTCTGGGGAGCAGTTGGAGGGTTAGGTGTCTGGGGAGCAGTTGGAGGGTTAGGTGTCTGGGGAGCAGTTGGAGGGTTAGGTGTCTGGGGAGCAGTTGGAGGGTTAGGTGTCTGGGGAGCAGTTGGAGGGTTAGGTGTCTGGGGAGCAGTTGGAGGGTTAGGTGTCTGGGGAGCAGTTGGAGGGTTAGGTGTCTGGGGGGCAGTTGGGGGGTTAGGTGTCTGGGGAGCAGTTGGAGGGTTAGGTGTCTGGGGAGCAGTTGGAGGGTTAGGTGTCTGGGGAGCAGTTGGAGGGTTAGGTGTCTGGGGAGCAGTTGGAGGGTTAGGTGTCTGGGGAGCAGTTGGGGGTTAGGTGTCTGGGGAGCAGTTGGAGGGTTAGGTGTCTGGGGAGCAGTTGGAGGGTTAGGTGTCTGGGGAGCAGTTAGGTGTTTGGGGAGCAGTTGGAGGGTTAGGTGTCTGGGGAGCAGTTGGGGGGTTAGGTGTCTGGGGAGCAGTTGGAGGGTTAGGTGTCTGGGGAGCAGTTGGAAGGTTAGGTGTCTGGGGAGCAGTTGGAGGGTTAGGTGTCTGGGGAGCAGTTGGGGGGTTAGGTGTCTGGGGAGCAGTTGGGGGGTTAGGTGTCTGGGGAGCAGTTGGAGGGTTAGGTGTCTGGGGAGCAGTTGGAGGGTTAGGTGTCTGGGGAGCAGTTGGAGGGTTAGGTGTCTGGGGAGCAGTTCGGGGGTTAGGTGTCTGGGGAGCAGTTGGAGGGTTAGGTGTCTGGGGAGCAGTTGGAGGGTTAGGTGTCTGGGGAGCAGTTGGAGGGTTAGGTGTCTGGGGAGCAGTTGGAGGGTTAGGTGTCTGGGGAGCAGTTCGGGGGTTAGGTGTCTGGGGAGCAGTTGGAGGGTTAGGTGTCTGGGGAGCAGTTGGAGGGTTAGGTGTCTGGGGAGCAGTTGGAGGGTTAGGTGTCTGGGGAGCAGTTGGAGGGTTAGGTGTCTGGGGAGCAGTTGGAGGGTTAGGTGTCTGGGGAGCAGTTGGAGGGTTAGGTGTCTGGGGAGCAGTTGGGGGGTTAGGTGTCTGGGGAGCAGTTGGAGGGTTAGGTGTCTGGGGAGCAGTTGGAGGCAGTTAAGTGTCTGGGGAGCAGTTGGAGGGTTAGGTGTCTGGGGAGCAGTTGCAGGGTTAGGTGTCTGGGGAGCAGTTGGAGGCAGTTAGGTGTCTGGGGAGCAGTTGGAGGCAGTTAGGTGTCTGGGGAGCAGTTGGAGGGTTAGGTGTCTGGGGAGCAGTTGGGGGGTTAGGTGTCTGGGGAGCAGTTGGAGGGTTAGGTGTCTGGGGAGCAGTTAGGTGTCTGGGGAGCAGTTGGAGGGTTAGGTGTCTGGGGAGCAGTTGGAGGCAGTTAAGTGTCTGGGGAGCAGTTGGAGGGTTAGGTGTCTGGGGAGCAGTTGCAGGGTTAGGTGTCTGGGGAGCAGTTGGAGGCAGTTAGGTGTCTGCGGAGCAGTTGGAGGGTTAGGTGTCTGGGGAGCAGTTGGAGGGTTAGGTGTCTGGGGAGCAGTTGGAGGGTTAGGTGTCTGGGGAGCAGTTGGAGGGTTAGGTGTCTGGGGAGCAGTTGGAGGGTTAGGTGTCTGGGGAGCAGTTGGAGGCAGTTAGGTGTCTGAGGAGCAGTTGCAGGGTTAGGTGTCTGGGGAGCAGTTGGAGGCAGTTAGGTGTCTGGGGAGCAGTTGGAGGGTTAGGTGTCTGGGGAGCAGTTGGAGGGTTAGGTGTCTGGGGAGCAGTTGGAGGCAGTTAGGTGTCTGAGGAGCAGTTGCAGGGTTAGGTGTCTGGGGAGCAGTTGGAGGCAGTTAGGTGTCTGGGGAGCAGTTGGAGGGTTAGGTGTCTGGGGAGCAGTTGGGGGGTTAGGTGTCTGGGGAGCAGTTGGAGGGTTAGGTGTCTGGGGAGCAGTTGGAGGGTTAGGTGTCTGGGGAGCAGTTGGAGGGTTAGGTGTCTGGGGAGCAGTTGGGAGGTTAGGTGTCTGGGGAGCAGTTGGAGGGTTAGGTGTCTGGGGAGCAGTTGGAGGGTTAGGTGTCTGGGGAGCAGTTGGGGGGTTAGGTGTCTGGGGAGCAGTTGGAGGGTTAGGTGTCTGGGGAGCAGTTGGAGGGTTAGGTGTCTGGGGAGCAGTTGGAGGGTTAGGTGTCTGGGGAGCAGTTGGAGGGTTAGGTGTCTGGGGAGCAGTTGGAGGGTTAGGTGTCTGGGGAGCAGTTGGAGTGTTAGGTGTCTGGGGAGCAGTTGGAGGGTTAGGTGTCTGGGGAGCAGTTGGAGGGTTAGGTGTCTGGGGAGCAGTTGGAGGGTTAGGTGTCTGGGGAGCAGTTGGAGGGTTAGGTGTCTGGGGAGCAGTTGGAGGGTTAGGTGTCTGGGGAGCAGTTGGAGGGTTAGGTGTCTGGGGAGCAGTTGGAGGGTTAGGTGTCTGGGGAGCAGTTGGAGGGTTAGGTGTCTGGGGAGCAGTTGGAGGGTTAGGTGTCTGGGGAGCAGTTGGAGGGTTAGGTGTCTGGGGAGCAGTTGGAGTGTTAGGTGTCTGGGGAGCAGTTGGAGGGTTAGGTGTCCAGGGAGCAGTTGGAGGGTTAGGTGTCTGGGGAGCAGTTGGAAGGTTAGGTGTCTGGGGAGCAGTTGGAGGGTTAGGTGTCTGGGGAGCAGTTGGAGGGTTAGGTGTCTGGGGAGCAGTTGGAGGGTTAGGTGTCTGGGGAGCAGTTGGAGGGTTAGGTGTCTGGGGAGCAGTTGGAGGGTTAGGTGTGTGCGGAGCAGTTGGAGGGTTAGGTGTCTGGGGAGCAGTTGGAGGGTTAGGTGTCTGGGGAGCAGTTGGGGGGTTAGGTGTCTGGGGAGCAGTTGGAGGGTTAGGTGTCTGGGGAGCAGTTGGAGGCAGTTAAGTGTCTGGGGAGCAGTTGGAGGGTTAGGTGTCTGGGGAGCAGTTGCAGGGTTAGGTGTCTGGGGAGCAGTTGGAGGCAGTTAGGTGTCTGGGGAGCAGTTGGAGGGTTAGGTGTCTGGGGAGCAGTTGGGGGGTTAGGTGTCTGGGGAGCAGTTGGAGGGTTAGGTGTCTGGGGAGCAGTTGGAGGCAGTTAGGTGTCTGGGGAGCAGTTGGAGGGTTAGGTGTCTGGGGAGCAGTTGGGAGGTTAGGTGTCTGGGGAGCAGTTGGAGGGTTAGGTGTCTGGGGAGCAGTTGGAGGGTTAGGTGTCTGGGGAGCAGTTGGGGGGTTAGGTGTCTGGGGAGCAGTTGGAGGCAGTTAGGTGTCTGGGGAGCAGTTGGAGGGTTAGGTGTCTGGGGAGCAGTTGGGGGGTTAGGTGTCTGGGGAGCAGTTGGAGGCAGTTAGGTGTCTGGGGAGCAGTTGGAGGGTTAGGTGTCTGGGGAGCAGTTGGGGGGTTAGGTGTCTGGGGAGCAGTTGGAGGGTTAGGTGTCTGGGGAGCAGTTGGAGGCAGTTAAGTGTCTGGGGAGCAGTTGGAGGGTTAGGTGTCTGGGGAGCAGTTGCAGGGTTAGGTGTCTGGGGAGCAGTTGGAGGCAGTTAGGTGTCTGGGGAGCAGTTGGAGGGTTAGGTGTCTGGGGAGCAGTTGGAGGGTTAGGTGTCTGGGGAGCAGTTGGAGGGTTAGGTGTCTGGGGAGCAGTTGGAGGCAGTTAAGTGTCTGGGGAGCAGTTGGAGGGTTAGGTGTCTGGGGAGCAGTTAGGTGTCTGGGGAGCAGTTGGAGGGTTAGGTGTGTGCGGAGCAGTTGGAGGGTTAGGTGTCTGGGGAGCAGTTGCAGGGTTAGGTGTCTGGGGAGCAGTTGGAGGCAGTTAAGTGTCTGGGGAGCAGTTGGAGGGTTAGGTGTCTGGGGAGCAGTTGCAGGGTTAGGTGTCTGGGGAGCAGTTGGAGGCAGTTAGGTGTCTGAGGAGCAGTTGCAGGGTTAGGTGTCTGGGGAGCAGTTGGAGGGTTAGGTGTCTGGGGAGCAGTTGGAGGGTTAGGTGTCTGGGGAGCAGTTGGAGGGTTAGGTGTCTGGGGAGCAGTTGGAGGGTTAGGTGTCTGGGGAGCAGTTGGAGGGTTAGGTGTCTGGGGAGCAGTTGGAGGGTTAGGTGTCTGGGGAGCAGTTGGAGGGTTAGGTGTCTGGGGAGCAGTTGGAGGGTTAGGTGTCTGGGGAGCAGTTGGAGGGTTAGGTGTCTGGGGAGCAGTTGGAGGCAGTTAGGTGTCTGAGGAGCAGTTGCAGGGTTAGGTGTCTGGGGAGCAGTTGGAGGGTTAGGTGTCTGGGGAGCAGTTGGAGGGTTAGGTGTCTGGGGAGCAGTTGGAGGGTTAGGTGTCTGGGGAGCAGTTGGAGGGTTAGGTGTCTGGGGAGCAGTTGGGGGGTTAGGTGTCTGGGGAGCAGTTGGGGGCAGTTAGGTGTCTGGGGAGCAGTTGGGGGGTTAGGTGTCTGGGGAGCAGTTGGAGGGTTAGGTGTGTGGGGAGCAGTTGGAGGGTTAGGTGTGTGGGGAGCAGTTGGAGGGTTAGGTGTGTGGGGAGCAGTTGGAGGGTTAGGTGTCTGGGGAGCAGTTGGGGGGTTAGGTGTCTGGGGAGCAGTTGGGGGGTTAGGTGTCTGGGGAGCAGTTGGAGGGTTAGGTGGCTGGGGGGGCAGTTGGAGGGTTAGGTGTCTGGGGAGCAGTTGCAGGGTTAGGTGTCTGGGGAGCAGTTGGAGGGTTAGGTGTCTGGGGAGCAGTTGGAGGGTTAGGTGTGTGGGGAGCAGTTGGAGGGTTAGGTGTCTGGGGAGCAGTTGGAGGGTTAGGTGTCTGGGGAGCAGTTGGGGGGTTAGGTGTCTGGGGAGCAGTTGGGGGCAGTTAGGTGTCTGGGGAGCAGTTGGGGGGTTAGGTGTCTGGGGAGCAGTTGGAGGGTTAGGTGTGTGGGGAGCAGTTGGAGGGTTAGGTGTGTGGGGAGCAGTTGGAGGGTTAGGTGTGTGGGGAGCAGTTGGAGGGTTAGGTGTCTGGGGAGCAGTTGGGGGGTTAGGTGTCTGGGGAGCAGTTGGGGGGTTAGGTGTCTGGGGAGCAGTTGGAGGGTTAGGTGGCTGGGGGGGGCAGTTGGAGGGTTAGGTGTCTGGGGAGCAGTTGCAGGGTTAGGTGTCTGGGGAGCAGTTGGAGGGTTAGGTGTCTGGGGAGCAGTTGGAGGGTTAGGTGTGTGGGGAGCAGTTGGAGGGTTAGGTGTCTGGGGAGCAGTTGGAGGGTTAGGTGTCTGGGGAGCAGTTGGGGGGTTAGGTGTCTGGGGAGCAGTTGGGGGCAGTTAGGTGTCTGGGGAGCAGTTGGGGGGTTAGGTGTCTGGGGAGCAGTTGGAGGGTTAGGTGTCTGGGGAGCAGTTGGGGGGTTAGGTGTCTGGGGAGCAGTTGGAGGGTTAGGTGTGTGGGGAGCAGTTGGAGGGTTAGGTGTCTGGGGAGCAGTTGGAGGGTTAGGTGTCTGGGCAGCAGTTGGAGGGTTAGGTGTCTGGGGAGCAGTTGGAGGGTTAGGTGTCTGGGGAGCAGTTGGGGAGTTAGGTGTCTGGGGAGCAGTTGGGGGGTTAGGTGTCTGGGGAGCAGTTGGAGGGTTAGGTGTCTGGGGAGCAGTTGGAGGGTTAGGTGTCTGGGGAGCAGTTGGGGAGTTAGGTGTCTGGGGAGCAGTTGGAGGGTTAGGTGTCTGGGGAGCAGTTGGAGGGTTAGGTGTCTGGGGAGCAGTTGGGGGGTTAGGTGTCTGGGGAGCAGTTGGAGGGTTAGGTGGCTGGGGGGGGCAGTTGGAGGGTTAGGTGTCTGGGGAGCAGTTGCAGGGTTAGGTGTCTGGGGAGCAGTTGGAGGGTTAGGTGACTGGGGGGGGCAGTTGGAGGGTTAGGTGTCTGGGGAGCAGTTGCAGGGTTAGGTGTCTGGGGAGCAGTTGGGGAGTTGGGTGTCTGGGGAGCAGTTGGAGGGTTAGGTGTCTGGGGAGCAGTTGGAGGGTTAGGTGTCTGGGGATCAGTTGGAGGGTTAGGTGTCTGGGGAGCAGTTGGAGGGTTAGGTGTCTGGGGAGCAGTTGGGGGGTTAGGTGTCTGGGGAGCAGTTGGAGGGTTAGGTGTCTGGGGAGCAGTTGGAGGGTTAGGTGTCTGGGGAGCAGTTGGGGGGTTAGGTGTCTGGGGAGCAGTTGGAGGGTTAGGTGTCTGGGGAGCAGTTGGAGGGTTAGGTGTCTGGGGAGCAGTTGGAGGGTTAGGTGTCTGGGGAGCAGTTGGAGGGTTAGGTGTCTGGGGAGCAGTTGGAGGGTTAGGTGTCTGGGGAGCAGTTGGAGGGTTAGGTGTCTGGGGAGCAGTTGGGGGGTTAGGTGTCTGGGGAGCAGTTGGAGGGTTAGGTGTCTGGGGAGCAGTTGGGGGGTTAGGTGTCTGGGGAGCAGTTGGAGGGTTAGGTGTCTGGGGAGCAGTTGGGGAGTTAGGTGTCTGGGGAGCAGTTGGGGGGTTAGGTGTCTGGGGAGCAGTTGGAGGGTTAGGTGTCTGGGGAGCAGTTGGAGGGTTAGGTGTCTGGGGAGCAGTTGGGGGGTTAGGTGTCTGGGGAGCAGTTGGAGGGTTAGGTGTCTGGGGAGCAGTTGGGGGGTTAGGTGTCTGGGGAGCAGTTGGGGGGTTAGGTGTCTGGGGAGCAGTTGGAGGGTTAGGTGTCTGGGGAGCAGTTGGAGGGTTAGGTGTCTGGGGAGCAGTTGGAGGGTTAGGTGTCTGGGGAGCAGTTGGAGGGTTAGGTGTCTGGGGAGCAGTTGGAGGGTTAGGTGTCTGGGGAGCAGTTGGAGGGTTAGGTGTCTGGGGAGCAGTTGGAGGGTTAGGTGTCTGGGGAGCAGTTGGAGGGTTAGGTGTCTGGGGAGCAGTTGGAGGGTTAGGTGTCTGGGGAGCAGTTGGAGGGTTAGGTGTCTGGGGAGCAGTTGGAGGGTTAGGTGTCTGGGGAGCAGTTGGATTTTATGCCAATCGCCATGTGATTGCGATTCCCTAAGTAACCAAGTTTATTTAATGCAGCACAAACATGTGACACAGGAATAAGAGCATCTGATTGGCTGCTGACTGCATCAGCATCTCCATCGCAGAAGCAATAGCGATTGTATTGGATTGGATTGTATCGCTGTCGCCCATCCACACGCTGCATGTTGGGATTCTTCTCATCGGCCTGCAGACGCCCAGCAATCTTTTGCTTAAAGTGGAACCCGTCTCGATCTATGAGATTCCCAGGCTGATCGATTCCCTCCCCCCGGGGCAACCAAAATCAGGATGTCCTGCTGTGTGAAACCCCTGAGGTCGCCCCGTTTACTCACCTTTCTTCCCGGTCCAACGGCGCCTCGGCCACGTCCCCGCTATCCACCTAACAGGACATGTGCCCGCGCCCTCCAATTGCGAATGGCCGGCGCGGGGAGGGAAGCGGGGGATGCAGGTGCCAGTGCGCCGTTGGCTGCCTTTAGACACTTCTTAGATGGTGTGACATCAGCTGCTCCGAGCGCACTGATTGGACGAGCCGTAGGACCAGGAAGAGGTGAGTTTCTTGGAGCGATCTGGGGGGTTTCACACAGTGGGGGATCGGGAGCAAAACTCAGTAGTCAAAATCTTGGGTTTTGGTCCACTTTAAAAGACAACATAGGCAGCGAATTAAATTGCCTCGCCCTAGCTGCGAAGGATCTCAGCCCTAGAATCTGAAAGACTCCAGGGACAGGTGATTGCTCCTCCCAGGGGCATCCCGAGTCCATGCTGCCTCACTGCTGCGGGATTGCTTCCGGGACAAGGTGACCAGAGACTTTAGTGCCTTTCATGCAGACCCAAACTCATCCTGCTTAGTGCACAGGGCAGTGACTGAGGCAAAAGCTCCGCCTGCTCATTCCAGTGACTGCAGACCTCCCCTCCAGCAGCCCCATAGCTGTAGGTACACTTTATAATGCTCACCCAGCTTTATGCCTATGGAGGGAAAAGTGCATTGTGTTATACTGGCAGATTAACCTACTGTGTAAGACTCTCCTGCCCAAGGAACCCACAAACCTGGAGCCGCCCTGACTAAACCTCTGTGTGAAGCCGCTCAATTAAACGCACCACTCGAATCAAAAATAATGAATCAATGTTAATTATACATAATTATAAAGACATAAAACACACATAGAAACATATTGAAGAGAGCAACGCATAGGGACATCTCAATAAATAATAATTAATACCAGATCAGCCTCTAATATGTCCCTAAATCCTATAGATAACACGCCCTATGTAAAATCCCACAATCCTCATCTATCCTATCAAAGTGCAAACAGATCAAAGTGCATATGTGCAACATGTCATATCTCATAGTACAAAGGTACCACGCGTGTTATAATACAAATTCCATAGTAAACAGTAAAACATATAAGCAATAATGTAAAGTGCAAAGCCTGTTAAATCAATTGAAAAAGAGGCACAAACATATAAATGAACAAAATGAATGTCACCCGTGTGCTGGTGCAGACCATCGCTCGCCCACGCGTTCCGTGATGCTGAGCCCGTCCCATTTTCAACTGATTGTGGGATTTAACAGGCTTTGCACGTCACATTATTGCTTATATGCTTTACTGTTTACTATGGAATTTGGATTATAACACGCGTGTTATCTGTGTACTATGAGATATTACATGTTGCACATATGCACTTTGATCTGTTTGCACTTTGATAGGATAGATGAGTGTTTATGGGATTTTATATAGGGAGGGTTATCTATAGGATTTAGGGACATATTAGAGGCTGATCTGGTATTAAACCGGACCTTCACCATGATTTAATGAGAAGCCCAAACTCTTAAAAAACAATTCCTCAGCATCTAAAATTAATATATTTTACATGTTTAGTCACTAATTTATTATACTTTCCCCCACTGGGCTGCAACTCTGTTCGGGAATTTAGGATACGGGCGCCGCCATCTTGACTCAGAAGCATCACACTTACTGAGGAGAGGAGAGTGGGATAAGGTACAGGTGGGCGGGTTATAGCTGTGCTTTGCTCAGACAGAGCAGAGCTGGGGTCAGGGAAAGGTCAGCAGTCCCAGAATGCAGAGCAGCACAGTCACTTCCTGTTTGCAGGCACTTCCTGTTTGCAGGCTGCCTGCAAAAATGGCAGCTTCCATAAGCCGCCATCTTGGATGTTTAAAGGCTTATAAAATGCAGTAGATGCAGGTAGGATGATTTTTAATGTGAGCAATCTGTATGTACAGGGTGTGGGAAACATATAAGATAGACTCTTATTTAGAGTGAAGGTCCGCTTTAATTATTATTTATAGATGTCCTTATGCTTTGCTCTCTTCAATATGTTTATAAATTTTTTATGTGTTTGTATTATGCTTCGCTCTTTTCAATATGTTTATATGTTTTTTATGTGTTTGTATTATGCTTTGCTCTCTCCAATATGTTTATATGTTTTTTATGTGTTTGTATTATGCTTTGCTCTCTCCAATATGTTTATATGTTTTTTATGTGTTTGTATTATGCTTTGCTCTCTTCAATATGTTTATATGTGTTTGTATTATGCTTTGCTCTCTTCAATATGTTTATATGTGTTTGTATTATGCTTTGCTCTCTTCAATATGTTTATACGTTTTTTATGTATTTGTATTATGCTTTGTTCTCTTCAATATGTTTATACGTTTTTTATGTGTTTGTATTATGCTTTGCTCTCTTCAATATGTTTATACGTTTTTTATGTGTTTGTATTATGCTTTGCTCTCTTCAATATGTTTATATGTGTTTGTATTATGCTTTGCTCTCTCCAATATGTTTATATGTTTTTTATGTATTTGTATTATGCTTTGTTCTCTTCAATATGTTTATACGTTTTTTATGTATTTGTATTATGCTTTGCTCTCTTCAATATGTTTATACGTTTTTTATGTATTTGTATTATGCTTTGTTCTCTTCAATATGTTTATACGTTTTTTATGTGTTTGTATTATGCTTTGCTCTCTTCAATATGTTTGTATGTGTTTGTATTATGCTTTGCTCTCTTCAATATGTTTATATGTGTTTGTATTATGCTTTGCTCTCTTCAATATGTTTATATGTGTTTGTATTATGCTTTGCTCTCTTCAATATGTTTATATGTGTTTGTATTATGCTTTGCTCTCTTTAATATGTTTATATGTGTTTTTTGTGTTTGTATTATGCTTTGCTCTCTTCAATACGTTTATATGTTTTTTATGTGTTTGTATTATGCTTTGCTCTCTTCAATATGTTTTTATGTGTTTGTGTTATGCTTTGCTCTCTTCAATATGTTTATATGTGTTTTATGTGTTTGTAACGTGGTTTTGTGAGTCTAAAATTATGTTTTAATAACATTGATTCATTATTTTTGATTAGATTGATGCATTCGATTGACCGGCTTGATACAGGGGTGTAGCCCCGCCCCTCCATTCTTTGTTCTTTGTTCAGTATTGTCAGTGTAGTTCAGTTTCCCGTCATGTGATATGATGCCAGTTACCTGTGATTGTGTTTGTGCAGCGAACATGGCTGGAGACTCGATGACCTGGGAGAACAATGGCTGACAATAGTTATCTCACCAGTGGCCACTCGTTAGCCGGCTTCCATGTGTCTGCTCAATCTTCAGATATCTGCTTCCTACCCTAAGGCCCTCAGCTCTCTGCTGCCCCTCCTAGACTCAATCTTCAGCTCTCTGCTGCCCCTCCTAGACTCAATCTTCAGTTCTCTGCTGCCCCTCCTAAACTCAATCTTCAGCTCTCTGCTGCCCCTCCTAGACTCAATCTTCAGTTCTCTGCTGCCCCTCCTAAACTCAATCTTCAGCTCTCTGCTGCCCCTCCTAGACTCAATCTTCAGCTCTCTGCTGTCCCTCCTAGACTCAATCTTCAGCTCTCTGCTGCCCCTCCTAGACTCAATCTTCAGCTCTCTGCTGCCCCTCCTAGACTCAATCTTCAGCTCTCTGCTGCCCCTCCTAGACTCAATCTTCAGCTCTCTGCTGCCCCTCCTAGACTCAATCTTCAGCTCTCTGCTGCCCCTCCTAGACTCAATCTTCAGTTCTCTGCTGCCCCTCCTAGACTCAATGTTCAGTTCTCTGCTGCCCCTCCTAGACTCAATCTTCAGTTCTCTGCTGCCCCTCCTAGGTCCAATCTTTAGCTCTCTGCTGCCCCTCCTAGACTCAATCTTCAGCTCTCTGCTGCCCCTCCTAGACTCAATCTTCAGTTCTCTGCTGCCCCTCCTAGACTCAATCTTCAGCTCTCTGCTGCCCCTCCTAGACTCAATCTTCAGTTCTCTGCTGCCCCACCTAGGCCCAATACTTAGCTGTCTATTGCCACTCCTAGGCCCAATGTTTAGCTGTCTGCTGCCGCTCCTAGGCCCAGTCTTTAGCTTTCTGCTGCCTCTCCTAGACCCAGTTTTTAGCTGTCCCTCACAGGCCTAATCTTTAGCTCTCTGCTGCCTCTCCTAGGCCTAATCTTTAGCTTTCTGCTGCCCCTCCTAGGCCCAATATTTATCTGTCTGCTGCCGCTCCTAGGCCCAATATTCAGATATCTGCTTCCTCCCCTAAGGCCCAATCTTCAGCTCTCTACTGCCCCTCCTAGGCCCAATATTTAGCTGTCTGCTGTCGCTCCTAGGTCCAATATTTAGCTGTCTGCTGCCCCTCCTAGGTCCAATATTCAGCTGTCTGCTTCCACTCCTAGGCCCAGTATTTAGCTGTCTGCTGCCCCTCCTAGCCCCAATATTTAGCTGTCTGCTGTCGCTCCTAGGCCCAATATTCAGCTGTCTGCTTCCACTCCTAGGCCCAGTATTTAGCTGTCTGCTGTCACTCCTAGGCCCAATATTTAGCTCTCTACTGCCCCTCCTAGGCCCAATATTTAGCTGTCTGCTGCCCCTCCTAGGCCCAGTATTTAGCTGTCTGCTGTCGCTCCTAGGTCCAATATTTAGCTGTCTGCTGCCTCTCCTAGGTCCAATATTTCGCTGCCTGCTGCTGCTCCTAGGCCTAATATTTAGCTGTCTGCTACTGCTCCTAGGCCCAATATTTAGCTCTCTACTGCCCCTCCTAGGCCCAATATTTAGCTGTCTGCTGCCCCTCCTAGGTCCAATATTCAGCTGTCTGCTTCCACTCCTAGGCCCAGTATTTAGCTGTCTGCTGTCGCTCCTAGGTCCAATATTTAGCTGTCTGCTGCCTCTCCTAGGCCCAATATTTAGCTGCCTGCTGCTGCTCCTAGGCCTAATATTTAGCTGTCTGCTACTGCTCCTAGGCCCAATATTTAGCTCTCTACTGCCCCTCCTAGGCCCAATATTTAGCTGTCTGCTGCCCCTCCTAGGTCCAATATTCAGCTGTCTGCTTCCACTCCTAGGCCCAGTATTTAGCTGTCTGCTGTCGCTCCTAGGTCCAATATTTAGCTGTCTGCTGCCTCTCCTAGGTCCAATATTTAGCTGTCTGCTACTGCTCCTAGGCCTAATATTTAGCTGTCTGCTGCTCCTCCTAGGCCCTAAACGTTAGCTGTCTGCTGCTGCTCCTAGGCCTAATATTTTGCTGTCTGCTGCTGCTCCTAGGACCAATATTTAGCTGTCTGCTGCTGCTCCTAGGCCTAATATTTAGCTGTCTGCTGCCCCTCCTAGGCCCAATATTTAGCTGTCTGCTGCCGGTCCTAGGCCCAATATTCAGCTGTCTGCTGCTGCTCCTAGGCCCAATATTTAGCTGTCTGCTGCCACTCCTAGGCCCAATATTTAGCTGTCTGCTGCCCCTCCTAGGCCCAATATTTAGCTGTCTGCTGCCCCTCCTAGGCCCAATATTTAGCTGTCTGCTGCCGCTCCTAGGCCCAATATTTAGCTGTCTGCTGCCCCTCCTAGGCCCAATATTTAGCTGTCTGCTGCCGCTCCTAGGCCCAATATTTAGCTGTCTGCTGCCCCTCCTAAGCCCAATCTTTAGCTCTCTACTGCCCCTCCTAGGCCTAATCTTTAGCTGTCTGCTGCCGCTCCTAAGCCCAATATGTAGCTGTTTGCTGCGCTCCTAGGCCTAATCTTTAGCTGTCATTCACAGGCTCAATCTTTAGCTCTCTGCTGCCTCTCCTAGGCCCAATCTTTAGCTGTCTGCTGCCCCATCATAGGTCCAATATTTAGCTGTCTGCTGCCACTCCTAGACCCAATATTCAGCTGTCTGTTGCCGCTCTTAACCCCAATATTTTGCTGTATGCTGCCGCTCCTAAGCCCAATATGTAGCTGTCTGCTGCCCCTCCTAAGCCCAATATGTAGCTGTTTGCTGCCGCTCCTAGGCACAATCTTTAGTTCTCTGCTGCCCCTCATAGCCCTAATCTTTAGCTCTCTGCTGCTGCTCCTAGGCTCAATCTTCAGCTCTCTGTTGCCCCTCCTAGGCTCAATCTTCAGCTCTCTGCTTCCCCTCCTAGGCCCAATATTTAGCTCTCTGCTGCCCCTCCTAGGCCCAATCTTTAGCTCTCTGCTGCCCCTCACAGGCCCTAATCTTCAACTCTCTGATGCCCCTCACAGGCCCAATCTTTATCTCTCTGCTGCCCCTCACAGGCCCTAATCTTCAGCTCTCTGCTGCCCCTCCTAGACCCAATCCTTAGCTCTCTGCTGCCCCTCACAGGCCCAATCTTTAGCTATCTGTTGCCCCTCCTAGGCCCAATCTTCAGCTGTCTGTTGCCCCTCCTAGGCCCAATCTTCAGCGCACTGTTGCCACTCCTAGGCCCAATCTTCAGCGCACTGTTGCCTCTCCTAGGCCCAATCTTCAGCGCACTGTTGCCCCTCCTAGGCCCAATCTTCAGCGCACTGTTGCGTCTCCAACCCCCAATTTATGGCACTGTGAGATCTGTCGCCTCTGTACTTTACCCAGCCTCAGGGACCCCGCCCCTGGATAGGGCCCTGGCAGTTTCTGGAGAGCTTACGATTTTACAACACAAGAGAACAGATCCCAAAAGTGAGCGTGTGTAATGTTCCTTGGTCTCACAGCCACGCACATACAGACATGTGGCATCAAACAAAACTAAGACACAACATGGACGTGGAAGTCCCATCCGACGGGTGAAATGGCAGAAATGACAGGATGGAGCAACTGAATGCTGAAGCACTGCCCCTCCCCCCTCAACAGGGGCGAGGAGTAATATTCAAGTAGAACTGGAAGAAAGTGAAGGCGGAGCACCTCCGGCGACCGGTGGTCCCATGCAACCTTTTCCAATACAAAGTGTTTCATGTGTGCGCTCCTGCATGCATGCGCCTGCGGGGCTCCGGCCGGCACTTGGTCATGTGATTATCATGGAGGTGGGGGGTGGGGTGGAGATGTGGGCTTTCGGGAACCGGTCTGATAAAACCCTGGAGTTGACCTGAAAACATGATGAGCGATTGGGTATCCCCTGGGTTCCAGAGATCAGTGTCCCCCGACCTTCTCCTCAAGGACCGGCAACAGGTCGTGCATTGTGGATCTCCACATAGCTCCACCTCTGCGGAAATCTGCCAATCATGGCCTTCTCCTTAAGGACCAGCAGCAGGTCATATGTTGTGGATCTCCACATAGCTCCACCTCTGCGGAAATCTGCCAATCATGGCCTTCTCCTCAAGGACCAGCAGCAGGTTGCACGTTGTGGATCTCCACATAGCTCCGCCTCTGTGGAAATCCACCAATCACGGCCTTCTCCTCAAGGACCAGCAACAGGTTGCATGTTGTGGATCTCCACATAGCTCCATCTCTACATAGCTCCACCTCTGTGGAAATCTGCCAATCATGGCCTTCTCCTCAAGGACCAGCAACAGGTCGCACGTTGTGGATCTCTACATAGCTCCACCTCTACATAGCTCCATCTCTACATAGCTCCACCTCTGTAGAAATCCGTCAATCACGGCCTTCTCCTCAAGGACCGGCAACAGGCCGTACATTGTGGATCTCTACATAGCTCCACCTCTACATTGCTCCACCTCTGTGGAAATCTACCAATCACGGCCTTCTCCTCAAGGACCAGCAACAGGCCGTACGTTGTGGATCTCTACATAGCTCCACCTCTGTGGAAATCCGTCAATCACGGCCTTCTCCTCAAGGACCGGCAACAGGCCGTACGTTGAGGATCTCTACATAGCTCCACCTCCACATTGCTCCACCTCTACATAGCTCCACATCTGTGGAAATCCACCAATCATGGCCTTCTCCTCAAGGACCAGCAATAGGTCGCACTTTGTGGATTTCCGCATAGCTCTACCTCTGTGGAAATCCACCAATCACAGCCTTCTCCTCAAAGACCAACAACAGGTCGTAAGTTGTGGATCTCTACATAGCTCCACCTCTACATAGCTCAACCTCTGTGGAAATCCGCAAATCATGGCCTTCTCCTCAAGGACCAGCAACAGGTCCCAAGTTGTGGATCTCCACATAGCTCCACCTCTATGGAAATCTGATAATCACGGCCTTCTCCTCAAGGACAAGCAACAAGTCACACGTTGTGGATCTCCACATAGCTCTGCCTCTACATAGCTCCACCTCTGTGAAAATCCACCAATCATGGCCTTCTCCTCAAGGACCGGCAACAGGCCGCACGTTGTGGATCTCCACATAGCTCTATCTCTACATAGCTCCACCTCTGTGGAAACCCACCAATCACGGCCTTCTCCTCAAGGACCAGCAACAGGTCATACGTTGTGGATCTCCACATAGCTCTATCTCTACATAGCTCCACCTCTGTGGAAATCCACCAATCACGGCCTTCTCCTCAAGGACCAGCAACAGGTCATACGTTGTGGATCTCCACATAGCTCCACCTCTATGGAAATCCACCAATCATGACCTTCTCCTCAAGGACCAACAATAGGTCACACGTTGTGGATCTCCACATAGCTCCACCTCTACATAGCTCCACCTCTGTGGAAATCCACCAATCACGGCCTCAAGGACCAGCAACAGGTTGTACGTTGTGGATCTCCACATAGCTCTGTTGCTCCAGATCTGCCAATCACGGCCTGCGGGTGGGCCCTGAGGAGACGATTGGGGGACACTGACAGGGACGACCCCGTCTACAGGCCTCTCGGGATTTGGACGGACCGGTCCGGATCGCCATATTTTGGTTTTGGGTTTTTTGGCCCCGGCGTAACCCCACATTGTCCACTCGTCTATCGGCCGGGAAGCACCTGGGCCCCAGGGATCATAGATAAGTATCGTGCGCGGTATTTGTCCGTTATGAGGTATTCTGATCTCTCCGGCTGTGATCCGCAGCCGAATGTGAAGGCGGTGTGCTCGTCAGGAACCGCCCCCGGTCGCTACCGTCCCCTGTACTGACACCCTGATCCTTTCTCCGGCCCCGGCCCTGACGCGGGTGTCAACTGGTGCAGATGCTGTTTATGGAAACGGAGCCAGGATCCACCAGCCCCAGTTCCTCCTGCTCATTCACACACAGCTGGTAGCCGCAGCCTTTTCTCCCCCGGGACAGCGGGGCCACCCTCCCGTCAGATTTGGCACGCGGCGGGAGGAGGAAGCCCACGCTGCCCGCGATCAGCATGTGCCAGATGCTGTGGATGTAGAAGTAGTTCTCCTCGGTCTCCACGAAGGCGTAGAGCGCCACCGCCGAGCTGGCGATCAGCGTCCCGGGACAGAGGTAGAAGAGCCAGCGCTTCCATGTTGGCGGGTAACAGTGGCGTCTCCGGATCGTCCTGAATGTCTGAAAAAACAAACATAGAATTAGGTGACGACCAAGTCCTTCTGACTCATGACTGCTTTACAGTGTATCACAGTTGATTACAATAGAAACAATGGTGATACATCAGCTGCAGCCTGGCTGTAACAATGTAACTCTCAACAGGAAGCTGGCAGACTCATGGCTGCTTTACAGTGTATATTATTAAACATGGCTTGCAGCATATCTGCCTCTGTCTCTCAGTCTAATTCTGGTCATTTACTATTATTGGTTTTCTCCTATGAGAGATCCATGACAACTGCTTTTAAATGTATCACAGCTGATTACAATAGAAACATTGGTGATACATCAGCTGCAGTCTGGCTGTAACAATGTAACACGATGTAACTCTCAGCAGGGAGCTTTTCAGGAAGACTCATCTTGTTTGTTATAGTCATCGCAGGAGAAAGAAAGATAATGCCTCCGGATTTTTTATACTCCCACCCCAATATATGGCACTGTGAGATCTCTCGCCTCTGTACTTTACCCAGCCTCAGTGACCCCGCCCCCGCATAGGGCCCAGCAGTTTCTGGGGAGTTCACGAATGTAAGACAAGACAGACAGATCCCAAAAGTGAGCGTTATTATATGCTTTATAATTTATCACAGCTGATTATAATAGTTCTGCAGACTTCCTGGGAATCAGTTTGCACCTGTGAGACTTCCTGGCCTATATAAGCTGATCAACACATGGCCTCAGCGGATCAGCATTGTTTTCTGTCTTTTGAACCTGAACCCTGGAACTCTGATACTTTAACTCTGTACCCAGGACTCCAGCCTTAGCCTTAGCCCCGGCCTCAGCCATTGTTGGACTTTGGACTCCTAAACACTTCACAGCAATCTGAGTGTGTTTCATGCTTCCCGGTTTATCTATGTGTATATATGTATATAGCAGCTTGGTTGGTGTGTACTCACTGTTTGTTATTATTAAACACGTTTTGCCGCATATCTGCCTCTGTCTCTCAGTCTAATTCTGGTCATTACTACTATTGGGATTTCTCCGATGAGAGATCCATGACAACTGCTTTATAATGTATCACAGCTGATTCCAATAGAAAGAATGGTGATACATCAGCTGCAGCCTGGCTGTAACAATGTAACACGATGTAACTCAGCAGGAAGCTTTTCAGGATGACTCATCTTGTTTGTTATAGTCACCGCAGGAGAAAGAAAGATAATACATCCTGATTTTTTTATACTTATATGGCACTGTGAGAACTGTCGCCTCTGTACTTTACCCAGCCTCAGGGGCCCTGCCCCCGGATAGGGCCCGGCAGTTTCTGGAGAGCTCACGATCATATGACACAAGACAAACAGATCCCAAAAGTGAGTGCGTGTAATGTTCCTTGGTCTCACAGCCGCGCACATACAGACATGTGGCATCAAACAAAACTAAGACACGACATGGACGTGGAAGCCCCATCCGATGGGTGAAATGGCAGAAATGACAGGATGGAGCAAGTGAATGTTGAAGCACTGCCCCTCCCCCCTCAACGGGGGCGAGGAGTAATATTCAAGTAGAACTGGAAGAAAGTGAAGGCGGAGCACCTCCGGCGACCGGTGGTCCCATGCAACCTTTTCCAATACAAAGTGTTTCGTGTGTGCGCACTCCTGCATGCATGCGCCTGCGGGGCTCCGGCTGGCACTTGGTCATGTGACTGTCATGGAGGTGGGGGGTGGAGATGTGGGTTTTCGGGAACGGTCTGATAAAAACCTGGAGATGGATGTAGACCCGTCACCAGATCATGGCATGGCCAGCAAGCTGGGGACATAGCTCTCTAAAGGGCACCCGAGTAAATCTAAGGCTTACCCAGGGCCGGCGTCAGAACCCGGCAAGGCGGAGCAACTGCCAGCGGTCCCCACTGACAGGGCCGGCCTTTGGGGTGTGTGACGGTGATTGACCAGCGGTGGACTGGGACAGCACCGCCACAGCTGGTGCCCACATCTCCTCGAATAGCCGGGTTCCACCCAATGGGGCATCATCAAGTTAGATTCCAAGGGAGGAAGTGCTGGGTTTTGATCTGCTTTTAAGTTGCCCACCCGAGCGGATTTCCCTGGATCATCCCAATCTGTGATACCCTACTGTGTGATACCCCTTGGCATACCTCCTGAGTGTCCCTGATATGGAGGGACTGTCCCTCTTTGGAGTCCATGTCCCCCTGTCCCTCATTGTTCCTATTTGTCCCTCTTTGAGGTGTAACATGCAGATCTGCAGCAATAAATTATTAATTTGCCTATTCAAAGTGTTTCTATTGTTGTAACTGTTACATCCTATCTCCTATCCAACCCTCCGTGAGGGGGCATGGCTTCATACATCCCTCAATGAGGGGGCGTGGCTTCATACATCCCTCAATGAGGGGCCCCCCTGGTTTGGTTTCACCAGTTCCAGGTAAGTAATGAACAAAGGGGGGGAGGGGGTCACACACAGGGGCATCCAAAATCCGAGGTCGGGTTTAAAGGGGTTTGGTGCGCTTCAAAGTAGACCAAAACTAGAGTTTTGGTCCAAATACCATGATCCTTAGAAGGCATCCAGATTTGGGGCGTCCCTCTGTGATGTGACTTGACTCTTCACCACAAAGGGGCCCCAATGAGACCATGATGCTCAAGGGCCCACAGAAACCCGGAGCCGGCCCGGGGCTCACCTACCCCTGAACACCCATTCCATGGCAACCTTTCTATTGTCATATGTTGTCTTCTGCTTTACAGGCCCTACCTGCAGCCAGCAGGCCAGCTGCCAGTGTCCGCTCTCATGGGGGCGGCCATCTTTTTACACCAACCCAATCACCAGCTCAGGTAAGTTGTACAGTCGCTTCCTCCTGCCGCACACTCTGCATTAGATTAAAGTGGACCAAAACCCAGGATTTTGACTATCCTGGGTTTTGGTCCACTCCCCTAGGGCACTCCGATTGGGGATACCCCACTGTGTGAGACCCCCCAGATCGCTGCAGCGAACTCACCTCTTCCTGGTCCTATAGTGCATGCGCGGCCGCTCGTCCAATCAGCACGCTCGGAGCTGCTGAGCTATGGGCATCTAAGCGATGTCTAAGCTTAGCGGCTCCGAGTGCGCTGGCGCCCGCATCTTGCGCTTCCCTCTAACAGGATTTGTGAATGGCTGGCGTGGGCATGCGTCCTGCTAGAGGGTTAGCGGGGATGCGGTGGTGGCCTGCGCATGGGCCGTTGGACTGAGAAAGAAAGTGAGTTTATGGGCGACCTGTGGGGTATCACACAGCGGGGCATCACGATTTTGGATGCCCCGCTGGGAGGGAATAAATCGGGCCCAAAATCTTATAGATTCCCAGGCTGATTTGGTCCACTTTAAAGGGACCCCTCACTTATCGCCACGACCACCTGCCCCTATTTATTTAAAATTACACATGAGGGGCGGATGGTTGAGGAGTGGGGGGCACCTGTCAAGGTCGCCCCTAATATGTAATTTTGTGTCCCAAAGTTCGAGGACCCATTTGTTTCAACGTTCGGGTACCCGAACCGAACTTTTGTTCAAAGTTCGAGCTTTACAAACCCAAACTTGTAGGGGTTTGCCCAACATTAGTCCTGACTGAAGTGGACCAAAACCCAGGATTTTGACTATCCTGGTCCTTTCCCCTGGGGAATCCCAATCCGGGGTGCCCCGCTGTGTGAAACCCCCCAGATCGCTGAAGCCGACTCACCGCTTCCCGTTCCTATGGCTCACAAATGCCTGGCACGGGCACGCGCCCTGATAAAGGGATATTGGGGATGCGGCTCGGCTGGGGGCCAGAGGTGTCTGCTGTCCTTAGGGCAAAAGAGAAAGAGAGGCTGTGGTCCAGGGGGGTCTGCTGTGCTTAGAACTCCAGGGGGGGCCAGTAAGGGGTCCCCGGAGTGTGAGTCTCTCGTGTAGGATGGAGGCAGTACCAACAGTGTGGCACTGTGCTTGTCCTTTCAGGGGTACTCTGCGAAGCATCCCTGAGGTTTGCCCCACTGGCTGGAACCTTAGAAAGGAAGGACCCGTGGAAGGGGTCAGGTGGTGGCCCCGTGCAGTCCTCAGGAAAGTCATGGGTCCCGTATCGTTTGAATAGATTCTCCAAATAAAAGGGGCGCCTACCCCCATTACCCCCCCATTTTGCTTCTGTGGACTCCAGGAGTACTGAACCTGCCTGGGACCGCAGCGACTGTCGGGGATTCTGAGTAGTATCACCCCTGTCCCAGGGACATTTAGTAAACTCTATATGCAAGAAAAACTTTTTAATAGGGAATAAACACACATGGATGCTGGTATATACAGAAAAAATATACAGTATAAAAAATGGGTGAAATACCCAAAATGTGTTCAGCATACAGTGTTAACCATCACACTATATCCAATAGCAATTATGTACATAAGTGTCACTATATAGAGTGACATCATAAAGGCAATAATCAGTAATACAGCAACATAAAAGTGAAAAAACAGAATATACCCTACAGGCAGCACCAAGAAGTACCCCTCAACGTTTCGGTTTTTAGAACCTTCCTCAGGAGGGAGCGGTATTTCTCCCGGTTCTAAAAACCGAAACGTTGAGGGGTATTTCTGATTATTGCCTTTATGATGAACATTGTGACTAAGGGGTGTCCTCACACTCTGCTGTCCTTGAATCTGGCTTCTCTATATAGTGACACTTGATCCTGTTATGTACATAATTGCTATTGGATATAGTGTGATGGTTAACACTGTATGCTGAACACTAGTGGTCATTTGGGGTATTTCACCCATTTTTTTATACTGTATACTGTATATTTTTTCTGTATATACCAGCATCCATGTGTGTTTATTCCCTATTAAAATTTCAATGTTTTTCTTTCAGCATATAAACTACAGTTGTTCTCCTCTCCTATCTATGTCCTAGCATGTACCAGGTCCTTCTGAGGTGGAGCACAGAGTTGGGGAAGGCCGAACACTGATACTTATAGCTGCTTATTTTCTTGTGAATACTCAAAGGTGTGCTTCAACCTCTCTCATTTTCTTAAACGTTTAGTAAAGTCCACATAGAACTGGACACCAGCTCTGAAATCTCCCCCGAGTCCCTCTTACATGGAACCTTATCCCCAGCAGGGACCTCCCATAGTGTGCGGAAGCTCCTGCTACAGGATTACTTGCTAATAGAAGTAGAAACTAGAGGTAAAAGTTTAGAAAATTGGGAGACCCAAGAAGCCTCCTTCCCAAGCAGCCATTATATTCCAAGGCATCACGTGAGGGGGACCAGCCAGGACTGTTTGGAGTCGGGGCCCAGCCAATGTGAGATATAATGGATTGTACATATTGGCCTCTTCCTGAAAGGGATTTTGTTAAACTGGACCAACAGACATTTTTTTCTTTTACTGTGAGTTACTGTCATGTGATTGGAAGGTTATATACGATTCTCACGGCCTACTACTCCTTCTTTTGTATTTTAGACCAAGCCGCCTAAGAAAGGGTCCACGACTAAAACTGTCTCCAAGTCTAAGGATAGAAGTAGGAGATGCCTGATATGTGAAACCAAGCTTCTAGATCCCTATAGGAAGCCTCTCTGCAGCCCTGTACCAATAAGGTGGTGAATCAGGAAGGTCAGCCCAGCATGACGGATATGATGAGAGTTCTGAAGGATCACATTTTCTCTTCCTTAGGAAATCTTAGGACCCCACGGGACTAAGTTGGACACAAGGAGATTGATGGGCATCCCCTAGACCCCCCCCCTTTTTTTCTAGAGGACAGGAGTCAGAGGTCTATGATACCCCCCACCTTCTGATGGGGATGAGGGCGTTTCCTCCTCCTCCCCCTCCGAGGGTCTATGTTCAGGTTCTGATTCAGTTTCACCAGTGGAATCTCTTTTCCCTCCAGAAGATTCACCAAATCTCCTGCATATGGTTCATCTTTCTATGGGCATTGGGGGAAGGAGTTGCACCTCTAAACACGACGGGTTCTATCCCGATTTTGTTCCTGAGTTAAGGAGACGATCCTTAATGAGTGGAAGGATCCTGAGAAGGTTTATAGACCAGAGGCTCTCAAGAGACGTTATCTGTTCATTGAGGAAGAGTCACATATTTGGTATAAATGCCCCAAGCTGGATGCCCCCCTTTTTCTAAGGTCTCCAATGGGGTGGATTTAGCCTTTGAGAACTTTGGCCTTTGAGGACTGAAGACACTAGAGTTCAGTCCCAGAAGCCCATGTTCGGGTTCACCATCCGGCCCAAACAAGGAAAAACTGAGCAGCCCATCAACCAGCTGTTAGGCGATTTGATCCTGCGTCTCTGGGTTCATTGCATGGGATCTCCAACCCGGGGTTTCTAAGGACAACGACGGAGGTTGAGTCAGAGAGCCAGAAAGACTTATCAGAGGTCCGTGAAATCTCCTAACAGAACTGGTGTCAGAAGTGGGATCTAACCCTTCACCAGCTTCACCTAACAGGAACCCAACCATGTGGCGCCTTGGAATAGAATGGCTGCTTGGGAAGGTGGCTCCTTGTTGGCAGCACCAGCTGCTGGCCTTCCCTTGGGGCATCCCGAATTGGAATACCCCGCTACACGTGGGTCTTGGATGGAATATAGTGCACTAGCACTTTGTATACTTAATAGTAATGTTTTAGATTAGTTATTAATTTTGGCACATATTACATAGACAGGCTGATTCATGACTAACGCCAGGTAGCGTCAGATGAGTCTGTAGCAGGCATTTCAGAGCGCCCACTAGTAGTCGCTGTGCTCAGCCGTGGGTCGCTAGTTCAGAGCGACTCAGTCGCTGTGCAGCAATGATGAATACATTGTGGGGAGTCGCTATATGACCAGTACAGCGCTGTATGGGAGTGCATGTTAGCGACTGGTCAGTGCGACCGACTCACAACATATTCATCGCTTCGATGTAGCCCAGAGCGCCAGAGGCTGTGTGATTAAAGGCTGTTTTTTAACATGTATCCACCAGTAACAAAGCGAAAACATATGGAATTAAATTGTTATAAAATTGTGACATGAACACATTAATGCCAGACCTGTAATGACAATTCTGCATAAATATATAAAAAATGGAAAATATTTTCTAAAATGGCTTTTTCTAGGCCAGGAGAGGTCACATTATTTGAGATTAATAAAAAAAATTTAATAAAAACCCCTGTTTAAAGAGAAATAAAGAGCGTCCATTGAAATGTATGGGAGAACGACAGGTAGCGAGAGGTAAGACATGGCGCTCTGCAAGGCTGAATGCCGGCGCTGTACGCTGAGCCTGGGATAATGATGAATCGGATGCTACATGGCGTTATCCCAGTCGCTCTACAGATTCTGCTTGATAAATGTGTAATTGCTGCCATGTCCGGCGTTCACCTGTCGCTGCCTGTCATTTACAAGGCGCTACCTGACGCTATAACTTCATGAATAAGGGCCAGAGATTCATTTGATACTAACAGAGTTTGAGCATCAGCGCCCCCCTCTGGCAGATAGTGGATATGCATGTTTTATGTATTTTAAAGGATTTTAATCATGTCTTCATGTTGACTTACTCAACCTGGCGAAGTGGTATTATATCCACGCAACGCGTCGGTGTTTCTGCTGACTGGAGTGTATGGCGCAGGATGACTTGGGGCCTCTTTGATGTTCGGGTGATGTATTGATGGTCATTATTGATTACTAGTATTTATGTGCTGCCCATTATGTCGCTGATTTCTTTTTGCACCTTGCAATTTTTAGCCCAGGTTGCCTTTGGGCTCTGTTGTCGTCGGTTTTGCACATGCACTTTGCACTTTTTGCGTTCACGCTTTTTCTATATGACACTTACTATTTTCTGCTGCTCTTTGAATATTTTTACACTAGCTCATTACAGGCCATGTCCTGTGCACATTACTGAGCACTTTGCACTTTATATTTGATCAAGCCATTCATTTTTCCCAGCGTTTTGCCGTTCATGGTGCCACTTAACCAATGTTTAATAATCGGGTTACATTTATAATATAATTTATGCTATTAGCCCCCATTTTCTCCTCCTGCCCCATCTCCAGCCATTATATGTTTTTATTCATTGTTGTATATGTAAGTGTTGTGGTTTCATTTATGTAATTTCGCACTAGGCTCGTGTACCCCAATTAATTAATAAATGAGATAGAGATTTTAATTTTTTTAGTGTGTGTGGCCACTTATCTGGGATTATTAGGGGACATTAGAGTCCCATTACTCTACACTGATTGTTCATGTTGATTTGCTACAAAAAATTGAATTGAAATACTCTGTAACAAGGCTCGAGTGCAATGGTTAGTCTCTGGTATTGTGTTTAAAGAGGGGATTGTAGGCATACCCCCGACTTGTTAATTGAGCTGATATACCAGAGCAGCGCACCTTACACATAGTTTCATTGATAGTTGGTGCCGCCCATTTTCTGTGTACATTCAAGACAGAAAGCGCGCCAAGCAGAAATGACCTACCCAGGCGACGGCCATGATCCCAACAGCGAAGAGGCTCGGTCCCAGGAGGTTCCAGAGGCCGTGACGATCCAGCTGAAGGGCCATCGACAGCAACATGGCCCCCAGGAGGTAGAGGATCTGCCATAAGGAAAGAGAGAGAAAGAGAGAAGGTTACACAGCGCCCCCTGCTGGCACCATCACATATAAAACATAATGTGACTTTATGCCCGAATCGGCCTCTCTTTACCCACTTGTCCCAAAAGCAACTTCCTTCTGGATGGCGGGAGCGCGGATGAGTCCGCATTATCCCCGGGTTATGGTGGCGCCCCCTTGTGGGTGGGTAGAAGGTGTGGAGTGGGCGTGGCTGGAGAGTGTTCCCATTTGTCTCTCTTTGGAGTCCATGTCTCCCTGTCCCTCATTATTCCCATTTGTCCCTCTTTGAGGTGTAACATGCAGATCTGCAGCAATAAATGATTCATTTGCCTATTCAAAGTGTTTCTATTGTTGTAACTGTTACAATGTATCTCCTATCCATGCCTTAATGAGGGGGTGTGGCTTCATCTATTCCTCAACGGGGGGCGTGGCTTCATAAATCCTCCAATGAGGGTGTGTGGCTTCATCCATCCTCCAATGAGGGGGTGTGGCTTCATCCATCCTCCAATGAGGACGCCCCCTCATTGAGAGATAGCTGAAGCCACGCCCCCTCATTGATTGATGGATAGGAGATACATTGTAACAGTTACAACAATAGAAACACTTTGAATAGGAAAATAAATCATTTATTGCTGCAGATCTGCATGTTACACCTCAAAGAGAGACAATATGTAAATGAAGCCACGCCCCCTCACTGAGCTGGCTGAAGCCACCCCCCCTATTGAGGGATGGGTGAAGCCACGCCCCCTCATTGAGGGATAGATGAAGCCACACACCCTCATTGAGGCGATGGATGAAGCCACGCCCCCTCATTGAGGGATAGATAAAGCCACGCCCCTCATTGAGAGATGGATGAAGCCACGCCCCTCATTGAGGGATGGATAGGAGATACATTGTAACAGTTATAACAATAGAAACACTTTGAATAGGCAAATGAATCATTTATTGCTGCAGATCTGCATGTTACACCTCAAAGAGGGACAATATGTAAATGACACTGACCACTAGAGCGCCCAAAGCCCCTCCCCCCTCAGTTCCCCCCCCCATGTGACCTCTCACCTGTTTAATGATTGGCTGCAGCCTGGCCATGCTGATCACCGTCACCCACACGGACATGAGCGAGCCGAGGAAATCGCAGAACTGCAGCACGTCGTACTCCATGATGCAGAAAACCACGATGCCGGGCTGGTCACAGGCGTGATAGAACTGCCCGAAAAAAATCAGAGAGGTGATTGGTTACTCACAGGGGCATCACAAAGCCACGCCTCCTCATAGTGATATAGTTAAACCTTACCCTCACCCTGAATAAGAGCCTATCTTGTATGTTCCCCCCTGTACATACAGATTGCCCACATTAATCAGGACCCTCACCCTGAATAAGAGCCTATCTTGTATGTTTCCCACACCCTGTACATACAGATTGCCCACATTAATCCGGACCCTCACCCTGAATAAGAGCCTATCTTATATGTTTCCCACACCCTGTACATACAGATTACCCACATTAATCCTGACCCTCACCCTGAATAAGAGCCTATCTTGTATGTTCCCCCCCTGTACATACAGATTGCCCACATTAATCCGGACCCTCACACTGAATAAGAGCCTATCTTGTATGTTTCCCCACCCTGTATATACAGATTGCCCACATTAATCCTGACCCTCACCCTGAATAAGAGCCTATCTTATATGTTTCCCCCCTGTACATACAGATTGCCCACATTAATCCAGGCCCTCACCCTGAATAAGTGCCTATCTTTCTTGTATGTCTCCCCCCTGTACATACAGATTGCCCACATTAATCCGGACCTTCCCCCTGAATAAGAGCCTATCTTAAATGTTTCCCCCCTGTACATACAGATTGCCCACATTAATCCGGACCCTCACCCTGAATAAGAGCCTATCTTATATGTTTCCCCCCTGTACATACAGATTGCCCACATTAATCCAGGCCCTCACCCTGAATAAGTGCCTATCTTTCTTGTATGTCTCCCCCCTGTACATACAGATTGCCCACATTAATCCGGACCTTCCCCCTGAATAAGAGCCTATCTTAAATGTTTCCCCCCTGTACATACAGATTGGCCACATTAATCCGGACCCTCACCCTGAATAAGAGTCTATCTTGTATCCCCCCCGTACATACAGATTGCCCACATTATTCCGGACCTTCACCCTGAATAAGAGCCTATCTTGTATGTTCCCCCCTGTACATACAGATTGCCCACATTAATCCGGACCTTCACCCTGAATAAGAGCCTATCTTGTATGTTTACCCCCTGTACATACAGATAGCTCACATTAATCCAGACCTTCCCCCTGAATAAGAGCCTATATTGTATGTCCCCCCCCCCCCCCCCCGTACATACAAATTGCCCACATTAATCTGGAACCTCTCCCTGAATAAGAGCCTATCTTGTATGCCCCCCCCCCCCCTTCACATGGTGATTACTGGATTGGCTGTCCACCCCCTCCCCCACCAATACAGGAACACCCGCCACTGTTAATGTGAATGTGATGGGAAGGGTTGAATAGTGCTGGTGCAGCATTGGTCCAACAGGTGGCGCTATAAAGCACAGCCGACATAGGAGGATCACCTGACGCACATAAAAGTCAAGAATTTTAAAGGGACGGTTCAGGCAATGGCAGTAAGAGGGCGGCAGGGAGCTCAAGTGAATCCCATCCCACTCGGCTTCGCAGGGGACCGCCGCATGGGACAGGCTTCAGACTGTAAATAATGGGCCTTTATGGAAAATCAATATTGCTAATAATATTGCATATATAAATATAGGAATATACAGCAAAATAGTTCAGGGCATGACACCAGTGGGAAGCTGTTTACAATCAGGCCTAGGTTGCCGGGCAGGAATTGTATTCAAAGCAGATAGTATCAGCATCCTGAGACAATAAAGCAATACATTCCAAACAAAGCAGCAGGTGGGGACAAGGTAGAGAAGCCAGATTAAGAGAAGAGGAAACTTGTGACTAGGGTTACAAAAGATCAAAGAGAAGATCAAAGGCTTTTCTGTGTATAACTGGGGGGAGCCTTAGGAGAGCAAGGGGCAGAGGCAGGAGAGGGGAGAGAGAAAGGAGGAAAGAAGGCGGACAGTTTAAGAGTCGGCTGGTGGGTCAGGATGGTAATTGTATGAGTTGCTGGTCAGGATGAGGGGGGTGAAATTTATCCAGCTATATACTAATATCCAGCTATATAACTAATATGCTATATACTAAGACTAAGGCTTTCTTGAACCAGTTTGCTCAGGCTTAGAATAGAGGTGAAAGTTTCACTTTAAAGTGGACCAACACCCAGGATTTTGACTATCCTGGGTTTTGGTCCACATCGGTGCCGATCGGGGGGCCCCGCTGTGTGAAACCCCCCAGAAAGCCCCCAAAAACTCACCTCACCCCGCTCCTACGCGGGCGCTCGTCCAATCAGAGCGCTCAGAGCCGCTGTGGTATGCACGTACAAGCGGCGTCCAACCACAGCGGCTCTGAGCGCTGGAGGCCGCGTCTCGCGCTTCCTTCTAACAGGGTGCGCGCCCGCACCGGCCATTCACAAATGCGTGAATGCGCCGTTGGAACAGGGTTAAGATAAGGTTTCTGGGCTTCCTGGGGGGTTTCACCCCGCGGGACATCCCGATTCCCGATTTTCTTATAGATTCCCTGGGTGTTGGTCCACTTTAAGACACGTATTTTCCCATGTAATCATTTACCAGAAAATGGACAATTTACTATTATTATTATAACGAGATGTGCCCTTATTTGTGTCAGTTTGTACGCTTCAGGAGACAGCATCAAGGCCGTCTCTAATTTCTTCTCTTGTTCTAAGAACTTATTGTTTTGTTTTATGTTTATGCCTACGTGCAAAATATCCGTTAATAATTGCTCCCCGAAGGGAGAGGTAAGGTAATTCTGCATACTGCTCTATATATTCTCTGCTGTGTGTGAAATAAATTAGAACTTGTATGATGAACGCTGTTGTCTGAACTTTTCTTCGCGTCATACTGGTTCCTAGCTCGAGCTAAGCAGACACTCTCCAGAGGCAGACGCTCAAAGGGATACCAACCCCCAACAGTAACTGCCCTAATATTTGGATATATGTATTGCCGGTCTCAGAACTGTATTGTATTTTGTTGTAAGATTTGATTGCATTTTGTGTTATTTTATTAACAATATATCTCTTCATTTACTATTTGTCTCAGTGTCCTTCGCATATACCGGAAGTCGAAAGAACCTACAGTCTTATGCGTGTATCCATTGTGTTATTATTGGCCAGATATTAATAATATTTACATATTTGTTTGCCTATTTTATTCGAGCCGGGCGGGATAAATATATATATATAATATTATTAATATTTCAGCCCTTCAAGAAAATATGGTTTACATAAATTGGATGAGCCATTCAGGAGTATTAAATTGTTTACAAGACGAGCTCCCGTCCTTCAATTTCTTCCTATAAGAAAAAAATCCCAATGTTTCGGGGCCACACAGACACGTATGAGGCATGTTCCGCACATGGCGCCGCTCACCCACCGTGGAGAAGAACATGGTGAAGATGTAGACGGAAGCTTCCAGAAGGTAGTGGCCGCGCAGAGCGATGAGGACGGGGGGCAGGAACATCAGGTTACTCAGACACAGCAGGAGGGTAGACAGGAGCTGGAAGCCGTAGGTGAAGGCCTGAGCATTATCCGTACATCCCCAACCGCTCCAACCTGCCGGAGACACCGCACGCACCCGTTACACACCGCCGCCATTGGGGGCAGAAAACTCCCATCCCAGCATGCACTGCTGTCAGCACCCTATTGGTCACTTACCCGCTCGGCACTCGCAGGCAGCGTACAGATAGTTGTTGGTCCTCAGCAGTTTGCACTGGCCGTAGGTGCCGCACTCGTTGATGCAGGGAGACAGGTAAGTGCGCAGGTTCAGCTCACTGCTGAGGTTGTTACATGGCCGCCAGCTATGGACACAGATACACAGGGACTAATTATCATCCTGAGTCACATGACCAGAACCATTCAATCCCAGAATCCTCAGCTGCCAGACTCCTGCTCCTCATTGCATTAGCACTGTGGTTGTCCCATAAGACTCAGGCCTTTGCCTATGATAATAATGGCTGCTCATGGACTGCTATGGTCCCACGTGTAGCTTATTGCCCCCAGCACAGAATAAGGACTTACCCATGCTCTGAAGCACAGAGGGAGCGGAGGCTCAGGTACCAGGTCCCCGTCTGGGGGTACGGGATCCGCAGGCGGCTCAGGGAGTTACTGCTGTTCACAGCCAGAGGGAATCCTGAGAGCGACTCTGCCGGGAGGAGACATCAAGGACATGTGACACAGAGGTACTTACCCACCGAGCTAACACAACTCAACCCTCTGTTATCCCATATCTGGCAAATGGTGGGTCATGTGACTTCCTCCCTGGTCTGTAGTTATAACAGTACTGCATTAGTCCTTCTCTATGAAGGTGATAAGTCACTGGTCTTCAGGTAGGCCAGAGATTGGTCATGTTTGGATGTCTATGTATAACAGTGAGGGGTCTTGGGTTATCATGTATTATAATCAGTGCTGCATGATGGCAGTGATGGGCCAATGAACTCCATATCTGGTGGGTCATCTGACTTCCTCCCTGGTCTTTAGTTATAACAGTATGGCATTAGTCCTTCTCTATGAAGGTGGTAAGTCACTGGTCTTCAGGTAGATCAGAGGTTGGTCATGTTTGGATGTCTAATAATCAGTATTGAGCGATTGGTCTTCATCTATTGCAGTCAGTGGTCACTGGTCTCCCATATGATCCCTGAGGATTGTTGATATTCATATATGGCAGTGGTGGGCCAATGAACTCCATATCTGGCAATGGTGGGTCATCTGACTTCCTCCCTGGTCTTTAGTTATAACAGTATGGCATTAGTCCTTCTATATGAAGGTGGTGAGCCACTGGTCTTCAGGTAGGTCAGATGTTGGTCATGTTTGGATGTCTATGTATAATAGCGAAGGGTCTTGGTTCATCATGAAATATAACGATGTCCTTATATCAGTGGTGAATAATTGGTCTTCTGCTATTGCAGTCATGGGTACTGGTCTAGGGTCACTGATCTTTATATACGGCAGTGATGGGTCAATTAACTTCTGGTCTGGCAGTGATGGGTCGTCTGTCTTCATAAACAGTTGTCACTGATCTTTAGTTATATCTTCTGATATCTTCTGGTGTGTGGTTGGTCATGTTTGAATGTCTATGTATAGAAGGGTGAGGGGTCTTTGGTCATTATGAATGAAAGTATATGAACTCTGAGCTTTAAATTTGGCAGAGGTGGGTCAATAGTCTCCATATCTGGTCATAGTGGGTCACTGGCCTTCAGCTGTTTCATCATGGCTCACTGATTTTTCTCTATGATCTCTGAGGGGCACTTATCTTTATATATGAAAGGGGTGGATCACTGATATTTATATTTTGCAGTGGCGAGTAACTGGTCTTCAGCTACTGAGGTCATGTGTTACTGATCACCTCTGAGGGTTATTGGTCATAAAATATGGCAGTAGTGTGTCAATGGTCTCCATATTTGGCGGTTGGGTGGTTTTGGTTTTCTGCTATTACAGTCATGGATCACTGCTCTTCATCTATGACGTCTGAAGGTCATTATACATGGCAGTGGTTGGTTGATGGTCTCCATATTTGCCGATTGGGTGGTTTTGGCCTTCTGCTATTACAATCATGGATCACTGCTCTTCATATATGACCTCTGAGGGTCATTATATATGACAGTGGTTGGTTGGTCAGTCCATGAGCTCTATGTTTGGCAGTGGTTGGTCAATAGTCATTGTGGTCAGTGGTCATGTTATGCTAGTGTTAGGCCATTGGTTTTCCTCTATGACCTCTGAGGGCCATTGATCTTTTTATATGGCAGTGGTTGGTTGATGGTCTCCATATTTGGTGGTGGGGTTTCTTAGACCTTCTTTTGCAGTCATGGGTCACTTTATATGAGAGTCCTTGATCTTTATATGCATGATAGTGGTTGGTCCATAAGCTTTTTTGTCTGGTAGCGGTGGGTAAATGATCTCTATATCTGGCATTGGCATAATGACCTCTGAGGGTCATTATATATGGCAGTGGTTGGTTGATGGTCTCCATATTCGGTGGTTGGGGGGTGGCCTTCTGCCATTACCTTCATGGATCACAGATCTTCATATATGTCTTCTGAGGGTCATTATATATGGCAGTGGTTGGTTGATGGTCTCCATATACGGTGGTTGGGGGGGTGGCCTTCTGTCATTACCTTCATGGATCACAGATCTTCATATATGTCTTCTGAGGGTCACTATATATGGCAGTGATTGGTTGGTCCATGAGCTCTTTGTTTGGTAGTGGTGGGCTAATGATCTCTGTAAGTGGCAGTGGTAGGTCATAAAGTCATTGTGGTCAGTGGCCATGATATGCTAGTGTTTGGTCCCTGATTTTCTTCTATGACCTCCCCTATAAGGGGCATTTATATATGGCAGTGGTTTGTTGATGGTCTCCATATTTGGTGGTTGGGTTTCTTAGACCTTCGGCTATTGCAGTCATGGGTCACTGATCTGTTTATATGAGATTCATTGATCTTTATATATATATAGTAGTGGTTGGTCCATGACCTCTATGTTTGGTAGCGGTAGGTTAATGGTCTCTGTAAATGGCAGGGGTAGGTCATCAGTCGTTATGATCAGTGGTCATGTTATGCTAGTGTTGGGTCATTGATTTTCCTCTATGACCTCTGAGGGCCATTGATCTTTATATATGGCAGTGGTTGGTTGATGGTCTCCATATTTGGTGGTTGGGTGGTTTTGGCCTTCTGCTATTACAGTCATGGACCCCTGATCTTCATATATGACCTCTGAGGGTCATTATGCATGGCAGTGATTGGTTGGTCAGTCCATAAGCTCTATGTTTGGTAGCAGTGGGTCAATGATCTCTGTATGGTGGGTGGTGGCTCATTGGTTTTGTGGTAACAGTGTGGTCATTGGTCACGACGTGGTAGTGTTGGGTCACTGGACTTCTTCAGATATTACTGTTTAGAGGTCCCACCTTCTAGTTGCACTGACTGTACTGCTGCAAGGACGATGCTGGAGGAGAAAGAAAACCTTCTATAGGACACACTGACCTGTTTGGCAGGTGATGGAAGAGTTGTCACCAGCGATCAGCGGGACACCGTGATTCAGACACCCGAAGACTGTCACGTTCTCACCTTGGACAGAGGACTGGAGGGCAATCCCCGAGGTGAAGGCAAACGAGGAAAGAAGAAAAACATAGATAGACAGTCATTGAGTCATATGCCTTCAATTCACTTCCCCCGCCCGGCAATCATTTGACCCAACCCTACCACCGACTCACCTAAATGGTCTACATTTCACCCACCTTGCCTAATTTATAGTATTAACCCCAACACCCCATGTCCATAGCCCAATGATCTCACCTGTCCAGCCACCTTCCTTATATCTGGACCTTACCTGGTTGGTAATGTCACCCCTCTGTTGCCCCAGAGGTCATGTTTTTCTGTGCCGTCGTTCTCACTCACAGTGTTGAGGCGGATCTCCAATGAAAATCAGTGACCCAACACTAGAATATCATGACCACTGACCACAATGACTAATGAACTACCACTGCCACTTACAGAGATCATTGACCCGCCACTAACAAACATAGTGCTCATGGATCAACCAACCAACCACTGCCATGTATAATGACCCTCAGAGGTCATATATGAAGACCAAAACCACCCAACCACCAAATATGGAGACCATCAACCAATCACTGCCATATATAAATTTCAATGGCTCTCAGAGGTCATAGAGGAATATCTGTGACCCAACACTAGCATATCATGACCACTGACCACAATGACTATGACCTACCAAACATAGAGCTCATGGACCTACCAAGCCACCACTGCCATTTAGAATGACGATCAGAGGTCATATATGAAGATCAGTGATCCATGACTGTAATAGCAGAAGGCCAATCCCCCCCCCAACCACCAAATATGGAGACCATCAACCAACCACTGCCATATATAAAGCTCAATGGACCTCAGAGGTCATAGAGGAATATCCGTGACCCAACACTAGCATATCATGACCACTGACCACAATGACTATGACCTACCAAACATAGAGCTCATGGACCTACCAACCCACCACTGCCATTTAGAATGACGATCAGAGGTCATATATGAAGATCAGTGATCCATGACTGTTATAGCAGAAGGCCACCCCCCCCCCCCCCCCGAACCACCAAATATGGAGACCATCAACTAACCACATATATAAAGCTCAATTGCCCTCAGAAGTCATCTAGGAAAACCAAACACTAGCATATCATGACCACTGACCACAATGACTATGACCTACCAAACCTAGAGGTCATGGACTGACCAACCAAACCACTGCCACGTATAATGACCCTCAGACGCCATATATGAAGATCAGTGATCCATGACTGTAATAGCAGAAGGCCAACCCCCCCAACCACCAAATACGGAGACCATCAACTAACCACTGCCATATATAAACACTAGCATATCATGACCACTGACCACAACGACTAATGAACTACCACTGCCACTTACAGAGATCATTGACCCACCACTAACAAACAAGTAGCTCATGAACCTACCAACCAACCACTGCCATATATAAAGATCAATGGCCCTCAGAGGTCATAGGGGAAAATCAGTGATCCATCACTAGCATATCATGACCACTGACTACAATGACTAATGGCCTACCAAACATAGAGGTCCTAGACTGACCAACCAACCACTGCTATGTATAATGACCATCAGAGGTCATATATGAAGATCAGTGATCCATGACTGTAATAGCAGAAGGCCAAAACCACCCAACCACCAAATATGGAGACCATCAACTAACCACTGCCATATATAAAGCTCAATGGCCCCAGAGGTCATAGAGGAAAACCCAACACTAGCATATCTTGACCACTGACCACAATGGCTATGACCTACCAAACATAGAGGTCATGGACTGACCAACCAACCACTGCCATGTATAATGACCCTCCCTCAGACGTCATATATGAAGATCAGTGATCCATGACTGTAATAGCAGAAGGCCAAAACCTCCCAACCACCTTCCTTATATGTGGACCTCACCTGGTTGGTAATGTTCCACATCTCTTATCTTACCCCTCCACTACCCCAGGGCTCATGTTTTTCTGTGTCGTCTTTCTCACTCACGGTGTTGAGGCGGATCTCCAAGTTGAGGACCCCTCCACTGTCCAGCACGGGCAGAAGGTTGAAGCTGAACACGGCCGGTCGATCGGGTGGGACCGAGACGTTGGGTCCAAAGAAAATGTAGAAGTGGACGGAGAAGGTATCTAACTCGTTCCTCAGCGTTGGGCGTATGGGCCAGCAGGACGGCTGGAGGATGCTGGTCTCACCCCAAGACAGGTTCCCAGCTGACAACGAGACCCCGGGAGCCGGGAGACCTTCTAGGGAGGCCAGGCCGCCTGCCGCTCCGAAAGACTGAGGCATGTTCAGAGAAGAGCTGGGACCCCCCGCACCACGTGAGAGGCCGGGCCTGGAACAGTCTGATGGGGAAAGGAATAACATTACCATTAAGGGTAACTAGTGAAGAGCGGGCCAAGCGAGACACGACCCCGTACTCACCTTGTAGCTGTGTGGTGAGCTGAAAGTAGATGGCGGCCCCGGCCACGGCCGTCCTCTCCACCAGCACGTAATACCAGTGCTGCCACAGGGGCAGTGCCAGGAGGAGGTGGCACACAGCAGAGCCCGAGCAGTCCTGGCTGGAGGAATTGTGCAGAGGGGGAGCTTTGGCACGGAGTCTCAGGAGCAGAGGACAACTATCGGCCGGGCGCAACCCGGTGCGGCAACCCAGGAGACTGACCCGCAATCCCGAGGTAAACTGAGGAACAAAGACCCTGCAAATGGCAGAAATGAGGCGACTGTTAGACCTTCAGGAGAGAATTCCTGTAACAACCTTTCCCTTGTATGACGGGCATCAGCAATGATGGGGTGTCATTTGGGAATGAGGGCAGTTGGGGGTAGCAGGGGGATGTGAGATTTGGGTTGTCATTTGGGAATGAGGGCAGTTGGGGGTAGCAGGGGGATGTGAGCTTTGGGTTGTCATCTGGGAGTGAGGGCAGTTGGGGGTAGCAGGGGGATGTTAGCTTTGGGGTGTCATCTGGGAGTGAGGGCAGTTGGGGGTAGCAGGAAGACATGAGATTTGGGTTGTCATCTGGGAGTGAGGGCAGTTGGGGGTAGCAGGAAGACATGAGATTTGGGTTGTCATCTGGGAGTGGGGGCAGTTGGGGGTAGCAGGAGGATGTGAGATTTGGGTTGTCATCTGGGAGTGAGGGCAGTTGGGGGGTAGCAGGGGGATGTGAGATTTGGGTTGTCATCTGGGAGTGAGGGCAGTTGGGGGGTAGCAGGGGGATGTGAGCTTTGGGTTGTCATCTGGGAGTGAGGGCAGTTGGGGGGTAGCAGGGGGATGTGAAATTTGGGTTGTCATCTGGGAGTGAGGGCAGTTGGGGGGTAGCAGGGGGATGTGAGCTTTGGCTTGTCATCTGGGAGTGAGGGCAGTTGGGGGGTAGCAGGGGGATGTGAGATTTGGGTTGTCATCTGGGAGTGAGGGCAGTTGGGGGGTAGCAGGGGGATGTGAGATTTGGGGTGTCACTAAGGAGTGAGGGCAGTTGGGGGTAGCAGTGGGGTGTGAGATTTGGGTTGTCATCTGGGAATGAGGGCAGTTGGGGGGTAGAAGGGGATGTGAGATTTGGGTTGTCATCTGGGAGTGGGGGCAGTTGGGGGTAGCAGGGGGATGTGAGATTTGGGTTGTCATCTGGGAGTGAGGGCAGTTGGGGGGTAGCAGGGGGATGTGAGCTTTGGGTTGTCATCTGGGAGTGAGGGCAGTTGGGGGTATCAGGGGGATGTGAGATTTGGGGTGTCATCTGGGAGTGAGGGCAGTTGGGGGTAGCAGGGGGATGTGAGATTTGGGTTGTCATGTGGGAGTGAGGGCAGTTGGGGGGTATCAGGGGGATGTGAGATTTGGGTTGTCATCTGAGAGTGAGGGCAGTTGGGGGGTATCAGGGGGATGTGAGATTTGGGTTGTCATGTGAGAGTGAGGGCAGTTGGGGGGTAGCAGGGGGATGTGAGATTTGGGTTGTCATCTGGGAGTGAGGGCAGTTGGGGGGTAGCAGGGGGATGTGAGCTTTGGGTTGTCATCTGGGAGTGAGGGCAGTTGGGGGGTAGCAGGGGGATGTGAGATTTGGGTTGTCATCTGGGAGTGAGGGCAGTTGGGGGGTAGCAGGGGGATGTGAGCTTTGGGTTGTCATCTGGGAGTGAGGGCAGTTGGGGGTAGCAGGGGGGGTGAGATGTGGGTTGTCATCTGGGAGGGCAGTTGGGGGTAGCAGGGGGATGTGAGATTTGGGGTGTCATCTGGGAGTGAGGGCAGTTGGGGGTAGCAGGGGGATGTGAGCTTTGGGTTGTCATCTGGGAGTGAGGGCAGTTGGGGGTAGCAGGGGGATGTGAGATTTGGGTTGTCATCTGGGAGTGAGGGCAGTTGGGGGTAGCAGGGGGATGTGAGCTTTGGGTTGTCATCTGGGAGTGAGGGCAGTTGGGGGTAGCAGGGGGATGTGAGATTTGGGTTGTCATCTGGGAGTGAGGGCAGTTGGGGGGTAGCAGGGGGGTGTGAGATTTGGGTTGTCATCTGGGAGTGAGGGCAGTTGGGGGGTAGCAGGGGGATGTGAGATTTGGGTTATCATCTGGGAGTGAGGGCAGTTGGGGGTAGCAGGGGGATGTGAGATTTGGGTTGTCATCTGGGAGTGAGGGCAGTTGGGGGTAGCAGGGGGATGTGAGATTTGGGTTGTCATCTGGGAGTGAGGGCAGTTGGGGGGTAGCAGGGGGATGTGAGATTTGGGTTGTCATCTGGGAATGAGGGCAGTTGGGGGGTAGAAGGGGATGTGAGATTTGGGTTGTCATCTGGGAGTGAGGGCAGTTGGGGGTATCAGGGGGATGTGAGATTTGGGTTGTCATCTGGGAGTGGGGGCAGTTGGGGGTAGCAGGGGGATGTGAGATTTGGGTTGTCATCTGGGAATGAGGGCAGTTGGGGGGTAGCAGGGGGATGTGAGATTTGGGGTGTCATCTGAGAGTGAGGGCAGTTGGGGGAAGCAGGGGGATGTGAGATTTGGGGTGTCATCTGAGAGTGAGGGCAGTTGGGGGGTAGCAGGGGGATGTGAGATTTGGGTTGTCATCTGGGAGTGAGGGCAGTTGGGGGGTAGCAGGGGGATGTGAGCTTTGGGTTGTCATCTGGGAGTGAGGGCAGTTGGGGGGTAGCAGGGGGATGTGAGCTTTGGGTTGTCATCTGGGAGTGAGGGCAGTTGGGGGTAGCAGGGGGGGTGAGATGTGGGTTGTCATCTGGGAGGGCAGTTGGGGGTAGCAGGGGGATGTGAGATTTGGGGTGTCATCTGGGAGTGAGGGCAGTTGGGGGTAGCAGGGGGATGTGAGCTTTGGGTTGTCATCTGGGAGTGAGGGCAGTTGGGGGTAGCAGGGGGATGTGAGATTTGGGTTGTCATCTGGGAGTGAGGGCAGTTGGGGGTAGCAGGGGGATGTGAGATTTGGGTTATCATCTGGGAGTGAGGGCAGTTGGGGGTAGCAGGGGGATGTGAGATTTGGGTTGTCATCTGGGAGTGAGGGCAGTTGGGGGTAGCAGGGGGATGTGAGATTTGGGTTGTCATCTGGGAGTGAGGGCAGTTGGGGGGTAGCAGGGGGATGTGAGATTTGGGTTGTCATCTGGGAATGAGGGCAGTTGGGGGGTAGAAGGGGATGTGAGATTTGGGTTGTCATCTGGGAGTGAGGGCAGTTGGGGGTATCAGGGGGATGTGAGATTTGGGTTGTCATCTGGGAGTGGGGGCAGTTGGGGGTAGCAGGGGGATGTGAGATTTGGGTTGTCATCTGGGAATGAGGGCAGTTGGGGGGTAGCAGGGGGATGTGAGATTTGGGGTGTCATCTGAGAGTGAGGGCAGTTGGGGGAAGCAGGGGGATGTGAGATTTGGGGTGTCATCTGAGAGTGAGGGCAGTTGGGGGGTAGCAGGGGGATGTGAGATTTGGGTTGTCATCTGGGAGTGGGGGCAGTTGGGGGGTAGCAGGGGGATGTGAGATTTGGGTTGTCATCTGGGAGTGAGGGCGGTTGGGGGGTAGCAGGGGGATGTGAGATTTGGGGTGTCATCTGAGAGTGAGGGCAGTTGGGGGGTAGCAGGGGGATGTGAGATTTGGGTTGTCATCTGGGAGTGGGGGCAGTTGGGGGGTATCAGGGGGATGTGAGATTTGGGTTGTCATCTGGGAGTGAGGGCAGTTGGGGGTAGCAGGGGGATGTGAGATTTGGGTTGTCATCTGGGAGTGAGGGCAGTTGGGGGGTAGCAGGGGGATGTGAGATTTGGGTTGTCATCTGGGAGTGGGGGCAGTTGGGGGTAGCAGGGGGATGTGAGATTTGGGGTGTCATCTGGGAATGAGGGCAGTTGGGGGTAGCAGGGGGATGTGAGATTTGGGTTGTCATCTGGGAGTGAGGGCAGTTGGGGGTAGCAGGGGGATGTGAGATTTGGGTTGTCATCTGGGAGTGAGGGCAGTTGGGGGTAGCAGGGGGATGTGAGATTTGGGTTGTCATCTGTGAGTGAGGGCAGTTGGGGGGTATCAGGGGGATGTGAGATTTGGGTTGTCATCTGGGAGTGAGGGCAGTTGGGGGTAGCGGGGGGATGTGAGATTTGGGTTGTCACTCAGGAGTGAGGGCAGTTGGGGGTATCAGGGGGATGTGAGATTTGGGTTGTCATCTGGGAGTGAGGGCAGTTGGGGGGTAGCAGGGGGATGTGAGATTTGGGTTGTCATCTGGGAGTGAGGGCAGTTGGGGGGTATCAGGGGGATGTGATATTTGGGGTGTCATCTGGGAGTGAGGGCAATTGGGGGTAGCAGGGGGATGTGAGATTTGGGGTGTCATCTGGCATTGGGGGCAATTGGGGGGTAGCAGGGGGGTGTGAGATTTGGGTTTTCATCTGGGAGTGAGGGCAGTTGGGGGTAGCAGGGGGATGTGAGATTTGGGTTGTCATCTGGGAGTGAGGGCAGTTGGGGGGTAGCAGGGGGATGTGAGATTTGGGTTGTCATCTGGGAGTGAGGGCAGTTGGGGGGTAGCAGGGGGATGTGAGATTTGGGTTGTCATCTGGGAGTGAGGGCAGTTGGGGGGTAGCAGGGGGATGTGAGATTTGGGTTGTCATCTGGGAGTGGGGGCAGTTGGGGGGTATCAGGGGGATGTGAGATTTGGGTTGTCATCTGGGAGTGAGGGCAGTTGGGGGGTAGCAGGGGGATGTGAGATTTGGGTTGTCATCTGGGAGTGGGGGCAGTTGGGGGGTATCAGGGGGATGTGAGATTTGGGTTGTCATCTGGGAGTGAGGGCAGTTGGGGGTAGCAGGGGGATGTGAGATTTGGGTTGTCATCTGGGAGTGAGGGCAGTTGGGGGGTAGCAGGGGGATGTGAGATTTGGGTTGTCATCTGGGAGTGAGGGCAGTTGGGGGGTATCAGGGGGATGTGAGATTTGGGGTGTCATCTGGGAGTGAGGGCAATTGGGGGTAGCAGGGGGATGTGAGATTTGGGGTGTCATCTGGGATTGGGGGCAATTGGGGGGTAGCAGGGGGATGTGAGATTTGGGTTGTCATCTGGGAGTGAGGGCAGTTGGGGGGTAGCAGGGGGATGTGAGATTTGGGTTTTCATCTGGGAGTGAGGGCAGTTGGGGGTAGCAGGGGGATGTGAGATTTGGGTTGTCATCTGGGAGTGAGGGCAGTTGGGGGGTAGCAGGGGGATGTGAGATTTGGGTTGTCATCTGGGAGTGAGGGCAGTTGGGGGTATCAGGGGGATGTGAGATTTGGGTTGTCATCTGGGAGTGCAGTTGGGGGGTATCAGGGGGATGTGAGATTTGGGTTGTCATCTGGGAGTGAGGGCAGTTGGGGGTAGCAGGAAGACATGAGATTTGGGTTGTCATCTGGGAGTGAGGGCAGTTGGGGGTAGCAGGAAGACATGAGATTTGGGTTGTCATCTGGGAGTGAGGGCAGTTGGGGGGTAGCAGGGGGATGTGAGATTTGGGTTGTCATCTGGGAGTGAGGGCAGTTGGGGGGTAGCAGGGGGATGTGAGATTTGGGTTGTCATCTGGGAGTGAGGGCAGTTGGGGGGTATCAGGGGGATGTGAGATTTGGGTTGTCATCTGGGAGTGAGGGCAGTTGGGGGGTAGCAGGGGGATGTGAGATTTGGGTTGTCATGTGGGAGTGAGGGCAGTTGGGGGTAGCAGGGGGATGTGAGATTTGGGTTGTCATCTGGGAGTGAGGGCAGTTGGGGGGTATCAGGGGGATGTGAGATTTGGGTTGTCATCTGGGAGTGAGGGCAGTTGGGGGGTAGCAGGGGGGGTGAGATTTGGGTTGTCATCTGGGAGGGCAGTTGGGGGTAGCAGGGGGGTGTGAGATTTGGGTTGTCATCTGGGAGTGAGGGCAGTTGGGGGGTATCAGGGGGATGTGAGATTTGGGTTGTCATGTGGGAGTGAGGGCAGTTGGGGGGTAGCAGGGGGATGTGAGATTTGGGTTGTCATCTGGGAGTGAGGGCAGTTGGGGGTGGAAGCAGGGGGTGTGAGATTTGGGTTTTCATCTGGGAGTGAGGGCAGTTGGGGGGTATCAGGGGGATGTGAGATTTGGGTTGTCATCTGGGAGTGAGGGCAGTTGGGGGGTATCAGGGGGATGTGAGATTTGGGTTGTCATCTGGGAGTGAGGGCAGTTGGGGGTAGCAGGGGGATGTGAGATTTGGGTTGTCATCTGAGAGTGAGGGCAGTTGGGGGTATCAGGGGGATGTGAGATTTGGGTTGTCATCTGGGAGTGAGGGCAGTTGGGGGGTATCAGGGGGATGTGAGATTTGGGTTGTCATCTGGGAGTGAGGGCAGTTGGGGGGTAGCAGGGGGATGTGAGATTTGGGTTGTCATCTGGGAGTGAGGGCAATTGGGGGTAGCAGGGGGATGTGAGATTTGGGTTGTCATCTGGGAGTGAGGGCAAATGGGGGTAGCAGGGGGATGTGAGATTTGGGGTGTCATCTGGGATTGGGGGCAATTGGGGGGTAGCAGGGGGGTGTGAGATTTGGGTTTTCATCTGGGAGTGAGGGCAGTTGGGGGTAGCAGGGGGATGTGAGCTTTGGGTTGTCATCTGGGAGTGAGGGCAATTGGGGGTATCAGGGGGATGTGAGATTTGGGTTGTCATCTGGGAGTGAGGGCAGTTGAGGGGTATCAGGGGGATGTGAGATTTGGGTTGTCATCTGGGAATGAGGGCAGTTGGGGGGTAGCAGGGGGATGTGAGATTTGGGTTGTCACCTGAGAGTGAGGGCAGTTGGGGGTATCAGGGGGATGTGAGATTTGGGTTGTCATCTGGGAGTGAGGGCAGTTGGGGGGTATCAGGGGGATGTGAGATTTGGGTTGTCATCTGGGAGTGAGGGCAGTTGGGGGGTAGCAGGGGGGTGTGAGATTTGGGTTTTCATCTGGGAGTGAGGGCAGTTGGGGGTAGCAGGGGGATGTGAGATTTGGGTTGTCATCTGGGAGTGAGGGCAGTTGGGGGTAGCAGGGGGATGTGAGATTTGGGGTGTCATCTGGGAGTGAGGGCAGTTGGGGGTAGCAGGGGGATGTGAGATTTGGGTTGTCATGTGGGAGTGAGGGCAGTTGGGGGGTAGCAGGGGGATGTGAGATTTGGGTTGTCATCTGGGAGTGAGGGCAGTTGGGGGGTATCAGGGGGATGTGAGATTTGGGTTGTCATCTGGGAATGAGGGCAGTTGGGGGTAGCAGGGGGATGTGAGATTTGGGGTGTCATCTGGGAGTGAGGGCAATTGGGGGTATCAGGGGGATGTGAGATTTGGGTTGTCATCTGAGAGTGAGGGCAGTTGGGGGTAGCAGGGGGATGTGAGATTTGGGGTGTCATCTGGGAGTGAGGGCAATTGGGGGTATCAGGGGGATGTGAGATTTGGGTTGTCATCTAGAAGTGAGGGCAGTTGGGGGGTAGCAGGGGGATGTGAGATTTGGGTTGTCATCTGAGAGTGAGGGCAGTTGGGGGTAGCAGGGGGATGTGAGATTTGGGGTGTCATCTGGGAGTGAGGGCAGTTGGGGGTAGCAGGGGGATGTGAGATTTGGGTTGTCATCTAGAAGTGAGGGCAGTTGGGGGGTAGCAGGGGGATGTGAGATTTGGGGTGTCATCTGGGAGTGAGGGCAGTTGGGGGTAGCAGGGGGATGTGAGCTTTGGGTTGTCATCTAGAAGTGAGGGCAGTTGGGGGGTAGCAGGGGGATGTGAGATTTGGGTTGTCATCTGAGAGTGAGGGCAGTTGGGGGTATCAGGGGGATGTGAGATTTGGGGTGTCATCTGGGAGTGAGGGCAGTTGGGGGTAGCAGGGGGATGTGAGATTTGGGGTGTCATCTGGGAGTGAGGGCAGTTGGGGGTATCAGGGGGATGTGAGATTTGGGTTGTCATCTGGGAGTGAGGGCAGTTGGGGGGTATCAGGGGGATGTGAGATTTGGGGTGTCATCTGGGAGTGAGGGCAGTTGGGGGTATCAGGGGGATGTGAGATTTGGGTTGTCATCTGTGAGTGAGGGCAGTTGGGGGGTAGCAGGGGGATGTGAGATTTGGGGTGTCATCTGGGAGTGTGGGCAGTTGGGGGGTAGCAGGGGGATGTGAGATTTGGGGTGTCATCTGGGAGTGAGGGCAGTTGGGGGTATCAGGGGGATGTGAGATTTGGGTTGTCATCTGAGAGTGAGGGCAGCTGGGGGTAGCAGGGGGATGTGAGATTTGGGTTGTCATCTGGGAGTGAGGGCAGTTGGGGGTAGCGGGGGGATGTGAGATTTGGGTTGTCATCTGGGAGTGGGGGCAGTTGGGGGGTATCAGGGGGGTGTGAGATTTGGGTTGTCATCTGGGAGTGAGGGCAGTTGGGGGGTAGCAGGGGGATGTGAGATTTGGGTTGTCATCTGGGAGTGAGGGCAGTTGGGGGTAGCAGGGGGATTTGAGATTTGGGGTGTCATCTGGGAGTGGGGGCAGTTGGGGGTAGCAGGGGGGTGTGAGATTTGGGTTGTCATCTGGGAGTGAGGGCAGTTGGGGGTAGCAGGGGGATGTGAGCTTTGGGTTGTCATCTGGGAGTGAGGGCAGTTGGGGGTATCAGGGGGATGTGAGATTTGGGGTGTCATCTGGGAGTGAGGGCAGTTGGGGGGTAGCAGGGGGATGTGAGCTTTGGGTTGTCATCTGGGAGTGAGGGCAGTTGGGGGTAGCAGGGGGATGTGAGCTTTGGGTTGTCATCTGGGAGTGAGGGCAGTTGGGGGGTAGCAGGGGGGTGAGATTTGGGTTGTCATCTGGGAGGGCAGTTGGGGGTATCAGGGGGATGTGAGATTTGGGTTGTCATGTGGGAGTGAGGGCAGTTGGGGGTAGCAGGGGGATGTGAGATTTGGGTTGTCATCTGGGAGTGAGGGCAGTTGGGGGTAGCAGGGGGATGTGAGATTTGGGGTGTCATCTGGGAGTGAGGGCAGTTGGGGGGTAGCAGGGGGATGTGAGATTTGGGTTGTCATCTGGGAGTGAGGGCAGTTGGGGGTAGCAGGGGGATGTGAGATTTGGGTTGTCATGTGGGAGTGAGGGCAGTTGGGGGGTAGCAGGGGGATGTGAGATTTGGGGTGTCATCTGGGAATGAGGGCAGTTGGGGGGTAGCAGGGGGATGTGAGATTTGGGTTGTCATGTGGGAGTGAGGGCAGTTGGGGGTAGCAGGAAGACATGAGATTTGGGTTGTCATCTGAGAGTGAGGGCAGTTGGGGGTAGCAGGAAGACATGAGATTTGGGTTGTCATCTGAGAGTGAGGGCAGTTGGGGGTAGCAGGGGGATGTGAGCTTTGGGTTGTCATCTGGGAGTGAGGGCAGTTGGGGGTAGCAGGGGGGTGAGATTTGGGTTGTCATCTGGGAGGGCAGTTGGGGGTATCAGGGGGATGTGAGATTTGGGTTGTCATGTGGGAGTGAGGGCAGTTGGGGGTAGCAGGGGGATGTGAGATTTGGGTTGTCATCTGGGAGTGAGGGCAGTTGGGGGTAGCAGGGGGATGTGAGATTTGGGGTGTCATCTGGGAGTGAGGGCAGTTGGGGGGTAGCAGGGGGATGTGAGATTTGGGTTGTCATCTGGGAGTGAGGGCAGTTGGGGGTAGCAGGGGGATGTGAGATTTGGGTTGTCATGTGGGAGTGAGGGCAGTTGGGGGGTAGCAGGGGGATGTGAGATTTGGGGTGTCATCTGGGAATGAGGGCAGTTGGGGGGTAGCAGGGGGATGTGAGATTTGGGTTGTCATGTGGGAGTGAGGGCAGTTGGGGGGTAGCAGGGGGATGTGAGATTTGGGGTGTCATCTGGGAATGAGGGCAGTTGGGGGGTAGCAGGGGGATGTGAGATTTGGGTTGTCATGTGGGAGTGAGGGCAGTTGGGGGGTAGCAGGGGGATGTGAGATTTGGGGTGTCATCTAGGAATGAGGGCAGTTGGGGGGTAGCAGGGGGATGTGAGATTTGGGGTGTCATCTGGGAATGAGGGCAGTTGGGGGGTAGCAGGGGGATGTGAGATTTGGGTTGTCATGTGGGAGTGAGGGCAGTTGGGGGGTAGCAGGGGGATGTGAGATTTGGGGTGTCATCTGGGAATGAGGGCAGTTGGGGGGTAGCAGGGGGATGTGAGATTTGGGTTGTCATGTGGGAGTGAGGGCAGTTGGGGGGTAGCAGGGGGATGTGAGATTTGGGGTGTCATCTGGGAATGAGGGCAGTTGGGGGGTAGCAGGGGGATGTGAGATTTGGGTTGTCATCTGGGAGTGAGGGCAGTTGGGGGGTATCAGGGGGATGTGAGATTTGGGTTGTCATGTGGGAGTGAGGGCAGTTGGGGGGTAGCAGGGGGATGTGAGATTTGGGGTGTCATCTGAGAGTGAGGGCAGTTGGGGGTAGCAGGGGGATGTGAGATTTGGGTTGTCATCTGGGAGTGAGGGCAGTTGGGGGTAGCAGGGGGGTGTGAGATTTGGGTTGTCATGTGGGAGTGAGGGCAGTTGGGGGGTAGCAGGGGGATGTGAGATTTGGGGTGTCATCTGAGAGTGAGGGCAGTTGGGGGTAGCAGGGGGATGTGAGATTTGGGTTGTCATCTGGGAGTGGGGGCAATTGGGGGGTAGCAGGGGGATGTGAGATTTGGGGTGTCATCTGGGAATGAGGGCAGTTGGGGGGTAGCAGGGGGATGTGAGATTTGGGTTGTCATGTGGGAGTGAGGGCAGTTGGGGGGTAGCAGGGGGATGTGAGATTTGGGGTGTCATCTGGGAATGAGGGCAGTTGGGGGGTAGCAGGGGGATGTGAGATTTGGGTTGTCATGTGGGAGTGAGGGCAGTTGGGGGGTAGCAGGGGGATGTGAGATTTGGGGTGTCATCTGGGAATGAGGGCAGTTGGGGGGTAGCAGGGGGATGTGAGATTTGGGTTGTCATGTGGGAGTGAGGGCAGTTGGGGGTAGCAGGGGGATGTGAGATTTGGGTTGTCATCTGGGAGTGGGGGCAGTTGGGGGGTAGCAGGGGGATGTGAGATTTGGGGTGTCATCTGGGAATGAGGGCAGTTGGGGGGTAGCAGGGGGATGTGAGATTTGGGTTGTCATGTGGGAGTGAGGGCAGTTGGGGGGTAGCAGGGGGATGTGAGATTTGGGTTGTCATCTGGGAGTGAGGGCAGTTGGGGGGTATCAGGGGGATGTGAGATTTGGGTTGTCATGTGGGAGTGAGGGCAGTTGGGGGGTAGCAGGGGGATGTGAGATTTGGGGTGTCATCTGAGAGTGAGGGCAGTTGGGGGTAGCAGGGGGATGTGAGATTTGGGTTGTCATCTGGGAATGAGGGCAGTTGGGGGGTAGCAGGGGGATGTGAGATTTGGGTTGTCATGTGGGAGTGAGGGCAGTTGGGGGGTAGCAGGGGGATGTGAGATTTGGGGTGTCATCTGGGAATGAGGGCAGTTGGGGGGTAGCAGGGGGATGTGAGATTTGGGTTGTCATCTGGGAGTGAGGGCAGTTGGGGGGTATCAGGGGGATGTGAGATTTGGGTTGTCATGTGGGAGTGAGGGCAGTTGGGGGGTAGCAGGGGGATGTGAGATTTGGGGTGTCATCTGAGAGTGAGGGCAGTTGGGGGTAGCAGGGGGATGTGAGATTTGGGTTGTCATCTGGGAGTGAGGGCAGTTGGGGGTAGCAGGGGGGTGTGAGATTTGGGTTGTCATGTGGGAGTGAGGGCAGTTGGGGGGTAGCAGGGGGATGTGAGATTTGGGGTGTCATCTGAGAGTGAGGGCAGTTGGGGGTAGCAGGGGGATGTGAGATTTGGGTTGTCATCTGGGAGTGGGGGCAATTGGGGGGTAGCAGGGGGATGTGAGATTTGGGGTGTCATCTGGGAATGAGGGCAGTTGGGGGGTAGCAGGGGGATGTGAGATTTGGGTTGTCATGTGGGAGTGAGGGCAGTTGGGGGGTAGCAGGGGGATGTGAGATTTGGGGTGTCATCTGGGAATGAGGGCAGTTGGGGGGTAGCAGGGGGATGTGAGATTTGGGTTGTCATGTGGGAGTGAGGGCAGTTGGGGGGTAGCAGGGGGATGTGAGATTTGGGGTGTCATCTGGGAATGAGGGCAGTTGGGGGGTAGCAGGGGGATGTGAGATTTGGGTTGTCATGTGGGAGTGAGGGCAGTTGGGGGTAGCAGGGGGATGTGAGATTTGGGTTGTCATCTGGGAGTGGGGGCAGTTGGGGGGTAGCAGGGGGATGTGAGATTTGGGGTGTCATCTGGGAATGAGGGCAGTTGGGGGGTAGCAGGGGGATGTGAGATTTGGGTTGTCATGTGGGAGTGAGGGCAGTTGGGGGGTAGCAGGGGGATGTGAGATTTGGGTTGTCATCTGGGAGTGAGGGCAGTTGGGGGGTATCAGGGGGATGTGAGATTTGGGTTGTCATGTGGGAGTGAGGGCAGTTGGGGGGTAGCAGGGGGATGTGAGATTTGGGGTGTCATCTGAGAGTGAGGGCAGTTGGGGGTAGCAGGGGGATGTGAGATTTGGGTTGTCATCTGGGAGGGCAGTTGGGGGTAGCAGGGGGATGTGAGATTTGGGTTGTCATCTGGGAGGGCAGTTGGGGGTAGCAGGGGGGTGTGAGATTTGGGTTGTCATCTGGGAGTGAGGGCAGTTGGGGGGTATCAGGGGGATGTGAGATTTGGGTTGTCATGTGGGAGTGAGGGCAGTTGGGGGGTAGCAGGGGGATGTGAGATTTGGGTTGTCATCTGGGAGTGAGGGCAGTTGGGGGGTATCAGGGGGATGTGAGATTTGGGTTGTCATGTGGGAGTGAGGGCAGTTGGGGGGTAGCAGGGGGATGTGAGATTTGGGTTGTCATCTGGGAGTGAGGGCAGTTGGGGGGTAGCAGGGGGATGTGAGCTTTGGGTTGTCATCTGGGATTGGGGGCAGTTGGGGGGTAGCAGGGGGAGTAAGGTAAGTACTCACTTGTATAGAGCCGAGCGGTTGTGCGGGGGCAGCATCTGCTGGGTGACGTACCCCGGGTACAGGACGGGCACGCCCACCGCCCGCTGCACGATGAGCTGCGGCTGGAAGAGGTACTGGCACTCATCGTGTAGGCCCTGAGGGAGGACAGTGACATCATCAACACAGACTTTATACTGGATGACATCACACTGCTGAGAAGAAATACCATTTTGTGAATACTCACCTGCAAAATGGGTATTATAAGTATGTCACACACCCCGCTTCAAGACATTCATTACACTTGGGTATACTGACCTGTAGATGGCGATATTGCAGAGATGATAACATAAAAAGGTCAGACCCTCCCGGCCCATAAATACCTGGGACCTCCCACTCATTCCCCAGTATAAAGATAGCAGTAAGGTAAAGGGACCAGGAAAGCCAATAAAAACTAACAAAGGTTCACCATATAAAGGATCCAGAATACAAAAGGGCGGGTGAAGCGGGGTGTGTGACATACTTATAATATCCATTTTACAGGTGAGTAATCACAAAATGGTATTATTCTAAGTATGTCACACACCCCGCTTCAAGACATTCATTACATGTGGGACATCCAATAGCAGTGTCCATAACAAGGGCGGGGATCCAAAAAACAAGGCACAAACTCAAACCACTGCAGCTTGCAGAACCTTGCGGCCAAACACAGCATCCGCTGAGGCCCGAACATCAACCTTGCAAAACTTGGAAAAAGTGTGAACAGAAGACCAAGTAGCAGCCTTACAAACCTGCTCAACAGAAGCCTGGTGCTGGAAGGCCCAGGATGCCCCAACAGCACGAGTAGAATGAGCAATGATACGAAAAGGGGCAGAATAGGCCCCAACAATGGCCTGGTGAATCCATTTACTAATGGAAGACTTGGCAGGAGCCAAGCCCTTCCTAGGCCCAGAGGGCACCACAAAATCGGCGTCAGTCCTACGAAAAGGAGAAGTAGTCACCAAATAGTACTTCACACAGCAAACCACATCCAGAGAATGCAAAACCCTCTCCTTGTCATTGCTGGGATTAGGACACAAGGAGGGTAGAACAATATCCTGATTCAGATGAAAAGCAGAGACCACCTTAGGAAGGAAATCTGGCTTGAAGCGGAAACCAACCTTGTCCTGATGCCTCTCAAAGTAAGGGGCCTTAATGGACAAAGCCGCCAACTCAGAGACGCATCGAACGGAAGTGATAGCAACCAAAAATACAACCTTCTGAGTAAGCAAAGAAAGAGCAATATCCTGCAACAGCTCAAAAGGAGGACCCTGAAGAGCAGAAAGGACCAAATTCAAATCCCAAACTGGGAGCAAAGGCTTCCTAGGAGGCCGCACATGCGTAACCCCCTGGAAAAAGTTCTTAACCACAGGATGAAGAGCAAAAGACCTTTGAAAGGAAACCGCCAGGGCAGAAACCTGCCCTTTCAATGTACTAAGCTGGAACCCCAATCCAGACCATGTTGCAGAAATTCCAAGACCCTAGGGATAGAAAACACCCTGCAAGGCAAGGCCCGGACCTCACACCAATCAATATAAGACCTCCAAATCCTATAGTAGATGGCAGAGGAAGACCTCTTCCTAGCGCTAATCAGTAGTCTGAATCACAGCATCAGAAAGACCTTCTCTTAAGATGGAGGTTTCAGCAGCCACGCCGTCAAAGCCAGCGTTGGTAAATAGGGGTAGAGCAGTTGACCTTGAGTGAGCAGATCTGGCAGAAGGGGCAGATCTAACTGATCCACCGCCAACCGCACGACGTCTGCGAACCAAACCTGCCGTGGCCATCTTGGAGCCACCAGGATTGCTGACGCCCCTTCTAGAACCAGTTTGCGCACCACCTTGCCCACCATAGGGAAAGGAGGGAACAAGTAAAGAAACCCCAGATCCCTCCAGCTCAGAGACATGGCATCCGCTGCCAGAGCCAGAGGATCCCGCAGGAGAGACACAAATGCCGGAAGCTTGTGATTGTGACGAGAGGCAAAGAGGTCCACCTCCGGATTCCCCACCTGTGGCAAAGTGAGCGAAACACCTTGGGACTGAGAGACCATTCCCCCCGGCAAGATGAGAACCTGCTCAGAGAGTTCGCCTCCGTGTTCTCCACTCCCGGAATATACACCGCCGAAATGCACGGAACATTGCTCTCCGCCCAGACCAGAATAAAGGACACTTCCCTGAGGGCACTCCTGCTGCGAGTCCCTCCCTGGTGATTGATGTAGGCGACTGCCGTCCGATTGTCCGACCGAACCTGAACCGGTAGGCCCCGCAACTGATGAGTCAAGCGAGACAGAACCAACCTGATGGCTCTCAATTCCAGAACATTGATAGAATTGTGAGCCTCCTGAGGCCCCCACAGTCCCTGAAACTGATGATCCTTCCAGAAACCCCCCCAACCAGACAGGCTGGCATCCGTGGCATCCCAATGAGGAGTCAGAAGGGATCTGCCCCTTAACAGATTCATTGGATCCAGCCACCACTGAAGGGAATGCCGAACCCGGGGGGGACATCAGAAAAGACTGATCCAATGACAACGGAGACCTGTCCCAGGCCGCCAAGAGATGGAGCTGGAGCGTCCTTGTGTGAAACTGAGCAAAGGGAACCGCCTCGAAGGAAGCCACCATCAATCCCACCAGCCTCATCCCCAGCCGGATGGACGGGCGAGCCCCAGCCCCAGCCGGATGAAGCTGAGTCAATTCCCGAATCAAAAGAACCTTGGGTCGAGGAAGGAACACCCTGAACTGAGAAGTATCCAGAGACATTCCCAGAAATGACACCACCCTGGACGGAGAAAGGGAGAACTTGGGGTAATTTATCACCCAGCCGAAACTCTCCAGAGTGGATACCACAGTCCTGGTGTCTAGCTCCGCCTGGCTGAGCGAAGACGCCATGATGAGAAGATCGTCCAGATATGGCACGATGCGGATACCCCGGGCTCTGAGGAGAGCCATCACCCCTGCCAACACCTTGGTGAAAACCCTTGGAGCTGAGGTAAGGGCGAACGGAAGAGCCACAAACTGAAAATGTTGATTTTCTACAAAGAACCTGAGGAATCTCTGGTGTGCCAGAAAGATTGGAATATGCAGATAAGCATCCTTGATGTCTATGGACGTCATGAAGTCCCCCTGATGAAGTGAGTAGATGGCTGAACGCAGAGTTTCCATGCGGAACTTCCGGGGACGGACGAACCTGTTGAGTAACTTCAGATCCAGAATGGGACGAACGGATCCGTCCTTCTTGGACACCGTGAACAGATTGGAATAGTAGCCCAGGCCCTGGTCCGAGGGGGGCACCGGGCAAATGACAGCCATGTCCAGAAGATTTGCTACTGCCGCCCGAAGCCCCTGAGCGGCCAGAGGATCTGAAGGCACCCGAGACCTGAAGAATCTGGAAGGGGGCCGGAACTCGAACTCCAGCTTGTAACCGGAAGACACCACTTCCCGAATCCATCTGTCCGAGACCTCTTGGACCCAGACCTGGGAGAAGAGTTGCAGCCGTCCCCCCACCCGCAAGGGTGAGGGCGCCCCCTCATTGCTGAGCCGGCTTGGCAGCGGCTCTAGGCTTAGAGCCCCAGCTGTGTCCTGGACGGGCCCGACCCCTGCCCTGGTTCCAGGAATCACCTCTGGAGGAGGAGAAGGCCAATCCCCTGCCAACTCTGGCCCCATGAAAGGAAGGAGCGAAGGAAGCCGCCCCCCGATAGGGACGACGCTGCTTCTTACGCTGAGGTAACTTACCACCCTTTGCAACCGAACCCAATTTTTCTGCAAAGAGCCGCAAACCCACAAAGGGAAGGGCCGTAAGCGACTTTTTGGACACAAAATCAGCCGCCCACTGGCGTAACCAAACCGACCGCCGGATAGTCACAAGTAAGGCCGAAGTTCTACTACACATCACCATTGTGTCATCCAAAGCGGCTAGTACAAATGACAAAAACAGCTCACACCGCTTAAGGGCGGTGAACTCCTCACTAGCCGGGTCAAGCCCGGAAGTAGTCAACAGTCTTCTAACAACCAACCTGGCAGCTACTAATAAAAGCGGTGAAGCACAAACAGGCCGCAAGGCCGACCCAACACTGGCAAAACCGTGACAAGCCATCTGGTCAATGCGTTTATCCTCACCATCCTTGAGGGTAGTACAGTCCGGAGAATGCAAGATGGAGGTGCTGGACAACCCCAAAACAGGAGCATCCACCTCGGGAGGGGATGACCAGTGCTTCACCGCGTCCACCGGAAAGGGATATTTTTTGTCCCAACCCTGAGGAACACCTGGAAGTCGAGTAGGCCTCTCCCATTCCTTGAGAATAATGCCATCAAAATGCCTTTGATAAGGGAATTCCAAGCGCGACTTGGTTGTCTCAAAGAACTCCCCCTTTTGCGGAGGAGCCGCCTCAGGGGGAGAAATAGTCAAGACTTCAAACATATGAGCCAGGACCTTAGAGGTATCCAAGGAATCCCCCTGACCCTGCTCGGTATCAGCACCAAAAAACTGCTGATCATCAGACCCATCCGACTCCTCAAACAGCTCCCCTTCCTCTAGCGGGGAGCAATCGGACCAATCCAGGGAGTCAAACTCATGCAAATCAAAAGTCTGAGTGGCTGTAGACAAATGTCTTCTCTTAGCCGGGACCTTTCTGGCAACAGCACTAGAAAACTGTTTTTCACGATTGGCCAATCTGGCACACACCTCAGATTGCGACTCCCCACCCATGACAACATCACATGGGGTAGGGATCAGACGGGGGGGAGTAGGAGAAGAGACCGGTGGAGCAGAACCAGACGCCGGAGATCCGGACTGCCGCGTAATAGTCCGCTGCGCACATGGTACACAAAGAAATACATCATCCCCCGAAAGGGATACCCCACACCCCAAACACTGCCTGGATTGCCCCGAGGGGAGCCCAAGTCCCGTATCCGGGGAAGCCTCCATATGGTGATTTTTTATAAAATTAGTCACAATGACCAGAGGGAATTACGCAGTAAATGCTACCCGGGAAGCCCCTTTAAATCGGACCTTCACTCTGAATAAGAGTCTAGCTTATATGTTTCCCCCTGTACATACAGATTGTCCACATTAAAAATAATCCTACCTGCATCTACTGCATGTTATGAGCCTTTAAACGTCCAAGATGGCGGCTTATGGAAGCCGCCATCTTATCAGGCAGCCTGCAAACAGGAAGTGCCTCCTGACTGTGCTGCTCTGCATTCTGGGACTGCTGACCGTTACCTGACCCCAGCTCTGCTCTGTCTGAGCAAAGCACAGCTATAACCCGCCCCCCTGTACTTTATCCCATTCTCCTCTCCTCAGTAAGTGTGATGCTTCTGAGTCAAGATGGCGGCGCCCGCATCCTAAATTCCTGAACAGAGTTGCAGCCCAGTGGGGGAAAGAATAATAAGTTAGTGACTAAAAACTTAAAATATATTAATTTTAGATGCTGGGGAACCGTTTTTTAAGAGTTTTGGCTTTTCATTAAATCACGCTGAAGGTCTGGTTTAAGTCCCACGTGGGAGGAATTTCACAGAAACCAATTTTAAAACCAGGACCGAGAGAACCCCCCTTTAATAGTAACAAGGGTCCACCTGGAAGACAGAAGACAGACACAGCAATGAGACCCCATGCAAGTAAATGTCCAATAATGTCAATAGACAAGCATTGCAGACAACCACACGAGGGGCATGGATATAATACAAAACTAATAGGGGCCCCAAAGGCCACTCACCGACCAAAATGACTGCCGACCGTCACACACGCACACAAGCGAAGGAAGGAAAAAAGGTGCGTAAGCAGTGGTAGGAGGGCGGGCCGGCGCGGTTCGCGCGTCGCGCCCGACCCTGCCCCTCCCCCGTCGCTCCCAGCCAGTAGCCGGCAACTAAAAACAGCGGCACCAGCAGCACGGGGGCGGGCCGTATGCGATCGCGCTAACGCCCAGCCCCGCCACCCGCACCTGAGGGGAAGAAGCTCCCCGCCACCATCAGCTAACAAGGCGGCCGGCGCCGCGGTACCGCCGGCGCTTAAGTTCAGTAACAAAAGTCAAAGCGCACACACACACTGTGATCAAGTGCCCACACAAACTCCACACATACAATAAAGGACCCAACAACATTTAAGTCTTCAAGGGACAAGGCCCCCCCCCCCCTCTAAGTGTATCCGGGAGAGGGGGAATCCACTCTAGGGTGGAAGGCCAAGGGACAGGGCATCCCAAGCCGGGGTCACCAACTCGGATAACCGCTTACCCCTTGGTATGGGGTCTCACGGTGGAGCGTAGCTCCTAAGCACCATAGGGTGCCGTCTACCGTTGTCCGAACCAGCAGTCTGCGCTGGGAGGCAAAGTAAAATCAGTTAAAGGGATCCGGACAGAAATAGACCCAATAGAGGGGCCGGGAGTTACCCCGGCTACCTGCAAGGAGGAGACATCCATCTTCTGACTTGCTCGCCGTCTGCAGAGATGAAAGACTGGGGAATGAGTGGGAGGTCCCAGGTATTTATGGACCGGGAGGCTCTTATTTTTTTTTTATTGACATCTCTGCAACATCGCCATCTACAGGTCAGTATAACCCAAGTGTAATGACTATCTGAAGCGGGGTGTGTGACATACTTAGAATATTTATACCGGATGACATCACAATGGTGAAAAGAATTTATACTTGATGACATCACACTGGTGAGAAGAATTTATACTGGATGACATCACACTGGTGAGAAGAATTTATACTGGATGACATCACACTGGTGAGAAGAATTTATACCGGATGACATCACACTGGTGAGAAGAATTTTTTACTGGATGACATCACATAGAAATCAGGGTTCTTCCTGTGTTTCTCTGACATCACATTTTTATAGCTAAGACTAAATTGAGTAAATGCCGTGCTGGGCAATGACTCCCTTCATACCTGGCAACACTCTGACACAGGACCTGCTTCATACCCAGCAACACCCTGACACAGGACCTGCTTCATACCCGGCAACACCCTGACACAGGACCTGCTTCATACCCGGCAACACCCTGACACGGGACCTGCTTCATACCCGGCAACACCCTGACACAGCACCTGCTTCGTACCCGGCAACACCCTGACACAGGACCTGCTTCATACCCAGCAACACGTTAACGTAGGACCGGTTTCACCTTCAGTAACACCCTGACATAGGACCTGCTTCATACCCAGCAACACACTGACTCAGGACCTATTTCACCTTTGGCAACACCCTGGCACAGAACCTGCTTCATACCCGGCAACACCCTGGCACAGGACCTGCTTCATACCCGGCAACACCCTGACACGGGACCTGCTTCATACCCGGCAACACCCTGACACAGCACCTGCTTCGTACCCGGCAACACCCTGACACAGGACCTGCTTCATACCCAGCAACACGTTAACGTAGGACCGGTTTCACCTTCAGTAACACCCTGACATAGGACCTGCTTCATACCCAGCAACACACTGACTCAGGACCTATTTCACCTTTGGCAACACCCTGGCACAGAACCTGCTTCATACCCGGCAACACCCTGGCACAGGACCTGCTTAATACCCGACAACACCCTGGCACAGGACCTGCTTCATACCCGGCAACACCCTGACAAAGGACCTGATTCATACCCAGCAAAACCCGGACTCAGGACCTGTTTCACTTTTGGCAACACCCTGACACAGAACTTGCTTTATACCCAGCAACACCCTGACACAGGACCTGCTTCATACCCAGCAACACCCTGACAGAGGACCTGTTTCATACCCGGCAACACCCTGACACAGGACCTGCTTCATACCCGGCAACACCCTGACACAGCACCTGATTTACCCCCCAGCTAAACCCTGACACAGGACCTGCTTCATACCCAGAAAAACACGGACTCAGGACCTGTTTCACTTTCAGCAACACCCTGACACAGAACTTGCTTCATACCCAGCAACACTCAGACTCAGGACCTGCTTAATACCCAGCAACACCCTGACACAGGACCTGCTTCATACCCGGCAACACCCTGACACAGGACCAGCTTCATACCCGACAACACCCTGGCACAGGACCTGCTTCATACCCGGCAACACCCTGACACAGCACCTGATTTACCCCCCAGCTAAACCCTGACACAGGACCTGCTTCATACCCAGAAAAACACGGACTCAGGACCTGTTTCACTTTCAGCAACACCCTGACACAGAACTTGCTTCATACCCAGCAACACTCAGACTCAGGACCTGCTTAATACCCAGCAACACCCTGACACAGGACCTGCTTCATACCCGGCAACACCCTGACACAGGACCAGCTTCATACCCGACAACACCCTGGCACAGGACCTGCTTCATACCCGGCAACACCCTGACACAGCACCTGATTTACCCCCCAGCTAAACCCTGACACAGGATCTGCTTTATACCCGGCAACACCCTGACACAGGACCTGCTTCATACCCGGCAACACCCTTACAGGACCTGATTCATACCCAGCAACACCCTGACACAGGACCTGCTTCATACCCGGCAAAACCCTGACACAGCATATGCTTCATACCCGGCAACACCCCAACACAGGACCTGCTTCATACCCGGCATCACCCCAACACAGCACCTGCTTTGCCCCCCAGCTACACCCTGACACAGGACCTGCTTTATACCTGGCAACACCCTGACACAGGACCTGCTTCATACCTGGCAACACCCCGACACAGCACCTGCTTTACCCCCCAGCTACACCCTGACACAGAACCTGCTTTATACCTGGCAACACCCTGACACAGGACCTGCTTCATACCCGGCAACACCTTGACACAGGACCTGCTTCATACCCGACAACACCCTGACACAGGACCTGCTTCATACCCGACAACACCCTGACACAGGACCTGCTTCATACCTGGAAACACCCTGACACAGCACCTGATTTAACCCCCAGCTAAACCCTGACACAGGACCTGCTTTATACCCGGCAACACCCTGAAACAGGACCTGCTTCATACCCGGCAACACCCTGACAGAACCTAATTCACCCACCAGCTACACCCTGACCCAGCACCTGCTCCCCCCCCCCCCAGCTACACCCTGACACAGGACCTGCTTTATAGCCGGCAACACCCTGACACAGGACCTGCTTCATACCCAGCAACATCCTGGCACAGAACCTGCTTCATACCCGGCACGACCCTGACACAGGACCTGCTTCATACCCGACAACACTGACACAGCACTTGATTCACACCGCAGCTACACCCTGACACAGGACCTGCTTCATACCCGGCAACACCCCGACACAGCACCTGCTTTACCCCCCAGCTACACCCTGACACAGGACCTGCTTTATACCCGCCAACATCCTGGCACAGAACCTGCTTCATACTCGGCAACACCCTGACACAGGACCTGCTTCATACCCGACAACACTGACACAGCACTTGATTCACACCGCAGCTACACCCTGACACAGGACCTGCTTCATACCCGGCAACACCCCGACACAGCACCTGCTTTACCCCCCAGCTACACCCTGACACAGGACCTGCTTTATACCCGCCAACATCCTGGCACAGAACCTGCTTCATACTCGGCAACACCCTGACACAGGACCTGCTTCATACCCGACAACACTCTGACACAGCACTTGATGCACACCGCAGCTACACCCTGACACAGGACCTGCTTTATGCCCGCCAACATCCTGGCACAGAACCTGCTTCATACTCGGCAACACTCTGACATAGGACCTGCTTCATACCCGGCAACACCCTGACACAGCACCTGATTTGCCCCCCAGCTAAACCCTGACACAGAACCTGCTTCATACCCAGCAAAACCCTTACACAACTTATGCTTCATACCCGACAACACTCTGACACAGGACCTGCTTCATACCCGACAACACTCTGACACATGACCTGCTTCACCCTGAAGCTACACCCTGACACAGGACCTGCTCCATACCCAGCAACACCCTGACACAGGACCTGCTTCATACCCAGCAACACACTGACACAGGACCTGCTTCATACCCGGCAACATCCTGACACAGGACCTGCTTCATACCCAGCAAAACACTGACCCAGAACCTGCTTCATACCCAGCAACACCCTGAAACAGGACCTGCTTCATACCGAACAACACCCTGACAAAGCACCTGCTTCATACCCGGCAACACCCTGAAACAGGACCTGCTTCATACCGAACAACACCCTGACAAAGCACCTGCTTCATACCCGGCAACACCCTGAAACAGGACCTGCTTCATACCCGGCAACACCCTGACACAGCACCTGCTTCATACCCAACAACTCCCCGACAAAGCACCTGCTTCATACCCGGCAACACCCTGACACAGCAACTGCTTCATACCCAGCAACACCCTGACAAAGGACATGCTTCATACCCGGCAACACCCTGACACAGCACCTGCTTCATACCCGGCAACACCCTGACAAAGCACCTGCTTCATACCCGGCAACACCCTGAAACAGGACCTGCTTCATACCCGGCAACACCCTGACACAGCACCTGCTTCATACCCAACAACTCCCCGACAAAGCACCTGCTTCATACCCGGCAACACCCTGACACAGCAACTGCTTCATACCCAGCAACACCCTGACAAAGGACATGCTTCATACCCGGCAACACCCTGACACAGCACCTGCTTCATACCCGGCAACACCCTGACAAAGCACCTGCTTCATACCCAACAACACCCTGACAAGGCACCTGCTTCATACCCGGCAACACCCTGACACAGCACCTGCTTCATACCCAACAACACCCTGACAAAGCACCTGCTTCATACCCGGCAACACCCTGACACAGCACCTGCTTCATACCCAACAACACACTGACAAAGCACCTGCTTCATACCCGGCAACACCCTGACACAGCACCTGCTTCATACCCGGCAACACCCTGAAAAATCACCTGCTTCATACCCGGCAACACCCTGAAAAAGCACCTGCTTCATACCCGGCAACACACTGACACAGAACCTGCTTCATACCCAACAACACCCTGAAACAGGACCTCCTTCATACCCAGCAACACCCTGACACAGCACCTGCTTCATACCCTGCAACACCCTGACAAAGGACCTGCTTCATACCCGGCAACACCCTGACACAGGACCTGCTTCATACCCAGCAACACCCTGACACAGCACCTGCTTCATACCCGGCAACACCCTGACACAGGACCTGCTTCATACCCAACAACACCCTGACAAAGGACCTGCTTCATACCCGGCAACACCCTGAAAAAGCACCTGCTTCATACCCGGCAACACACTGACACAGAACCTGCTTCATACCCAACAACACCCTGAAACAGGACCTCCTTCATACCCAGCAACACCCTGACACAGCACCTGCTTCATACCCTGCAACACCCTGACAAAGGACCTGCTTCATACCCGGCAACACCCTGACACAGGACCTGCTTCATACCCAGCAACACCCTGACACAGCACCTGCTTCATACCCAACAACACCCTGACAAAGCACCTGCTTCATACCCAACAACACCCTGACCAAGCACCTGCTTCATACCCGGCAACACCCTGACACAGTACCTGCTTCATACCCAACAACACCCTGACAAAGCACCTGCTTCATACCCAGCAACACCCTGAAACAGGAACTGCTTCATACACAGCAACACCCTGACACAGCACCTACTTCATACCCTGCAACACCCTGACAAAGGTCCTGCTCCATACCGGGCAACACCCTGACACAGGACCTGATTCATACCCAGCAACACCCTGACACAGCACGTGCTTCATACCCAGCAACACCCTGACCCAGCACCTGCTTCATACCCAGCAACACCCTGACACAGGACCTGCTTCATACCCAGCAACACCCTGACACAGGACCTGCTTCATACCCAGGAACACCCTGACACAGGACCTGCTTCATACCCAACAACACCCTGACAAAGCACCTGCTTCATACCCGGCAACACCCTGACAAAGCACCTGCTTCATACCCAACAACACCCTGACCAAGCACCTGCTTCATACCCGGCAACATCCTGACACAGTACCTGCTTCATACCCAACACCCTGACAAAGGACCTGCTTCATACCCGGCAACACCCTGACACAGCACCTGCTTCACCCCCCGCAATCCCCTGCACACCTGCTTCACACTTGGCAACACTGTGGCACCTGACACTGATAAGTGTTCATGCTGATTGATACTGAAATATCCGCGATAAAGCTTCTCCCCCGGCAGCAGCCTCGAGACAAGATCAATATTGTTAATGCAAATTGGAGAAAATAAACAACAGTTACACCAGAGTATGTCCCTGAATGGCTGCCAACACCTCAGGTCCACCTTACTCCACCCAAAACTGAATGTGAAGGGAGAATAACTCACCTTGATGGTGATCTTGCCCTCATCTTTGGGTAGGTGGGCAGCCAGGAACCAGTCTCCTGGGAGAGGGCTGGTGACGTTGAAGACCCCGGTGGTTCTGTTGGGCAGGGCCCAGGTGAGGGTGAGCGTGAAGGAGCCCGGCACAGCCGTGTCTCGAGGAAAGTGAGCACTCAGGGGGTTAATCACAGGTGGAGCACCAGGCCGGAAGTAGCTGAAAAGAGAAAGTAGGTAGGTTACACCACCTGACGACCAATCCCTGCCCATATACCACCAGCTAAGGGACTTGCTCCCTTGTATAGCCCTCTGAATAATCCCATGCTGAGCTACGAATTGTGAGATAAGAAAGAACTTGCCAGTCCCAGCGTTTCACCATCGTACTTACACTGTAACACTGCGGTCAGGACAGTTGTCACCGAAGGTTCCCCCCTGCTCCTTGAAGGTGATGAGGTTCCACACTGCGATGACCGTGTCCTCAGGGATGTGGAAGTGGAAGAGCTCAACGCTGCCCACCGAGCGGAAGGGGTTCAACTTACGAGGGGTCCGTGTGAAGTAATCCGTCACAAATAGACCGTCTGTAACGAGAGCGAGAACCACTGAGCTGCAGGAGAACACACCACAATGATATGGAATGATGCCGCCATCTTTAAATGTTTTCAGACCTTCTCTGGTTGCCCACTGAACATCTGACCACCACCCGCAACCAAACCCAACAAAGGAGCCTATCAACACTTTGGTGAAATCCTGACCAACCATTGCAATTGTTCTACCACCCAAATCCACCATTCCCATCTCAAGAGCCAACTGAAGGTTCTACCACTCTGCCCAGATCCACCATTCCCATCTCAAGAGCCAACTGAAGGTTCTACCACTCTGCCCAGATCCATCAATCCCAGCATAAGAGCCAACTGAAGGTTCTACCACTCTGCCCAGATCCATCAATCCCATCCTAAGAGCCAACTGAAGGTTGTACCAATAAGGCCACATCCACCAATCCCATCCACTGAGCCAACTGAAGGTTCTACCACTTTGCCCAGATCCATCAATCCCATCCTAAATGCCAACTGAAGGTTCTACCAACCTGCACAGATCCATCAATCCCATCCTATAAGCCAACTGATGGTTGCTACAAGCTGCCCAGATCCATAAATCCCATCCTAAAAGCCAACTGAAGGTTGTACCAATGAGGCCATATCCACCAATCCCATCCTATGAGCCAACTGAAGGTTCTATCAATCTGCCCAGATCCATTAATCCCTTCCTAAGAGCCAACTAAAGATTATACCACCCTGTCCAGATACTCCAATCCCATCCTATGAGCCAACAGAAGGTTCTACCACTCCGCCCATATCCATCAATCCTATCCTAAGAGGCAGCTGAAGGTTCTACCACTCCGCCCAGATCCATCAATCCCTTCCTAAGAGCCAACTGAAGGTTTTTCCACTCAGCTCAGATCCATCAATCCCATCCTAAGAGCCAACTGAAGGTTGTACAAATGAGGCCACATCCACCAATCCCATCCTATGTGCCAACTGAAGGTTCTACCACTCCGCCCAGATCCATTAATCCCTTCCTAAGAGCCAACTAAAGGTTCTACCACCCCGCACATATCTATCAATCCCATCCTAAGAGCCATCTTAAGGTTCTACTACTCTGCCAAGATCCAAAATTCCCATCCTAAGAGGAAACTGAAGGTTCTACCACTCTGCCCAGATCCATCAATCCCATCCTAAGAGCCAACTGAAGGTTGTACCAATCAGGCCACATCCACCAATCCCATCCTATGAGCCAACTGAAGGTTTTACCACTCTGCCCAGATCCATCAATCCCATCCAAGTGCCAACTGAAGGTTGTACCAATGAGGCCACATGCCTCACCAATCCCATCCACTGAGCCAACTGAAGGCTCTAGCACTCTGCCGAGGTCCATCAATCCCATCCTAAGAGCCAACTGAAGGTTTTACCAATCAGGCCAGATCAACTAATCCCATCCAATGATCCAACTGAAGGTTCTACCAATCTGCCCAGATCCATCAATCCCATCCTAAGAGCCAACTGAAGGTTCTACCACTCTGCCCGGATCCACCAATCCCATCCTAAGAGCCAACTGAAGGTTCTACCAATCTGCCCAGATCCATCAATCCCATCCTAAGTGCCAACTGAAGGTTCTACCAATCTGCCCAGATCCATCAATCCCATCCTAAGTGCCAACTGAAGGTTCTACCAATCTGCCCAGATCCATCAAACCCATCATAGGAGCCAACTGAAGGTTCTACCACTCTGCCCAGATCCATCAATCCCATCCTAAGAGCCAACTGAAGGCTCTACTACTCTACCCAGATCCAACATACCCATCCTAAGAGCCAACTGAAGGTTCTACCACTCGGCCCAAATCCATCAATCCCATCCTAAGAGCCAACTGAATGATCTACCAATCTGCTCTGATCCATCAGTCTTATCCTAAGAGCCAACTGAAGGTTCTACCACTCTGCCAAGATCCTCTATTTCCATCCTAAGAGCCAACTGAAGGTTCTACCACTCTGCAGAGGTCCATAAATCCCATCCTAAGAGCCAACTGAAGGATCTACCACTCTGCCCTGTTCCACCAATCCCATCGTATGAGCCAACTGAAGGTTGCTACAACCTGCCCTGTTCCACCAATCCTGACATATGAGCCAACTGAAGGCTCTATCACTCTGCCCAGATCCATCAATTCCTTCCTAAGAGCCAACTGAAGGTTCTACCACTCTGCCCAGATCCACCAACCCCTTCCTAAGAGCCAACTGAAGGTTCTACCACTCTGCCCAGATCCATCAATCCCATCCTAAGAGCCAACTAAAGGTTCTACCACTCTGCCCGGATCCATCAATCCCTTCCTAAGAGCCAACTGAAGGTTCTACCACTCTGCCCAGATCCATCAATCCCTTCCGAAGAGCCAACTGAAGGTTCTACCACTCTGCCCAGATCCACCAATCCCATCCTAAGAGCCAACTGAAGGTTCCACCACTCTGCCCGGATCCATCAATCCCTTCCTAAGAGCCAACTGAAGGTTCTACCACTCTGCCCAGATCCATCAATCCCTTCCTAAGAGCCAACTGAAGGTTCTACCACTCTGCCCAGATCCACCAATCCCTTCCTTAGAGCCAACTGAAGGTTCTACCACTCTGCCCAGATCCATCAATTCCTTCCTAATAGCCAACTGAAGGTTCTACCACTTTGCCCAGATCCACCAATCCCATCCTAAGAGCCAACTGAAGGTTCTACCACCCCGCACATATCTATCAATCCCATCCTAAGAGCCATCTTAAGGTTCTGCTACTCTGCCAAGATCCATCGTTCCCATCCTAAAAGCCAACTGAAGGTTCTACCACTCTGCCCAGATCCATCAATCCCATCCTAAGAGCCAACTGAAGGTTTTGCCACTTTGCCCAGATCCATCAATCCTATCCTAAGAGCCAACTGACGGTTGTACCAATGAGGCCACATCCACCAATCCCATCCTACGATCCAACTAAAGGTTCTACCACTCCGCCCATATCCATCAATCCCTTCCTAAGAGCCAACTGAAGGTTCTACCACCCCGCAGATATCTATCAATCCCATCCTAAGAGCCATCTTAAGGTTCTACCACTCTGCCCAGATCCATCAATCCCATCCTAAGAGCCAACTGAAGGTTTTACCACTCTGCCCAGATCCATCAATCCCATCCTAAGAGCCAACTGAAGGTTTTACCACTCTGCCCAGATCCATCAATCCCATCCTAAGAGCCAACTGAAGGTTCTACCACTCTGCCCAGATCCATCAATCCCATCCTAAGAGCCAACTGAAGGTTCTACCACTCTGCCCAGATCCATCAATCCCATCCTAAGAGCCAACTGAAGGTTTTACCACTCTGCCCAGATCCATCAATCCCATCCTAAGAGCCAACTGAAGGTTGTACCAATGAGGCCACATGCACCAATCCCATCCACTGAGCCAACTGAAGGTTCTAGCACTCTGCCGAGGTCCATCAATCCCATCCTAAGAGCCAACTAAAGGTTGTACCAATCAGGCCAGATCAACTAATCCCATCCAATGATCCAACTAAAGGTTCTACCAATCTGCCCAGATCCATCAATCCAATCATAAGAGCCAACTGAAGGTTCTACCACTCTGCCCAGATCCATCAATCCCATCATAAGAGCCAACTAAAGGCTCTACCACTCTACACAGATCCAACATACCCATCCTAAGAGCCAACTGAAGGATCTACCAATCTGCTCAGATCCATCAGTCCCATCCTAAGAGCCAACTGAAGGTTCTACCACTCTGCAGAGGTCCATAAATCCCATCCTAAGAGCCAACTGAAGGTTCTACCACTCTGCCTAGATCCATCAATCCCATCATAAGAGCCAACTAAAGGCTCTACCACTCTACACAGATCCAACATACCAATCCTAAGAGCCAACTGAAGGATCTATCAATCTGCTCAGATCCATCAGTCCCATCCTAAGAGCCAACTGAAGGTTCTACCACTCTGCAGAGGTCCATAAATCCCATACTAAGAGCCAACTGAAAGATCTACCACTCTGCCCAGATCCATCAATCCCATCCTAGGAGCCAACCGAAGGTTCTACCAATCTGCTCAGATCCATCAGTCCCATCATATGAGCCAACTGAAGGTTGCTACAACCTGCCCTGATCCACCAATCCTGACATATGAGCCAACTGAAGGCTCTAACACTCTGCCCAGATCCATCAATCCCTTCCTAAGAGCCAACTGAAGGTTCTACCACTCTGCCCAGATCCACCAATCCCTTCCTAAGAGCCAACTGAACGTTCTACCACTCAATCCATCAATCCCTTCCTAAGAGCCAACTGAAGGTTCTACCACTCTGCCCAGATCCACCAATCCCATCCTAGGAGCCAACTGAAGGTTCCACCACTCTGCCCAGATCCATCAATCCCATCCTAAGAGCCAACTGAAGGTTTTACCAATCTGCCCAGATCCATCAATCCCATCCTAAGAGCCAACTGTAGGTTCTACCAATCTGCCCAGATCCACCAATCCCTTCCTAAGAGCCAACTGAACGTTCTACCACTCAATCCATCAATCCCTTCCTAAGAGCCAACTGAAGGTTCTACCACTCTGCCCAGATCCACCAATCCCATCCTAGGAGCCAACTGAAGGTTCTACCACTCTGCCCGGATCCATCAATCCCTCCCTAAGAGCCAACTGCAGGTTCTAGCATTCTGCCCAGACCTATCGATCCCTCCCTAAGAGCCAACTGAAGGTTCTACCACTCTGCCCAGATCCATCAATCCCATCCTAAGAGCCAACTGTAGGTTCTACCATCTGCCCAGATCCACCAATCCCTTCCTAAGAGCCAACTGAACGTTCTACCACTCAATCCATCAATCCAATCCTAAGAGCCACCTGAAGGTTCTACCACTCTGCCCAGATCCATCAATACCATCCTAAGAGGCAACTGAAGTTATACCAATCTGCCAAGATCCAGCAATCCCATCCTAAGAGGCAACTGAAGGTTCTACCACTCTGCCCGGATCCATCAATCCCATCCTATAAGCCAACTGAAGGTTCTACTAATGCGCCCAGATCCATCAATCCCATCCTATGAACCAACTGAAGGTTCTACCACTCTGCCCGGATCCATCAATCCCATCCTAAGAGCCAACTGAAGGTTCTACCACCCTGCCCAGATCCATCAATCCCATCCTAAGAGCCAACTGAAGGTTCTACCACCCTGCCCAGATTCATTAATCCCTTCCTAAGAGCCAACTGAAGGTTCTACCACTCTGCCCAGATCCATAAATCCCATCCTAAGAGCCAACTGAAGGTTCTACCACTCTGTCCAGATCCATCATTCCCATCCTAAGAGCCAACTGAAGGTTCCACCATGCTGCCCAGGTACTCCAATCCCATTCTAAGAGCCAACTGAAGGTTGCTACAACCTGCCGTGATCCACCAATCCTGACATAGGAGCCAGCTGAAGGTTCTAACAATCTGCCCAAATCAACCAATCACAGGTTTAGGGTCAGATTTGGGAGGTAGGACTATGGTTAGGTTGAGAGTTTAGTACGTGAAGGTGCTATTGGTGGGTTTAGGGGCAGGTGTAGCAGTCTAGGTTGAGAACTGGGGCCAAGGTTAGAGGGCTCGGTCATAGATTGAGTTTAGGTCCAAGGTTAGGTGAGATTTCAGGGCCAGATTTGGGAAGTGGGTGGGTTAGGTTGGGGGTTTAGGTCATGAAGTTACCATAGTCTTGGGAAGTTTAGGGTCAGGGTTAGCAGGTTTAGCTAAAGAATGGGCTCAGTTTAGAAGGCTCAGTCAGGGACTGAGGTTGGATGAGAGGGTCAAGGTTAGGTTTTTTTAGGTTGGGGATTTAGGTCATGAAGGTTCTCTTAGGAGTTTAGGGTCAGGTTTGGGAGGTAGGACTAGAGTCGAGAGTTTAGGTCATGAAGGTGCTTTTGGTGGGTTTAGGGGCAGGTTTAGCAGTCTAGGTTGAGAACTGGGGCCAAGGTTAGAGGGCTCAGTCATAGATTGAGTTTAGGTCCAAGGTTAGGTGAGATTTTCAGGGCCTGATTTGGGAAGTGGGTGGGTTAGGTTGGGGGGTTTAGGTCATGACGTTAGTTTTGGGAAGTTTAAGGTCAGGGCCAGGTTTTGGTTAGATTGGTATAACCTTTAGAGGGCTCGGTCATAGATTGAGTTTAGGTCCAAAGTTAGGTGAGATTTCAGGGCCTGATTTGGGAAGTGGGTGGGTTAGGTTGGGGGTTTAGGTCACGAAGTTACCATAGTCTTGGGAAGTTTAGGGTCAGGGTTAGCAGGTTTAGCTAAGGAATGGGCTCGGTTTAGAAGGCTCAGTCAGGGACTGAGGTTGGATGAGAGGGTCAAGGTTAGGTTTTTTAGGTTGGGGGTTTAGGTGATGAAGGTTCACTTAGGAGTTTAGGGTCAGGTTTGGGAAGGAGGACTAGGTTAGGCTGAGAGTTTGGGTCATGAAGGTGCTTTTGGTAGGCTTAGGGTCAGATTTAGAAATCTGGGTCAGGTTTAGGGTTAGGGTTGATGTTAAGTGAGATGGCCATGACCAGTTTTGGGAAGCAGGTAGGTAGTCACGCATGCAAGGGTCAAGGGTCATGCAAACTGCATAATACATCACACTGACAATAATAAGAATGAGTAGGAAATGATACACACTGTGATGTCACACACACACACACACACACACACACACACACACACACTGCATAATACATCACACTGACAATAATACCTATGAGTAGGAAGTGATACACACTGTGACGTCACACACACACACACACACACACACACACACTGCATAATACATCACACTGACAATAATACCAATGCGTAGGAAGTGATACACACTGTGATGTCACACACACACACACACACACACTGCATAATACATCACACTGACAATAATACCTATGAGTAGGAAGTGATACACACTGTGACGTCACACACACACACACACATACACACACACACAAACACACACACACTGCATAATACATCACACTGACAATAATACCTATGAGTAGGAAGTGATACACACTGTGACGTCACACACACACACACACATACACACACACACACATACACACACTGCATAATACATCATACTGACAATAATACCAATGAGTAGGAAGTGATACACACTGTGATGTCACACACACACACACACACACACACATACACACACACACACATACACACACTGCATAATACATCACACTGACAATAATACCTATGAGTAGGAAGTGATACACACTGTGACGTCACACACACACACACACATACACACACACACACACACACACACTGCATAATACATCACACTGACAATAATACCAATGAGTAGGAAGTGATACACACTATGACGTCACACACACACACACGCACACTGCATAATACATCACACTGACAATAATAAGAATGAGTAGGAAGTGATACACACTGTGACGTTACACACACACACACACACACACACACACACTGCATAATACATCACACTGACAATAATAAGAATGAGTAAGAAGTGATACACACTGTGACGTTACACACACACACACACACACACACACACACACTGCATAATACATCACACTGACAATAATACCAATGAGTAGGAAGTGATACACACTGTGACGTCACACATACACACACACACACACACACACACACAATGATGACAATAATAACAATAGTAAGCGGCATATATTCCATAATAATATTAATAATAATAATGTCGGGTGTCTCCTCACCCCCGGACCCGGCGGCGAGAAGCAGCAGCAGCAGCAGCAGCAGCTTCATCCTCAGCATCCCTCTGCTGCTGCTGGACCACACGTGACGTCACCGGGGCGGGGACACCGCCCATTGGCTGCGCGAGCTGTCACTCCTAGACCCGGGGACCCCGCTTTATCCTCAGCATCCCTCTCCCCCGCCTGCGCTGCTGCTGGACCACGCGTGACGTAACAGGGGGCGAGGACACAGCTCATTGGCTGCGCGAGCTGTCACTCCTAAACCCTGGGACCCCGCTTCATCCTCAGCATCCCTCTCCTCCTCCGCCGCTGCTGCTGGACCACGCGTGACGTAACAGGGGGCGAGGACACAGCTCATTGGCTGCGCGAGCTGTCACTCCTAAACCCTGGGACCCCGCTTCATCCTCAGCATCCCTCTCCTCCTCCGCCGCTGCTGCTGGACCACGCGTAACGTAACAGGGGGCGGGGACACCGCCCATTGGCTGCGCGGGCTGTCACTGCGAGACAACGCCGCGCACCTCACTCTGCCCGAGGCGCCCGATGTGGGCGGGGCCTCCACCCGGAATCATTGGGGCCCCAAACAGCCGCCATGTCTGGGGCCCCGCTGTGCCCGCCCATCACTGCAGCTGGTGAAAACTGCCAAAGAAATAATAGAAAGAGAGAAAGATACAACAAAAAGAAAGAACTAATAGAAAGATAGAAGAATAAAAGAAAAAAAACTATGTGTCATTGGGGCCCCCTGTGCCCGTCCATTATTATCCAATAGAAAGAGAAATAAAAAAATGGAAGGGAAAATGTAAATAAAGAATAGAAAGAGAGAAAGAAAAAATAAATAATAGAAAGACAGAAGACGGGCAGGCTGATTCATCACTAACGCCATGTAGCGACAGATGAGCGTCTGTAGCTGCATTTCAGAGCGCCCACTAGTAGTCACTGTGCTCGGCCGTGGGTCGCTAGTTTATAGCGACGGGCAGGCTGATTCATCACTAACGCCAGGTAGCGACAGATGAGCGTCTGTAGTGGCATTTCAGAGCGCCCGCTAGTAGTCACTGTGCTCGGCCGTGGGTCGCTAGTTTATAGCGACGGGCAGGCTGATTCATCACTAACGCCAGGTAGCGACAGATGAGCGTCTGTAGCGGCATTTCAGAGCGCCCGCTAGTAGTCACTGTGCTCGGCCGTGGGTCGCTAGTTTATAGCGACGGGCAGGCTGATTCATCACTAACGCCAGGTAGCGACAGATGAGCGTCTGTAGCGGCATTTCAGAGCGCCCGCTACAGACGCTGTGCTCGGGCGTGGGTCGCTAGTTTATAGCGACTCAGGCCCTTATTTAAGAAGGTATAGCGGCAGGTAGCGACTGGTGAACGCCGGACACGGCAGCAATTACACATTTATCAAGCAGAATCTGTTTAGCGACTGCGATTGCGCCATGTAGAGTCTGATTCATCATTATCCCAGCCTCGGCGTACAGCGCCGGCGTTCAGCCTTGCACAGCGCCAGGTATGACCTCTCGCTACCTGTCGCTCTCCCATACATTTCAATGGACGAACCTTTCCTTCTCTTTAAACGGGGTATTTGTTTATTTTTTTTCCCAAAAAAATCACAAATAATTATGTGACATTGAAAACCTGATTTTTTCCCTGTTTTATATATTTCCTCAGAAATGACATCACAGCTCTGCCATTATAGTGTCATGTTACAATGTTGTTACAATGTAATTCCATATGTTTTCGCTTTGTTACTGGTGGATAGATGCTGAAAAACAGACTTTAATCACACAGCCTCCTGCGCTCTGGGCTTCAGAGAAGCTTTTTTCAGCGCCAGAGATTTGTGAGGCTGTTTTTTTGCTGAATATGGTGTGAGTCGGTCGCTATGAGCAGTCGCTAACATGCGCTCCCATACAGCGCTGTACTGGTCAAATAGCGACTCCTCACAATGTATTCATTATTGCTGCACAGCGACTGAGTCGCTATGAACTAGCGACCCACGGCCGAGCACTGCGACTACTAGCGGGCGCTCTGAAATGCCGCTACAGACGCTCATCTGTCGCTACCTGGCGTTAGTGATGAATCAGCCAGCCCGTCGCTATAAACTAGCGACTCCCGGCCGAGCACAGCGACTACTAGCGGGTGCTCTGTACTAGCGACTCATGGGCGAGCACAGCGACTACTAGTGGGCGCTCTGTACTAGCGAGCCATGGCCGAGCACAGTGACTACTAGCGGGCGCTCTGAAGTCCGCTCTACAGACGCTCATCTGTCGCTACCTGGCGTTAGTGATGAATCAGCCTGTTTGTCTTTTTTGCCTAATAAAGTGCATATACTTTTACACAGTTATAGGGTAGTGCGATTGTCAGTCTCTGGTGGCAGCCTTCTTTGGGGGTTTAAGTGCCCCCCTCCCCCCTATTGGTAGGTTCATTCATGTAAACAGAATAATGCAACACGATTGTGTGTATTTCGTCCGATGTTTATTTCAAGACATTATCTCACAGTATAACAGATATAAGAAATATAACAGATATAACCATATAACAGATATAACCATATAACAGATATAACTGTATAACAGATATAACATTTATAACAGTATAACAGATATAACAGTTAAAACAGTATAACAGATATAACCATATAACAGTATAACAGATATAACAGTATAACAGATATAACACTATAACAGATATAAAAGATATAACAGTTATAACAGTATAACAGATATAACTGTATAACAGATATAACTGTATAACAGATATAACAGATATAACACTATAACAGATATAACAGTTAAAACAGTATAACAGATATAACCATATAACAGATATAACCATATAACAGATATAACCATATAACAGTATAACAGATATAACCATATAACAGATATAACCATATAACAGTATAACAGATATAACTGTATAACAGATATAACAGTATAACAGATATAACACTATAACAGATATAAAAGATATAACAGTTAAAACAGTATAACAGATATAACTGTATAACAGACCACACAGTGCTCTATAAATCACATTTCCTTCTTACATCCCCCTGGTGAGAGTTACATTGTGTCCCCTTGTTACAGCCAAGAAGCAGCTGATGTATCATAACTGTTTTAAAGATGAAATATAACCGCGCTGATATTTCTTAAAATTATTAAATTATTGAATTATTATTGCTCAACGTGTGTTAATCCTTTACCCCTATGGATCCCAAATGCACATATTATTCCAAAAACACAGAGCAATCCATGATAAAACAACACACTGTAGGTCAGCTTTAACCCTTAAAACATTATATAACAAAGTCCAAGCTTCTGGGGCGGTTCCCCAATCTGAGAGGATTTTAGTGACCTTCTATCACAGGAATTCCACCACGTGTGTATAACAGCAAATTGCTGATGAGAATCTGGCGCCCACCACCTCCTTCAAAATACTCTTACCAAATAATAATAAGCTTTAGCGCCTTATTAAAGATCCTCCATGTTTTATTCCTCTCTTATTGGACAGGAGAGCCGGTTAAGTATTCTGGTTCCCGCTTTAACAGGTGGAGGTGTGCTTGAATGCCTTATTAGATCCTCAATATTCCATTCCTCTCTTGTTATTAACAGAGCGATATAATATTCTTATCCCCACTTTGGCTTTTAAAATTGTCCCAGATTGGACAAACCACATAGAAAGGAAAAACCAAATAGAGAAATCGAGCGTAATATCGTTTTAATCATGTGCACCGGTTAAGTTAAAAATGCACTCACATAAAAACAATGTGTATCAAGTATTTAGGAGACGCCAGGCAAGATTCTCACCAAACCCTCAATGTGTCCAGGCCGATTGATGTTGGCCTGTAACCAAGTACAAGGTCCTGAGAAGTGGCTATTACACAGTCTATCTCGTAAATTTGGAGCCTTCTGTGCCACTACCCGAGGACCCATTCTGATCCATCTAGCTAAATAGGGATCGCTCTTAAGTATCCCCCAGTGTTTGCGCAATAGATTTTGTACCGCTCCCCATTGGTTGTTAAATCGGGAAACGTATCTTACCTCTGGTTCGGATTTGTCCCTCTTTTTGGGCATCAATAGAGAGTCTCTTGGAGTCCGCTTTGCCCTTTTCAGAGCCCGCCTGACCACTGATTCTGGATACCCCCGGTTCTTAAAGCGGCTGGACAGTACCAAGGACTGTTGCAAGAAATCCTCCTCCGAGGAGCAATTCCGTTTTAGCCTTAGGAATTGTCCCACCGGAATGCCTTCTTTTAATTTTTTACCATGAAAACTGTTATAGCGTAGAAGGCTATTGACTGCGGTTGGCTTTGTCATCAAATAGCCGTTATCATGTTTCGAGATCGTCCAAGTCCAAGAAATCAACTTTATGCTTTATCCATCCAAGTGTACACAGCCGGCAGACAGCGTCCCCCCTCCTTATACGAGCCCACGCGTTCCGAGACGTGTGTCTCTTTCTCAAGGCAGGATATAGAATGTAGAGATGCGGGGCCACCAGGTAGTACTCCACTGACCCGTTCCGCCAGTCCCGCGCAGCACGTATGCGGTAGTGGCCGCGCTGGTGTCTCCCAACCGCAGTGGGAGACAGCACAGCGCCGCTCCCTCTGCGTGTGTGTTTGGACGCACTTCCGCGCTCCACCTTGGAGCGCGATTGACGTCATTTCCCCCTGGCCAGGCGTGACGCGTTTCCGGCCGGAGCGGGCGGTTTACCACTCAGCGCGGCGGGGGAACGTGGGGTAGGTGGGTATAAAAATGGCTCCAACAGCATCCTCAGTTATATATCCTGCCTTGAGAAAGAGACACACGTCTCGGAACGCGTGGGCTCGTATAAGGAGGGGGGACGCTGTCTGCCGGCTGTGTACACTTGGATGGATAAGTAATTGTCTTTTTGCACTATTTTTGCTACTGATTTGTGTGCTGTACTGTTTTAATGCTAAAACTACTATTCTTATTTGCACCCATTTGCTCACTATGAATTGATGTACTATTGGGACAAGCACATAGCACTTTATTAGATAGAGAAGGTATAGTTTGTAAGATTTTTTTAAGTTTTGAATTGCACCTTATATCATTTAGACTTATGATGGCAGTAAGGCTCAGCAGCGCCCCCTCCTGGCAGATGAGATTTTAGCATGTCTTGTATGTTTTTTAATGATGTGCCTGTGATGTAATTAGCTATGTTTTAGAATTTATAAATCAATACAATTATTCATTTACCATATATTCGGTGTTGTGCAGTTATAAGACTCTGTTAAGTTCTCAATGGGGAGTTTCTCCAGTGAGGCATCTCCCGCCCTTTAGCTTATTATTATCTGGTAAGAGTATTTTGAAGGAGGTGGTGGGCGCCAGATTCTAATCAGCAATTTGCTGTTATACACACGTGGTGGAATCCCTGTGATAGAAGGTCACTAAAATCCTCGGCCTTAGAGGATCCTCTCAGATTGGGGAACCGCCCCAGAAGCTTGGACTTTTTTATATAATGTTTTAAGAGTTAAAGCTGACCTAAACTGTGTTGTTTTATCATGGATTGCTCTGTGTTTTTGTAATAATCGATGTATCATAACTGTTTCTATTGTAATCCACTGTGATACATTGTAAAGGAGTCAGGAGACTGCTGTCGAAATGTGGCTGCTGCAGAGTTGCGGCTGGCGGGCCGCACAAGTGCTGTGGGATCACCAGGGTGCTGAGCATATCAGGTGAGCAGCAGGGTTTCACACAAATTAGGGTGCCCCAAGCCAAACAGTGACACAGCCCTGGAGTCTTTTAGGCTCTGGTACCGAACCCAAAACTCTTAAAGTGGAGCAAACTCCAGGATCCCTTCAGGATGTCCCCGCTGTGTGAAAGCCCTGGATTTCCCAATACTTAAAGTGGACCAAAACCCAGCTTCCCGGGCCGATCGATTGCCCCCCCCCCGGGGCACCCCATCTAACTACCCAAGTACCTACCTCTCACAGTCTCTGCGGTGGAAAGTTGTCTTTCATACAGGACCCGGAAAGTTAAGGTCAACCCACAGGGCCACTACCTTACACTGAGGCTGACACTACTTACCTACCTACCTCTTGCAGTCTCTGGGGTGGCAAGTTGTCATATAGAAGACCAAAAATTTAAACCACAGGGCCTCCTGGAGCAGACCATAACCCAAATTGGTGGAGGACCCCTTTGCAGGGCAAGTGGTAGAGGCCCCGGAGTGCGTGCCCCTTGTGTCCTTATCATAATCCTGCCCTGGCCAGGGCAGTTTCTAGGAATAATTGTGCTCAGTGCAGTAAGGAAAAAAATTCTGCCCCCTCCTCACCCATCCTATGGGTGCTGTCCCATAATGGTAAGCCCAATATTGGAGGGTGAGGGGCCTGAGCACCCTTTAGGAACCTGGTGGTATAAAGAATTGTATTGTATTACACAGGAGTGTTATTCACACTACATATACACTTACCCAGATACCCCGGCTGTCACAGGCCTCAGAGGCTCAGAGAGACTGCTGCTGCTGCTGTTACCCCTCTACTGGCTGACAAAGGTTTTTAGGCACTCAGAGAGACTGCTGCTGCTGCTGTTATCCCTTTCCACTGTCTTTCACAGGTTATAGGTCCTCTGAGAGACTGCTGCTGCTTTTACACACCCTCCACTGGTTGTCACAGGTCCTTAGGCACTCAGAGAGACTACTGATACCCCTGCTACCCACTTACACTGGCTTTTTCAGGTCTTAGACACTAAGAGAGACTGCTGCTGCTGTTATCCCCTTCCACTGTCTTTCACAGGCCTTTGGGCACTAAGAGAGACTGCTGCTGCTGTTTTCCCCTTCCACTGCCTTTCACAGGTCCTTAGGCACTTAGAGAGACTGCTGATACTGTTATCCACCCTTCATAGGCTGTCTCAAGCCTTTAGGCACTAAAAGAGACTGCTGCTGTTACCCCTCTTCACTGTCTTTCACAGGTCATAGGTCCTCTGAGAGACTGCTGCTGCTTTTACTCACCCTACACTGGTAGTCACAGGTCCTTAGGCTTTCAGAGAGACTGCTGCTGCTGTTATCCCCTTCCACTGTCTTTCACAGGTCCTTAGGCACTTAGAGAGACTGCTGATGCTGTTACACAACCTCCGCTGGTTGTCACATGTCTTTAGGCACTCAGAGAGACTGCTAATTCCTCTGCTAACCACTTACACTGGCTTTCACATGTCTTAGGCACTAAGAGAGACTGCTGCTGCTGTTACCCCTCTCCACTGGCTGTCCCCAGCATTTAGGCACTAAGAGAGACTGCTGCTGCTGTTACCCCTCTCCACTGTCTTTCACATGTCTTAGGTGCTCAGAGAGACTGCCGATGCTTTTACTCTCCCTCCGCTGGTTGTCACAGGTCCTTAGGCACTCAGAGAGACTGCTGACTGTTATCCACCCTTCATAGGCTGTCTCAAGCCTTTAGGCACTAAAAGAGACTGCTGCTGCTGTTACCCCTCGTCACTGTCTTTTACTGGTCATAGGTCCTCAGAGAAACTGCTGCTGCATTTAATCACCCTCCACTGGTTGTCACAGGCCTTTAGGCAAACTGCTGATGCCCCTGCTATCCACTTACACTGGCTTTCACAGGTCTTAGGCACTAAGAGAGACTGCTGCTGCTGCTGTTACCCCCTTCCACTGTCTTTCACAGGCCTTTAGGGGCTGATTTAGACTGCTGCTGCTGGGGCTGCAGTGTGTTTCTGTACCCTGATGGCCACCTCTCGGATGACGCGAGGCGAATGCTCTTCCACGGCTAGGAGGGGTCACTGGTTGAGGACCCCTTTGATGACTAGGGGGGGCAGGTGGAGGAGGCCCTCAATAAACCCTAATAGGTGTCCCTATGAAATAAAACCCTGGAAAGAGATATATCATGTCCTAATCAGGGATGAACTCAAGTGGAAGTAGAGACCCAGGGTTGTACATAGACTCTGGGGTGATTCTGGGGCTGCCCTGGGCTGAGGGCTCCCCTGGTCAGTTCCTGTGGTCCCTTAGTTGGTTCCCGCAGTCCTCTGGTCAGGGGTGATTCTGGGGCTGCCCTGGGCTGAGGGCTCCCCTGGTCAGTTCCTGTGGTCCCCTAGTTGGTTCCCGCAGTCCTCTGGTCAGGAGTGATTCTGGGGCTGCCCTGGGCTGAGGGCTCCCCTGGTCAGTTCCTGTGGTCCCCTAGTTGGTTCCCGCAGTCCTCTGGACAGGGGTGATTCTGGGGCTGCCCTGGGCTGAGGGCTCCCGTGGTCAGTTCCTGTGGCCCCCTAGTTGGTCCCCGCAGTCCTCCGGTCAGGGGTGATTCTGGGGCTGCCCTGGGCTGAGGGCTCCCCTGGTCAGTTCCTGTGGTCCCTTAGTTGGTTCCCGCAGTCCTCTGGTCAGGGGTGATTCTGGGGCTGCCCTGGGGTGAGGGTTCCCCTGGTCAGTTCCTGTGGTCCCTTAGTTGGTTCTCGCAGTCCTCTGGTCAGGGGTGATTCTGGGGCTGCCCTGGGCTGAGGGCTCCCCTGGTCAGTTCCTGTGGTCCTCTAGTTGGTTCCCGCAGTCCTCTGGTCAGGGGTGATTCTGGGGCTGCCCTGGGCTGAGGGCTCCCCTGGTCAGTTCCTGTGGTCCCCTAGTTGGTTCCCGCAGTCCTCTGGTCAGGGGTGATTCTGGGGCTGCCCTGGGCTGAGGGCTCCCCTGGTCAGTTCCTGTGGTCCCCTAGTTGGTTCCTGCAGTCCTCTGGTCAGGGGTGATTCTGGGGCTGCCCTGGGGTGAGGGCTCCCCTGGTCAGTTCCTGTGGCCCCCAAGTTGGTTCCCGCAGTCCTCCGGTCAGGGGTGATTCTGGGGCTGCCCTGGGCTGAGGGCTCCCCTGGTCAGTTCCTGTGGTCCTCTAGTTGGTTCCCGCAGTCCTCTGGTCAGGGGTGATTCTGGGGCTGCCCTGGGCTGAGGGCTCCCCTGGTCAGTTCCTGTGGTCCCTTAGTTGGTTCCCGCAGTCCTCTGGTCAGGGGTGATTCTGGGGCTGCCCTGGGCTGAGGGCTCCCCTGGTCAGTTCCTGTGGTCCCCTAGTGGGCTCCCCTGGTCAGTTCCTGTGGTCCCTTAGTTGGTTCCCACAGTCCTCTGGTCAGGGGTGATTCTGGGGCTGCCCTGGGCTGAGGGCTCCCCTGGTCAGTTCCTGTGGTCCCTTAGTTGGTTCCCGCAGTCCTCTGGTCAGGGGTGATTCTGGGGCTGCCCTGGGCTGAGGGCTCCCCTGGTCAGTTCCTGTGGTCCCCTAGTGGGCTCCCCTGGTCAGTTCCTGTGGTCCCTTAGTTGGTTCCCGCAGTCCTCTGGTCAGGGGTGATTCTGGGGCTGCCCTGGGCTGAGGGCTCCCCTGGTCAGTTCCTGTGGTCCCCTAGTTGGTTCCCACAGTCCTCTGGTCAGGGGTGATTCTGGGGCTGCCCTGGGCTGAGGGCTCCCCTGGTCAGTTCCTGTGGTCCCCAAGTTGGTTCCCGCAGTCCTCCGGTCAGGGGTGATTCTGGGGCTGCCCTGGGCTCAGGGCTCCCCTGGTCAGTTCCTGTGGTCCCCTAGTTGGTTCCCGCAGTCCTCTGGTCAGGGGTGATTCTGGGGCTGCCCTGGGCTGAGGCTCCCCTGGTCAGTTCCTGTGGTCCCCTAGTTTGTTCCCGCAGTCCTCCGGTCAGGGGTGATTCTGGGGCTGCTCTGGGCTGAGGGCTCCCCTGGTCAGTTCCTGTGGTCCCCTAGTTGGTTCCCGCAGTCCTCCGGTCAGGGGTGATTCTGGGGCTGCCCTGGGCTGAGGGCTCCCCTGGTCAGTTCCTGTGGTCCCCTAGTTGGTTCCCGCAGTCCTCCGGTCAGGGGTGATTCTGGGGCTGCCCTGGGCTGAGGGCTCCCCTGGTCAGTTCCTGTGGTCCCCTAGTTGGTTCCCGCAGTCCTCTGGTCAGGGGTGATTCTGGGGCTGCCCTGGGCTGAGGGCTCCCCTGGTCAGTTTCTGTGGTCCCCTAGTTGGTTCCCGCAGTCCTCCGGTCAGCGGTGATTCTGGGGCTCCCCTGGTCAGTTGCTGTGGTCCCGTAGTTGGTTCCCGCAGTCCTCTGGTCGGTTCCCCTGGTCCCCCCGTCAGTACACTCTGATTGGCAGCATGGGTCCCATCCCCTCTCATTGCGGGCCCCCAATAAACCCTAATAGGTGTCCCTATGTAATAAAACCCTGAGAAGAGGTATATTATGACCTCATCAGGGATGAACTCAAGTGGAAGTAGAGACCCAGGGTTGTACATAGACTCTGGGGTGATTCTGGGGCTGCCCTGGGCTGAGGGCTCCCCTGGTCAGTTCCTGTGGTCCCCTAGTTGGTTCCCGCAGTCCTCTGGTGAGGGGTGATTCTGGGGCTGCCCTGGGCTGGGGCTCCCCTGAGCAGCTCCTGTGGTCCCCTAGTTGGTTCCCGCAGTCCTCCGGTCAGGGGTGATTCTGGGGCTGCCCGGGGCTGAGGACTCTTCCCCGGTCAGTCCCTGTGGTCCCCTAGTTGGTTCCCATGGTCCTCTGATCGGTTCCTCTGGTCCCCCGGTCACTACCCTCTGATTGGCAGCATGGGGAAATTAACGAAGGGCTGCAGGTCCCATGCCCTCCCATTGCCGGTCACACTCTGCTGGGTAAAATGGCCCCAAAACGCCAAAGACTTGGCTGTAATTTTGTTCGGTTCAGCTTGAATCCAACTTCAAGAAAAAGTCGAGTCCGCTCATCTCTAGTCTGGAAGTCTCAAAGACTCTAGGGCGTGGGGGGCTCCCCCAGTGGGGTATCCCGAATTGCGATGCCCCAGGGGGCGCGTAGTGATCTGGCCTTGGAGTCTTTCAGACTCCAGGGCCAACTTTGGAGGCATTTTAAAGTTCTATAAAATAATTTCGCTGCCTTGAGAAAAGGGCTGTAAGCCCTGAAACGTGGGCTGTATTGAGCGATCACTGCTCTGCTTGTCAGTGTGACATCCAATGGCCTAATTTATGTCACGATTTTCCCTCTTCCCCAACATTCCTACAAATATCCTATAACAAAATATACAGAATTCTTCAAAAACTTTCTGGGCACAGGGGCAATAAATCCTTATCTAGAAACAGAAAACACCACTGATAAGGAAAGGTGGGAGTGGAAACTTGGAGTAAAAAGTAACTAAAAGGGTGACTACAAATAATTTGCTCCCAGACTAATAAAATATCAGCCTGGCCCCAGCACCCACCTGAAGGGGGAGGGATCTGTCTTCCAGCCCCTTAGAATCTAGGTTAAATCCAGGGGGAGAACCTGTTTTCAGGGTCACATACAGAGGGTCCGATCCTTGATCGTGGTGTGTCTGACCCACTGCTCCTCCAACCCTCAGAAGCTGAAGACTTTGCATCCCTTTATGAGGTGCAGGATTTTCAGTGTTTTCTCCCCTTTTATTTTCTAACTGTTTTCCTGCACATTTGTTTATTGTCTTTTTTTTTTTTGTTTATTATTTGTATTTTTGTCTTTTTATTTTTTATTAAAATGTTCCACCTAAGCGCAGGCCAAGCTTTTGGGCATTTAGAAATCCTCTAACCTGGTTCACTAGGAGCTCTAAAAACTACCCTGGTTTCTGAAGATTGTATGACCGCTCGTAAATGTGTATTAACCCCATAGACTGTATGACCGCTCGTAAATGTGTATTAACCCCATAGACTGTATGACCGCTCGTAAATGTGTATTAACCCCATAGACTGTATGATCGCTCGTAACTGTGTATTAACCCCATAGACTGTATGGTCCCTGGTAACTGTGTATTAACCCCATAGACTGTATGATCGCTCGTAACTGTGTATTAACCCCATAGACTGTATGATCGCTGGCAACTGTGTATAAACCCCATAGACTGTATGATCGCTGGCAACTATGTATTAACCCAATAGACTGTATGATCGCTGGTAACTGTGTATTAACCCCATAGACTGTATGATCGCTGGTCACTGTGTATTAACCCCATAGACTGTATGATCGCTGGCAACTATGTATTAACCCCATAGACTGTATGATCGCTGGTAACAGTGTATAAACCCCATAGACTGTATGATCGCTGGCAACTATGTATTAACCCCATAGACTGTATGATCGACAAGCAGAGCCCGCCCGCCGCCGCCTCCCGCGCGTCCCTCTTACAGGGAGCGCACCCTGCTGGAGGGACGCGCGGGAGGCAGTGGAACGTGGAAAAGGTAGGATTGTGGGCTTCCTGGGGGGTTTCACCCCGCGGGATATCCCGATTTCGGATGCCCCGCGTGGAGGGATCCCCCCTGGGTGTTGGTCGGCTTTAAGGAGCAGTTGCAGAGTGGTGATGAAGACCTCCCACAAGAGGTAAGTGGCAAGCTTGTTGATGGGCACCTCCAGCACGCGGGAACCACAACCTCTCCGGGAGTGACAAAAGCCTGGCCCAGGGTTACCCCCTTTTAAGGGATCCTTTCACTCCCTTCTGTGGAATGGATTGTCCCACTGTTCTGGAGCTTGTTTTAGCCCCTCAAACCCTTTAAGGGTTATAACTTTGAGTAGGGGGGGTCATATGGATTTGGATACAGCACCAAAAGATTGGGCTGGATGCCGGGCATCCGATGAGTCTAAAGAGGGGTCCCTAAATGGGTCAGAACCTTAGATCTCCATTTTTCTAGTTTTCCTATGTTGCAGGGCCCAGAGAAACCTACCTCTACGTGCGGTTTTGTGAGCCGGTTCTGGTTCTGTACCTGGCTTGGTGCTGGAACACATGGTGGCGCAGCTATGGTGCGATTTGTATTGATACCACTGGTCTGCGGCTCTCATCTTTTGATGAGCAAGGGGTCATACCGCTCATTGGAGCCTTGTCAGGCTGGAGGTGTGAGAGAATCAGCAGGGAGTCTGTGATCTGGCCTGCTTAACCCATAAATGCTAATTCATCTTCCTGGGGAGATAAGAACCTGTGCATATTTATGACTAGGAAGCCTTAACAGGGGGAAATAAAGGGGACCTTCGGACTTGTATCTGTGGGTTTTCCACATTTAAACTGGATCGTTCCTTCACACATGGTAAACCTTTTACCTACATACAGGTAGTCCTCGGGTTACGACGGTCTCGAGTTACGTCGTTTCGTGGTTACGACGCTTTATGCGGTGTCTCATTCTGACTTACGCGGTTTTGCGTCGTAAGTCAAACTGTACGTGCGCCGGAAGTCATAGAGTACTGCACACTGTACATGAGAAAAACGAGTCTCCTGCACGCCATAACACCCTTCATTATGGCTCCCAAACGAAAGGTAGTCTCATCTGATACCAGTGCATCAAAGAAAAGGAAGGCCATCACCATGGATAGGTGTTTGGATAGGCTAAGTGTTTGCAGTACTGTACTGTTATTATGGTACAGTACTGTATGAACGTATGATCCGACATACGTCGAAATTCGGTTTACGACGGCGCGTAAGAACGGATCAATGTCGTAAGTCGAGGACTACCTGTATAGAGATTTTTTGCATATGGATAGACGGTACTTGTCACAGAACATCTTAGGTGTATTTTAATTCTCTATGTGTGTATGTTGGGGTAATACATATGTGTGTGTGTGTATAAATATATAAATATATCTATATATACACTTTAGCTGACCTGCCTGTAAACCCCTCATTTCTTTTCTCCCCCCTCCCACTTGGATTTCCTAGTTATCTAACCCTCACATGCCAGGTCATTGCTGATAGCCATCTCCTCTTCACATCCTTTCCCCCCTCACACCTAGTAATCAAACCACTTGGAAAAGCCAAATAAACAAATTGCAAATAGATCCCAGCTAGGTCCCTCATGCTTGTCACCCCCTCCCTTGGAATGTGGTCAGTTGGTATCGTATAGCAGAAATGGGAGGGGTGGGGAGGACCGCTGTTCTGGGGCTATAAGCATGGCTGGGAAGAATGGCCAGGGACATCTGACCATCAAGATTGACACACGCTGGCTTTTAACATCCAAGCAGAACAAGACCAGAAAGCGTGTAAGGACTTTATTTGATCGGACCACAAGCCCAGACAGACACCTAAGTATTTTGCCATTTTTTTTATATCACTTGCTATTTATCTTATTTACCATGTTTTATAGTTAATTCTGCTGTTAGCACCTTGCATCGTGTTTCTTGTTGTTTTGTGTTTTCTGTTTGTTAAAGTAAATTCTAAAAATACAGCAGAGGTTCACTTATGCTTTTAATTAAGGATATAAAAAGGCTCACGCTATTCTGAAGAGCCTGGCTACCTTACTTGCCTAGGACGCTCGATCGCCCCCTGCCTGGAAGTGGTTGTGGGTCGATCGATACGTTTGATCTGATTGTATTGTGTGTGGCCTGTATTATATAATAAAGTTGAGCACTGGTTGTGCTCTGGTGGCAGCAGTTTATAGCCACGTGTGTTGCCAATTGAAGAATTGGGGAACGATTGGCCGGTCTGATCAGAAGACGAAGAATAGGTCTGATCAACCCGTGCAATCGTCACAGTACTGTTCACATATTGTTCATTTTTCTAGTCATTAAGGGGCACCCTTCTCCTGAGGATCCACATTGAACGGAGATTGAAATACCTATTGTATCCTTTTCTAACCATTGTTAGGATTATTTTATGTGTAGTGTATTAGACATTTAATACACTGCAATACATTTGAATTTGCAATTTAAATATTTTATTGTGGTGTGTATCCTTCACTATTGTGTTTACTAGATACTTATGCAGGGCTTAGTGTGGTGGAAGCCCTGGTTGAGATTGCACCCATAATTCTTAAACTACTAGGTGTGCCAACTACTTTCTAATAAAATAAATTCCACAATTTTGTCTTTTGAATTTTACCACTAAGAAAGTCCAATTATTCATTAAAGAAAAAGATTTAATTTATTCAGATGTGACCCCCTTTAATCATAAGTTCTCCAGGTCCTCCACATAAGGGTGCTCGGGGTCCACATCATCCTTTGGTATCAGCTTCCCATCCAGGACAAAGCCAAACGTGTCTCTGAGGAGATCAGGGATCTCGTCCTCGGTGAGGTCTCGGGAGGTCTTCACGATGCCGCCATCTTCCAGGAACTCCATACTGATCAGTTTAAAGCCGATATAAACCAGCTTGTTGCGCGGGAACTGCTGGAGACACAGGGACTTTTGGACCAGTAATGAGCGTGGCGAGGTCTGATGGTATACACACATCTCCCTGAAGTCCTCGTATTTCCGCTCTTCAAGGGTGAACTTATGCATGTCCCTCCAGAGGTCATCCTTTCTCTTATACAAGCACCATTCTTCTCCCTCCGTGCATAACCGGTATTCTCCGTAGAGATGCTTTTCCGTGGCTCCCTCCTCCAGGGGAAGTAGAGGAATTAAGTCTGCGCCATAGGCAACATCGCAAAGCCATTGTCTTCCCTCCAACTTCACCGCCTGCATCATGTGGTCTAACGGAGGTCCATACACCCCGGTGAAAACGTTCTTCACCCTGGCAGACAGGATCTTAGTCTGGAAGCCCAGTTCCTGCAGTGCCCACCAGAAGAGACCATTCTGTTCATAGCAGAAGCCTCCTCTTCTCCTCACCACTATCTTCTGGAAGATCCAAGGAATGTCTAGATGGATCTTCTCTCCTATGTGCGTGCTAAGACACTCAAAGGGGATGGAGAGCACGTGTTGGCGGTGCAGCTCCCGCAAAGCTTGAAGAGAGGGTGTGAAGGTGTCCCGGGACAGTTCTGGTAAACCGATCCTCTGGAAGTAAGCCTTCAGGTCCATGGTGGAGGAGGGAGCCATGTGAGGCCTTGCGGAGCTGCGCTTTTTTATTTCTCAGCTTTTAGTATCGTTCCGTTGTCGTAGACTCTTCGATCTTAGCTAAGAAAAGAGGAAATTGGTTAAGCAAAGTTTCTACCAATCACACAACAAGCGTCAGTGTAAAGATATTTCACCTCCACCCCAACAAAAAGCTGGCAAAGGCCTCATAAAAAACAAAATGAAGATCTCCGCTTGTGTCTTTAGTAACCAATTGGGAAAAAAATTCCAGTTTAAATGTATAGAAACCAACAGATATAAGTCCAAGTTCCCCTTTAAAATTCTCTGTCCCTAGCAAATGTCACCCTTTATTTTCGCCTGTAGCATTAAGGCTTTCTAGTCATAAACCCAGGAAAATTAGCATCTGTGAGCCAAGCGCAGATCACAGACTCCCTGCAGATTCTCTCACACCACTGGTCTGAAAAGGCCCCGATCTGCCTGAGACAAAAGTGACCCCTGGCTGTGAGCTTCCTCACATTAACACATTAACAAGCACCTGTGCTTAAAAAGGACATATCAGAAATGGAGCACGTTCAAAGGAGAGCAACTAAAGTCATAAAAGAAGTGCGGGGACTATAGGACACACAAAGATTGTCACAGTTAGGTTTATTGAGTTTAGAAAAAAGACGCCTGAGAGGTGATCTAATAACTATGTATAAATATATTTGGGGTCAATACAAATCTATTTATACCCGGAGTGCCATCATAACCCGAGGGCATCCACTAAGGTTAGAGGAAAGGTGCTTTCTCCACCGACATAGGAGGGGATTCTTCTCTGTAAGAGCAGTGAGACTATGAAACTCGCTGCCAGAGGAGGTAGTAATGATGGATACAGTAAAAACATTCAAAAGTGGCCTTGATGCCTTCCTGGCATGTAATAACATTACCAGCTATGGCTGCTAGACCACTGGAAGGAGATCTATAGTGGCCGGGATGCCCTCCTTGCATGTAATAACATTACCAGCTATGGCTACTAGACCACTGGAAGGAGATCTATAGTGGCCGGGATGCCCTCCATGCATGTAATAACATTACCAGCTATGGCTACTAGACCACTGGAAGGAGATCTATAGTGGCCGGGATGCCCTCCGTGCATGCAATAACATTACCAGCTATGGCTACTAGACCACTGGAAGGAGATCTATAGTGGCCGGGATGCCCTCCTTGCATGTAATAACATTACCAGCTATGGCTACTAGACCACTGGAAGGAGATCTATAGTGGCCGGGATGCCCTCCTTACATGTAATAACATTACCAGCTATGGCTACTAGACCACTGGAAGGAGATCTATAGTGGCCGGGATGCCTTCCGTGCATGTAATAACATTACCAGCTATGGCTACTAGACCACTGGAAGGAGATCTATAGTGGTCGGGATGCCCTCCTTACATGTAATAACATTACCAGCTATGGCTACTAGACCACTGGAAGGAGATCTATAGTGGCCGGGATGCCCTCTGTGCATGTAATAACATTACCAGCCTATGGCTACTAGACCACTGGAAGGAGATCTATAGTGGCCGGGATGCCCCCCGTGCATGTAATAACATTACCAGCTATGGCTACTAGACCACTGGAAGGAGATCTATAGTGGCCGGGATGCCCCCCGTGCATGTAATAACATTACCAGCTATGGCTACTAGACCACTGGAAGGAGATCTATAGTGGCCGGGATGCCCCCCGTGCATGTAATAACATTACCAGCTATGGCTACTAGACCGCTGGAAGGAGATCTATAGTGGCCGGGATGCCCTCCGTGCATGTAATAACATTACCAGCTATGGCTACTAGACCACTGGAAGGAGATCTATAGTGGCCGGGATGCCCTCCTTACATGTAATAACATTACCAGCTATGGCTACTAGACCACTGGAAGGAGATCTATAGTGGCCGGGATGCCCTCCGTGCATGTAATAACATTACCAGCTATGGCTACTAGACCACTGGAAGGAGATCTATAGTGGCCGGGATGCCTTCCTTGCATGTAATAACATTACCAGCTATGGCTACTAGACCACTGGAAGGAGATCTATAGTGGCCGGGATGCCTTCCTTGCATGTAATAACATTACCAGCTATGGCTACTAGACCACTGGAAGGAGATCTATAGTGGCCGGGATGCCCTTCTTGCATGTAATAACATTACCAGCTATGGCTACTAGACCACTGGAAGGAGATCTATAGTGGCCGGGATGCCCTTCTTGCATGTAATAACATTACCAGCTATGGCTACTAGACCACTGGAAGGAGATCTATAGTGGCCGGGATGCCCTCTGTGCATGTAATAACATTACCAGCTATGGCTACTAGACCACTGGAAGGAGATCTATAGTGGCCGGGATGCCCCCCGTGCATGTAATAACATTACCAGCTATGGCTACTAGACCACTGGAAGGAGATCTATAGTGGCCGGGATGCCTTCCTTGCATGTAATAACATTACCAGCTATGGCTACTAGACCACTGGAAGGAGATCTATAGTGGCCGGGATGCCCTCCGTGCATGTAATAACATTACCAACTATGGCTACTAGACCACTGGAAGGAGATCTATAGTGGCCGGGATGCCCTCCTTACATGTAATAACATTACCAGCTATGGCTACTAGACCACTGGAAGGAGATCTATAGTGGCCGGGATGCCCTCCGTGCATGTAATAACATTACCAGCTATGGCTACTAGACCACTGGAAGGAGATCTATAGTGGCCGGGATGCCCCCCGTGCATGTAATAACATTACCAGCTATGGCTACTAGACCACTGGAAGGAGATCTATAGTGGCCGGGATGCCCTCCGTGCATGTAATAACATTACCAGCTATGGCTACTAGACCACTGGAAGGAGATCTATAGTGGCCGGGATGCCCTCTGTGCATGTAATACCATTACCAGCTATGGCTACTAGACCACTGGAAGGAGATCTATAGTGGCCGGGATGCCCCCCGTGCATGTAATAACATTACCAACTATGGCTACTAGACCACTGGAAGGAGATCTATAGTGGCCGGGATGCCCTCTGTGCATGTAATAACATTACCAGCTGTCATGAATCAAGGAGGTTTTATGCCTTAATCCAGACCGGATTTTGATTGTACTACAAACAATCGTTACACACAGACGTTTTTGGGGACCTGGCCCTAATAGCCAGACACTACACACACACAGGTCTTTGGGCAAAGATCTCCCTTATGCAGTTAATATATCCAATCACCTAATAAGGTCCTAGGCCCGACTATACAGCAATAAAGTCACACTGGTAGCGATAGGCAAGCACACATACAATGTCTCTTCTAAAGGTTTAGAGGGTTAGCACACAGAAGGCCAAACAAAGATGTACAATAAAAATAACAGACATACAATATATGGCAATATGCTTATAATAACAGAGATCGTTACCTTTTGTGAAGATAATGTCTTGTTTGTGAGGGGTACACAGAGGTGATCATAACAGCCGGCTTATTGGAAGCAATCCCCTGGCATGTCATGTCTTCTGTCCCCAACTCTCCCATTTTTAAACTGATTATTGGGGCGGGCAGAATGCTGGATGCAGCCAATCATGTGTCCGGGGCGTTTCATTGCAAAAGTTATCATTTCTTTTCAAGAGAGTTGTGTATCACATGTCTGATTCACTGGTTTGTAGTAAATAGATGTTAATTACCACATGTGGAGGAGTGACTCCGCCAGGAAAACCTATTTAGCACATGGCTAGAAAGTGGCTTCTCATATGTAAATGGACCCTGTTGGTAACTGCAGACGAATGTGCTGTGAGCCTTGTAATTGACAAGTATTTATTTCATATCTCATCACAACAGTATATCAGATATAAAAGATATAACAGATATAACAACTATATATGTATTAGCCCCATAGACTGTATGATCGCTCGTAACTGTGTATTAACCCCATAGACTGTATGATCGCTCGTAACCGTGTATTAACCCCATAGACTGTATGATCGCTCATAACTGTGTATTAACACCATAGATTGTATGATCGCTCATAACTGTGTATTAACCCCATAGACTGTATGATCGCTCATAACTGTGTATTAACCCCATAGACTGTATGATCGCTGGTAACTGTGTATTAACCCCATAGACTGTATGATCGCTCGTAACCGTGTATTAACCCTATAGACTGTATGATCGCTCATAACTGTGTATTAACCCCATAGACTGTATGATCGCTGGTAACTGTGTATTAACCCCATAGACTGTATGATCGCTGGTAACTGTGTATTAACCCCATAGATTGTATGATCGCTGGTAACTGTGTATTAACCCCATAGACTGTATGATCGCTCATAACTGTGTATTAACCCTATAGACTGTATGATCGCTCATAACTGTGTATTAACCCCATAGACTGTATGATTGCTGGTAACTGTGTATTAACCCCATAGATTGTATGATCGCTCGTAACTGTGTATTAACCCCACAGATTGTATGATCGCTCGTAACTGTGTATTAACCCCATAGATTGTATGATCGCTCGTAACTGTGTATTAACCCCATAGATTGTATGATCGCTCGTAACTGTGTATTAACCCCATAGATTGTATGATTGCTCGTAACTGTGTATTAACCCCATAGATTATATGATCGCTCGTAACTGTGTATTAACCCCATAGATTGTATGATCGCTCGTAACTGTGTATTAACCCCATAGGCTGTATGATCGCTGGTAACTGTGTATTAACCCCATAGACTGTATGATCGCTGGTAACTGTGTATTAACCCCATAGACTGTATGATCGCTTGTAACTGTGTATTAACCCCATAGACTGTATGATCGCTCATAACTGTGTATTAACCCCATAGACTGTATGATCGCTCATAACTGTGTATTAACCCCATAGACTGTATGATCGCTTGTAACTGTGTATTAACCCCATAGACTGTATGATCGCTGGTAACTGTGTATTAACCCCATAGACTGTATGATCGCTGGTAACTGTGTATTAACCCCATAGACTGTATGATCGCTCATAACTGTGTATTAACCCCATAGACTGTATGATCGCTCATAACTGTGTATTAACCCCATAGACTGTATGATCGCTTGTAACTGTGTATTAACCCCATAGACTGTATGATCGCTGGTAACTGTGTATTAACCCCAAAGATTGTATGATCGCTCATAACTGTGTATTAACCCCATAGACTGTATGATCGCTGGTAACTGTGTATTAACCCCATAGATTGTATGATCGCTCATAACTGTGTATTAACCCCATAGACTGTATGATCGCTCATAACTGTGTATTAACCCCATAGACTGTATGATCGCTCATAACTGTGTATTAACCCCATAGACTGTATGATCGCTCATAACTGTGTATTAACCCCATAGACTGTATGATCGCTCATAACTGTGTATTAACCCCATAGACTGTATGATCGCTCATAACTGTGTATTAACCCCATAGACTGTATGATCGCTGGTAACTGTGTATTAACCCCATAGACTGTATGATCGCTGGTAACTGTGTATTAACCCCATAGACTGTATGATCGCTCATAACTGTGAATTAACCCCATAGACTGTATGATCGCTGGTAACTGTGTATTAACCCCATAGACTGTATGATCGCTCATAACTGTGAATTAACCCCATAGACTGTATGATCGCTCATAACTGTGTATTAACCCCATAGACTGTATGATCGCTTGTAACTGTGTATTAACCCCATAGACTGTATGATCGCTCATAACTGTGTATTAACCCCATAGACTGTATGATCGCTCATAACTGTGTATTAACCCCATAGACTGTATGATCGCTCATAACTGTGTATTAACCCCATAGACTGTATGATCGCTTGTAACTGTGTATTAACCCCATAGACTGTATGATCGCTCATAACTGTATATTAACCCCATAGACTGTATGATCGCTGGTAACTGTGTATTAACCCCATAGACTGTATGATCGCTGGTAACTGTGTATTAACCCCATAGACTGTATGATTGCTGGTAACTGTGTATTAACCCCATAGACTGTATGATCGCTGGTAACTGTGTATTAACCCCATAGACTGTATGATCGCTCATAACTCTGTATTAACCCCATAGACTGTATGATCGCTCATAACTGTGTATTAACCCCATAGACTGTATGATCGCTCATAACTGTATATTAACCCCATAGACTGTATGATCGCTCATAACTGTGTATTAACCCCATAGACTGTATGATCGCTGGTAACTGTGTATTAACCCCATAGACTGTATGATCGCTGGTAACTGTGTATTAACCCCATAGACTGTATGATCGCTGGTAACTGTGTATTAACCCCATAGACTGTATGATCGCTCGTAACTGTGTATTAACCCCATAGATTGTATGATCGCTGGTAACTGTGTATTAACCCCATAGACTGTATGATCGCTGGTAACTGTGTATTAACCCCATAGACTGTATGATCGCTCATAACTGTGTATTAACCCCATAGACTGTATGATCGCTCATAACTGTGTATTAACCCCATAGACTGTATGATCGCTCATAACTGTGTATTAACCCCATAGACTGTATGATCGCTCATAACTGTGTATTAACCCCATAGACTGTATGATCGCTCATAACTGTGTATTAACCCCATAGACTGTATGATCGCTCATAACTGTGTATTAACCCCATAGACTGTATGATCGCTCATAACTGTGTATTAACCCCATAGACTGTATGATCGCTCGTAACTGTGTATTAACCCCATAGACTGTATGATCGCTGGTAACTGTGTATTAACCCCATAGACTGTATGATCGCTGGTAACTGTGTATTAACCCCATAGACTGTATGATCGCTGGTAACTGTGTATTAACCCCATAGACTGTATGATCGCTGGTAACTGTGTATTAACCCCATAGACTGTATGATCGCTCATAACTGTGTATTAACCCCATAGACTGTATGATCGCTGGCAACTGTGTATTAACCCCATAGACTGTATGATCGCTGGTAACTGTGTATTAACCCCATAGACTGTATGATCGCTGGTAACTGTGTATTAACCCCATAGACTGTATGATCGCTGGTAACTGTGTATTAACCCCATAGACTGTATGATCGCTCATAACTGTGTATTAACCCCATAGACTGTATGATTGCTCATAACTGTGTATTAACCCCATAGACTGTATGATCGCTGGTAACTGTGTATTAACCCCATAGACTGTATGATCGCTCATAACTGTGTATTAACCCCATAGACTGTATGATCGCTGGTAACTGTGTATTAACCCCATAGACTGTATGATCGCTCGTAGCTGTGTATTAACCCCATAGACTGTATGATCGCTGGTAACTGTGTATTAATCCCATAGACTGTATGATCGCTGGTAACTGTGTATTAACCCCATAGACTGTATGATCGCTGGTAACTGTGTATTAACCCCATAGACTGTGTGATCGCTGGTAACTGTGTATTAACCCCATAGATTGTATGATCGCTGGTAACTGTGTATTAACCCCATAGACTGTATGATCGCTGGTAACTGTGTATTAACCCCATAGACTGTATGATCGCTCGTAACTGTGTATTAACCCCATAGACTGTATGATCGCTGGTAACTGTGTATTAACCCCATAGACTGTATGATCGCTGGTAACTGTGTATTAACCCCATAGACTGTATGATCGCTGGTAACTGTGTATTAACCCCATAGACTGTATGATCGCTGGTAACTGTGTATTAACCCCATAGACTGTATGATCGCTGGTAACTGTGTATTAACCCCATAGACTGTATGATCGCTCATAACTGTGTATTAACCCTATAGACTGTATGATCGCTCATAACTGTGTATTAACCCCATAGACTGTATGATCGCTCATAACTGTGTATTAACCCCATAGACTGTATGATCGCTGGTAACTGTGTATTAACCCCATAGACTGTATGATTGCTGGTAACTGTGTATTAACCCCATAGATTGTATGATCGCTCATAACTGTGTATTAACCCCATAGACTGTATGATCGCTGGTAACTGTGTATTAACCCCATAGACTGTATGATTGCTGGTAACTGTGTATTAACCCCATAGACTGTATGATCGCTCATAACTGTGTATTAACCCCATAGATTGTATGATCGCTGGTAACTGTGTATTAACCCCATAGACTGTATGATCGCTCATAACTGTGTATTAACCCCATAGACTGTATGATCGCTCATAACTGTGTATTAACCCCATAGACTGTATGATCGCTCATAACTGTGTATTAACCCCATAGACTGTATGATCGCTCATAACTGTGTATTAACCCCATAGACTGTATGATCGCTGGTAACTGTGTATTAACCCCATAGACTGTATGATCGCTCATAACTGTGTATTAACCCCATAGACTGTATGATCGCTGGTAACTGTGTATTAACCCCATAGACTGTATGATCGCTGGTAACTGTGTATTAACCCCATAGACTGTATGATCGCTCATAACTGTGTATTAACCCCATAGATTGTATGATCGCTCATAACTCTGTATTAACCCCATAGACTGTATGATCGCTCATAACTGTGTATTAACCCCATAGACTGTATGATCGCTCATAACTGTGTATTAACCCCATAGACTGTATGATCGCTGGTAACTGTGTATTAACCCCATAGACTCTATGATCGCTGGTAACTGTGTATTAACCCCATAGACTGTATGATCGCTCGTAACTGTGTATTAACCCCATAGACTGTATGATCGCTGGTAACTGTGTATTAACCCCATAGACTGTATGATCGCTGGTAACTGTGTATTAACCCCATAGATTGTATGATCGCTCATAACTGTGTATTAACCCCATAGACTGTATGATCGCTGGTAACTGTGTATTAACCCCATAGACTGTATGATCGCTCATAACTGTGTATTAACCCCATAGACTGTATGATCACTGGTAACTGTGTATTAACCCCATAGACTGTATGATCGCTGGTAACTGTGTATTAACCCCATAGATTGTATGATCGCTCATAACTGTGTATTAACCCCATAGACTGTATGATCACTGGTAACTGTGTATTAACCCCATAGACTGTATGATCGCTCATAACTGTGTATTAACCCCATAGACTGTATGATCGCTCATAACTGTGTATTAACCCCATAGACTGTATGATCACTGGTAACTGTGTATTAACCCCATAGACTGTATGATCACTGGTAACTGTGTATTAACCCCATAGACTGTATGATCGCTGGTAACTGTGTATTAACCCCATAGACTGTATGATCGCTGGTAACTGTGTATTAACCCCATAGACTGTATGATCGCTCATAACTGTGTATTAACCCCATAGACTGTATGATCGCTGGTAACTGTGTATTAACCCCATAGACTGTATGATCGGTCATAACTGTGTATTAACCCCATAGACTGTATGATCGCTGGTAACTGTGTATTAACCCCATAGATTGTATGATCGCTGGTAACTGTGTATTAACCCCATAGACTGTATGATCGCTGGTAACTGTGTATTAACCCCATAGACTGTATGATCGCTGGTAACTGTGTATTAACCCCATAGATTGTATGATCGCTGGTAACTGTGTAATAACCCCATAGACTGTATGATCGCTCATAACTGTGTATTAACCCCATAGACTGTATGATCGCTCATAACTGTGTATTAACCCCATAGACTGTATGATCGCTCATAACTGTGTATTAACCCCATAGACTGTATGATCGCTGGTAACTGTGTATAAACCCCATAGACTGTATGATCGCTGGTAACTGTGTATTAACCCCATAGATTGTATGATCGCTCGTAACTGTGTATTAACCCCATAGATTGTATGATCGCTCGTAACTGTGTATTAACCCCATAGATTGTATGATCGCTCGTAACTGTGTATTAACCCCATAGACTGTATGATCGCTGGTAACTGTGTATTAACCCCATAGACTGTATGATCGCTCATAACTGTGTATTAACCCCATAGACTGTATGATCGCTCATAACTGTGTATTAACCCCATAGACTGTATGATCGCTGGTAACTGTGTATTAACCCCATAGACTGTATGATCGCTGGTAACTGTGTATTAACCCCATAGACTGTATGATCGCTGGTAACTGTGTATTAACCCCATAGACTGTATGATCGCTCATAACTGTGTATTAACCCCATAGACTGTATGATCGCTCATAACTGTGTATTAACCCCATAGACTGTATGATCGCTCATAACTGTGTATTAACCCCATAGACTGTATGTCCGCTGGTAACTGTGTATTAACCCCATAGACTGTATGATCGCTCATAACTGTGTATTAACCCCATAGACTGTATGATCGCTCATAACTGTGTATTAACCCCATAGACTGTATGATCGCTGGTAACTGTGTATTAACCCCATAGACTGTATGATCGCTGGTAACTGTGTATTAACCCCATAGATTGTATGATCGCTGGTAACTGTGTATTAACCCCATAGACTGTATGATCGCTGGTAACTGTGTATTAACCCCATAGACTGTATGATCGCTGGTAACTGTGTATTAACCCCATAGACTGTATGATCGCTGGTAACTGTGTATTAACCCCATAGACTGTATGATCGCTCATAACTGTGTATTAACCCCATAGACTGTATGATCGCTCATAACTGTGTATTAACCCCATAGACTGTATGATCGCTGGTAACTGTGTATAAATCCCATAGACTGTATGTCCGCTGGTAACTGTGTATTAACCCCATAGACTGTATGATCGCTCATAACTGTGTATTAACCCCATAGACTGTATGATCGCTCATAACTGTGTATTAACCCCATAGACTGTATGATCGCTGGTAACTGTGTATTAACCCCATAGACTGTATGATCGCTGGTAACTGTGTATTAACCCCATAGACTGTATGATCGCTGGTAACTGTGTATTAACCCCATAGACTGTATGATCGCTGCTAACTGTGTATTAACCCCATAGACTGTATGATCGCTCATAACTGTGTATTGACCCCATAGACTGTATGATCGCTGGTAACTGTGTATTAACCCCATAGACTGTATGATCGCTCATAACTGTGTATTGACCCCATAGACTGTATGATCGCTTGTAACTGTGTATTAACCCCATAGACTGTATGATCGCTCATAACTGTGTATTAACCCCATAGACTGTATGATCGCTGCTAACTGTGTATTAACCCCATAGACTGTATGATCGCTCATAACTGTGTATTAACCCCATAGACTGTATGATCGCTGGTAACTGTGTATTAACCCCATAGACTGTATGATCGCTCATAACTGTGTATTGACCCCATAGACTGTATGATCGCTTGTAACTGTGTATTAACCCCATAGACTGTATGATCGCTCATAACTGTGTATTAACCCCATAGACTGTATGATCGCTGCTAACTGTGTATTAACCCCATAGACTGTATGATCGCTCATAACTGTGTATTAACCCCATAGACTGTATGATCGCTGGTAACTGTGTATTAACCCCATAGACTGTATGATCGCTGGTAACTGTGTATTAACCCCATAGACTGTATGATCGCTCATAACTGTGTATTGACCCCATAGACTGTATGATCGCTCATAACTGTGTATTAACCCCATAGACTGTATGATCGCTCATAACTGTGTATTAACCCCATAGACTGTATGATCGCTCGTAGCTGTGTATTAACCCCATAGACTGTATGATCGCTGGTAACTGTGTATTAACCCCATAGATTGTATGATCGCTGGTAACTGTGTATTAACCCCATAGACTGTATGATCGCTCGTAGCTGTGTATTAACCCCATAGACTGTATGATCGCTCATAACTGTGTATTAACCCCATAGACTGTATGATCGCTGGTAACTGTGTATTAACCCCATAGACTGTATGATCGCTCATAACTGTGTATTAACCCCATAGACTGTATGATCGCTCATAACTGTGTATTAACCCCATAGACTGTATGATCGCTCATAACTGTGTATTAACCCCATAGACTGTATGATCGCTGGTAACTGTGTATTAACCCCATAGACTGTATGATCGCTGGTAACTGTGTATTAACCCCATAGACTGTATGATCGCTGGTAACTGTGTATTAACCCCATAGACTGTATGATCGCTGGTAACTGTGTATTAACCCCATAGACTGTATGATCGCTGGTAACTGTGTATTAACCCCATAGACTGTATGATCGCTCATAACTGTGTATTAACCCCATAGACTGTATGATCGCTCATAACTGTGTATTAACCCCATAGACTGTATGATCGCTCATAACTGTGTATTAACCCCATAGACTGTATGATCGCTCATAACTGTGTATTAACCCCATAGATTGTATGATCGCTCATAACTGTGTATTAACCCCATAGACTGTATGATCGCTCATAACTGTGTATTAACCCCATAGACTGTATGATCGCTCATAACTGTGTATTAACCCCATAGACTGTATGATCGCTCATAACTGTGTATTAACCCCATAGACTGTATGATCGCTCATAACTGTGTATTAACCCCATAGACTGTATGATCGCTCATAACTGTGTATTAACCCCATAGACTGTATGATCGCTCATAACTGTGTATTAACCCCATAGGCTGTATGATCGCTCATAACTGTGTATTAACCCCATAGACTGTATGATCGCTGGTAACTGTGTATTAACCCCATAGACTGTATGATCGCTGGTAACTGTGTATTAACCCCATAGACTGTATGATCGCTCATAACTGTGTATTAACCCCATAGACTGTATGATCGCTCATAACTGTGTATTAACCCCATAGACTGTATGATCGCTCATAACTGTGTATTAACCCCATAGACTGTATGATCGCTGGTAACTGTGTATTAACCCCATAGACTGTATGATCGCTGGTAACTGTGTATTAACCCCATAGACTGTATGATCGCTCATAACTGTGTATTAACCCCATAGACTGTATGATCGCTCATAACTGTGTATTAACCCCATAGACTGTATGATCGCTTGTAACTGTGTATTAACCCCATAGACTGTATGATCGCTCATAACTGTGTATTAACCCCATAGACTGTATGATCGCTCATAACTGTGTATTAACCCCATAGACTGTATGATCGCTCATAACTGTGTATTAACCCCATAGACTGTATGATCGCTCATAACTGTGTATTAACCCCATAGATTGTATGATCGCTCATAACTGTGTATTAACCCCATAGACTGTATGATCGCTGGTAACTGTGTATTAACCCCATAGACTGTATGATCGCTCGTAGCTGTGTATTAACCCCATAGACTGTATGATCGCTCGTAGCTGTGTATTAACCCCATAGATTGTATGATCGCTCGTAACTGTGTATTAACCCCATAGACTGTATGATCGCTCATAGCTGTGTATTAACCCCATAGATTGTATGATCGCTCGTAACTGTGTATTAACCCCATAGACTGTATGATCGCTGGTAACTGTGTATTAACCCCATAGACTGTATGATCGCTGGTAACTGTGTATTAACCCCATAGACTGTATGATCGCTCATACCTGTGTATTAACCCCATAGACTGTATGATCGCTGCCAACTGTGTATTAACCCCATAGACTGTATGATCGCTGCCAACTGTGTATTAACCCCATAGACTGTATGATCGCTCGTAGCTGTGTATTAACCCCATAGACTGTATGATCGCTCGTAGCTGTGTATTAACCCCATAGACTGTATGATCGCTCATAACTGTGTATTAACCCCATAGACTGTATGATCGCTCGTAGCTGTGTATTAACCCCATAGACTGTATGATCGCTCGTAACTGTGTATTAACCCCATAGACTGTATGATCGCTGCCAACTGTGTATTAACCCCATAGACTGTATGATCGCTGGTAACTGTGTATTAACCCCATAGACTGTATGATCGCTGGTAACTGTGTATTAACCCCATAGACTGTATGATCGCTGGTAACTGTGTATTAACCCCATAGACTGTATGATCGCTCATAACTGTGTATTAACCCCATAGACTGTATGATCGCTCATAACTGTGTATTAACCCCATAGATTGTATGATCGCTGGTCACTGTGTATTAACCCCATAGACTGTATGATCGCTCGTAACTGTTTATTAACCCCATAGACTGTATGATCGCTCATAACTGTGTATTAACCCCATAGACTGTATGATCGCTCGTAACTGTGTATTAACCCCATAGACTGTATGATCGCTGCCAACTGTGTATTAACCCCATAGACTGTATGATCGCTGGTAACTGTGTATTAACCCCATAGACTGTATGATCGCTGGTAACTGTGTATTAACCCCATAGACTGTATGATCGCTGGTAACTGTGTATTAACCCCATAGACTGTATGATCGCTCATAACTGTGTATTAACCCCATAGACTGTATGATCGCTCATAACTGTGTATTAACCCCATAGACTGTATGATCGCTCATAACTGTGTATTAACCCCATAGACTGTATGATCGCTCATAACTGTGTATTAACCCCATAGACTGTATGATCGCTCATAACTGTGTATTAACCCCATAGACTGTATGATCGCTCATAACTGTGTATTAACCCCATAGACTGTATGATCGCTCGTAACTGTGTATTAACCCCATAGACTGTATGATCGCTCATAACTGTGTATTAACCCCATAGACTGTATGATCGCTCGTAACTGTGTATTAACCCCATAGACTGTATGATCGCTGGTCACTGTGTATTAACCCCATAGACTGTATGATCGCTCGTAACTGTGTATTAACCCCATAGACTGTATGATCGCTGGTAACTGTGTATTAACCCCATAGACTGTATGATCGCTGGTAACTGTGTATTAACCCCATAGACTGTATGATCGCTGGTAACTGTGTATTAACCCCATAGACTGTATGATCGCTGGTAACTGTGTATTAACCCCATAGACTGTATGATCGCTCATAACTGTGTATTAACCCCATAGACTGTATGATCGCTGGCAACTGTGTATTAACCCCATAGACTGTATGATCGCTGGTAACTGTGTATTAACCCCATAGACTGTATGATCGCTGGTAACTGTGTATTAACCCCATAGACTGTATGATCGCTGGTAACTGTGTATTAACCCCATAGACTGTATGATCGCTCATAACTGTGTATTAACCCCATAGACTGTATGATTGCTCATAACTGTGTATTAACCCCATAGACTGTATGATCGCTGGTAACTGTGTATTAACCCCATAGACTGTATGATCGCTCATAACTGTGTATTAACCCCATAGACTGTATGATCGCTGGTAACTGTGTATTAACCCCATAGACTGTATGATCGCTCGTAGCTGTGTATTAACCCCATAGACTGTATGATCGCTGGTAACTGTGTATTAATCCCATAGACTGTATGATCGCTGGTAACTGTGTATTAACCCCATAGACTGTATGATCGCTGGTAACTGTGTATTAACCCCATAGACTGTGTGATCGCTGGTAACTGTGTATTAACCCCATAGATTGTATGATCGCTGGTAACTGTGTATTAACCCCATAGACTGTATGATCGCTGGTAACTGTGTATTAACCCCATAGACTGTATGATCGCTGGTAACTGTGTATTAACCCCATAGACTGTATGATCGCTGGTAACTGTGTATTAACCCCATAGACTGTATGATCGCTGGTAACTGTGTATTAACCCCATAGACTGTATGATCGCTGGTAACTGTGTATTAACCCCATAGACTGTATGATCGCTGGTAACTGTGTATTAACCCCATAGACTGTATGATCGCTCATAACTGTGTATTAACCCTATAGACTGTATGATCGCTCATAACTGTGTATTAACCCCATAGACTGTATGATCGCTCATAACTGTGTATTAACCCCATAGACTGTATGATCGCTGGTAACTGTGTATTAACCCCATAGACTGTATGATTGCTGGTAACTGTGTATTAACCCCATAGATTGTATGATCGCTCATAACTGTGTATTAACCCCATAGACTGTATGATTGCTGGTAACTGTGTATTAACCCCATAGACTGTATGATCGCTCATAACTGTGTATTAACCCCATAGATTGTATGATCGCTGGTAACTGTGTATTAACCCCATAGACTGTATGATCGCTCATAACTGTGTATTAACCCCATAGACTGTATGATCGCTCATAACTGTGTATTAACCCCATAGACTGTATGATCGCTCATAACTGTGTATTAACCCCATAGACTGTATGATCGCTCATAACTGTGTATTAACCCCATAGACTGTATGATCGCTGGTAACTGTGTATTAACCCCATAGACTGTATGATCGCTCATAACTGTGTATTAACCCCATAGACTGTATGATCGCTGGTAACTGTGTATTAACCCCATAGACTGTATGATCGCTGGTAACTGTGTATTAACCCCATAGATTGTATGATCGCTCATAACTGTGTATTAACCCCATAGACTGTATGATCGCTGGTAACTGTGTATTAACCCCATAGACTGTATGATCGCTCATAACTGTGTATTAACCCCATAGACTGTATGATCACTGGTAACTGTGTATTAACCCCATAGACTGTATGATCGCTCATAACTGTGTATTAACCCCATAGACTGTATGATCACTGGTAACTGTGTATTAACCCCATAGACTGTATGATCACTGGTAACTGTGTATTAACCCCATAGACTGTATGATCGCTGGTAACTGTGTATTAACCCCATAGACTGTATGATCGCTGGTAACTGTGTATTAACCCCATAGACTGTATGATCGCTCATAACTGTGTATTAACCCCATAGACTGTATGATCGCTGGTAACTGTGTATTAACCCCATAGACTGTATGATCGGTCATAACTGTGTATTAACCCCATAGACTGTATGATCGCTGGTAACTGTGTATTAACCCCATAGATTGTATGATCGCTGGTAACTGTGTATTAACCCCATAGACTGTATGATCGCTGGTAACTGTGTATTAACCCCATAGACTGTATGATCGCTGGTAACTGTGTATTAACCCCATAGATTGTATGATCGCTGGTAACTGTGTAATAACCCCATAGACTGTATGATCGCTCATAACTGTGTATTAACCCCATAGACTGTATGATCGCTCATAACTGTGTATTAACCCCATAGACTGTATGATCGCTGGTAACTGTGTATTAACCCCATAGACTGTATGATCGCTCATAACTGTGTATTAACCCCATAGACTGTATGATCGCTCATAACTGTGTATTAACCCCATAGACTGTATGATCGCTGGTAACTGTGTATAAACCCCATAGACTGTATGATCGCTGGTAACTGTGTATTAACCCCATAGATTGTATGATCGCTCGTAACTGTGTATTAACCCCATAGATTGTATGATCGCTCGTAACTGTGTATTAACCCCATAGATTGTATGATCGCTCGTAACTGTGTATTAACCCCATAGACTGTATGATCGCTGGTAACTGTGTATTAACCCCATAGACTGTATGATCGCTCATAACTGTGTATTAACCCCATAGACTGTATGATCGCTCATAACTGTGTATTAACCCCATAGACTGTATGATCGCTGGTAACTGTGTATTAACCCCATAGACTGTATGATCGCTGGTAACTGTGTATTAACCCCATAGACTGTATGATCGCTGGTAACTGTGTATTAACCCCATAGACTGTATGATCGCTGGTAACTGTGTATTAACCCCATAGACTGTATGATCGCTCATAACTGTGTATTAACCCCATAGACTGTATGATCGCTCATAACTGTGTATTAACCCCATAGACTGTATGATCGCTCATAACTGTGTATTAACCCCATAGACTGTATGATCGCTCATAACTGTGTATTAACCCCATAGACTGTATGTCCGCTGGTAACTGTGTATTAACCCCATAGACTGTATGATCGCTCATAACTGTGTATTAACCCCATAGACTGTATGATCGCTCATAACTGTGTATTAACCCCATAGACTGTATGATCGCTGGTAACTGTGTATTAACCCCATAGACTGTATGATCGCTGGTAACTGTGTATTAACCCCATAGATTGTATGATCGCTGGTAACTGTGTATTAACCCCATAGACTGTATGATCGCTGGTAACTGTGTATTAACCCCATAGACTGTATGATCGCTGGTAACTGTGTATTAACCCCATAGACTGTATGATCGCTGGTAACTGTGTATTAACCCCATAGACTGTATGATCGCTCATAACTGTGTATTAACCCCATAGACTGTATGATCGCTGGTAACTGTGTATAAACCCCATAGACTGTATGATCGCTCATAACTGTGTATTAACCCCATAGACTGTATGATCGCTCATAACTGTGTATTAACCCCATAGACTGTATGATCGCTCATAACTGTGTATTAACCCCATAGACTGTATGATCGCTGGTAACTGTGTATAAATCCCATAGACTGTATGTCCGCTGGTAACTGTGTATTAACCCCATAGACTGTATGTCCGCTGGTAACTGTGTATTAACCCCATAGACTGTATGATCGCTGGTAACTGTGTATTAACCCCATAGACTGTATGATCGCTGGTAACTGTGTATTAACCCCATAGACTGTATGATCGCTGCTAACTGTGTATTAACCCCATAGACTGTATGATCGCTCATAACTGTGTATTGACCCCATAGACTGTATGATCGCTGGTAACTGTGTATTAACCCCATAGACTGTATGATCGCTCATAACTGTGTATTGACCCCATAGACTGTATGATCGCTTGTAACTGTGTATTAACCCCATAGACTGTATGATCGCTCATAACTGTGTATTAACCCCATAGACTGTATGATCGCTGCTAACTGTGTATTAACCCCATAGACTGTATGATCGCTCATAACTGTGTATTAACCCCATAGACTGTATGATCGCTGGTAACTGTGTATTAACCCCATAGACTGTATGATCGCTCATAACTGTGTATTGACCCCATAGACTGTATGATCGCTTGTAACTGTGTATTAACCCCATAGACTGTATGATCGCTCATAACTGTGTATTAACCCCATAGACTGTATGATCGCTGGTAACTGTGTATTAACCCCATAGACTGTATGATCGCTGCTAACTGTGTATTAACCCCATAGACTGTATGATCGCTCATAACTGTGTATTAACCCCATAGACTGTATGATCGCTGGTAACTGTGTATTAACCCCATAGACTGTATGATCGCTGGTAACTGTGTATTAACCCCATAGACTGTATGATCGCTCATAACTGTGTATTGACCCCATAGACTGTATGATCGCTCATAACTGTGTATTAACCCCATAGACTGTATGATCGCTCATAACTGTGTATTAACCCCATAGACTGTATGATCGCTCGTAGCTGTGTATTAACCCCATAGACTGTATGATCGCTGGTAACTGTGTATTAACCCCATAGATTGTATGATCGCTGGTAACTGTGTATTAACCCCATAGACTGTATGATCGCTGGTAACTGTGTATTAACCCCATAGACTGTATGATCGCTCGTAGCTGTGTATTAACCCCATAGACTGTATGATCGCTCATAACTGTGTATTAACCCCATAGACTGTATGATCGCTGGTAACTGTGTATTAACCCCATAGACTGTATGATCGCTCATAACTGTGTATTAACCCCATAGACTGTATGATCGCTCATAACTGTGTATTAACCCCATAGACTGTATGATCGCTCATAACTGTGTATTAACCCCATAGACTGTATGATCGCTGGTAACTGTGTATTAACCCCATAGACTGTATGATCGCTCATAACTGTGTATTAACCCCATAGACTGTATGATCGCTGGTAACTGTGTATTAACCCCATAGACTGTATGATCGCTCATAACTGTGTATTAACCCCATAGACTGTATGATCGCTTGTAACTGTGTATTAACCCCATAGACTGTATGATCGCTGGTAACTGTGTATTAACCCCATAGACTGTATGATCGCTCATAACTGTGTATTAACCCCATAGACTGTATGATCGCTCATAACTGTGTATTAACCCCATAGACTGTATGATCGCTTGTAACTGTGTATTAACCCCATAGACTGTATGATCGCTCATAACTGTGTATTAACCCCATAGACTGTATGATCGCTCATAACTGTGTATTAACCCCATAGACTGTATGATCGCTCATAACTGTGTATTAACCCCATAGACTGTATGATCGCTTGTAACTGTGTATTAACCCCATAGACTGTATGATCGCTCATAACTGTGTATTAACCCCATAGACTGTATGATCGCTCATAACTGTGTATTAACCCCATAGACTGTATGATCGCTCATAACTGTGTATTAACCCCATAGACTGTATGATCGCTCATAACTGTGTATTAACCCCATAGATTGTATGATCGCTCATAACTGTGTATTAACCCCATAGACTGTATGATCGCTGGTAACTGTGTATTAACCCCATAGACTGTATGATCGCTCGTAGCTGTGTATTAACCCCATAGACTGTATGATCGCTCGTAGCTGTGTATTAACCCCATAGATTGTATGATCGCTCGTAACTGTGTATTAACCCCATAGATTGTATGATCGCTCGTAACTGTGTATTAACCCCATAGACTGTATGATCGCTGGTAACTGTGTATTAACCCCATAGACTGTATGATCGCTGGTAACTGTGTATTAACCCCATAGACTGTATGATCGCTCATACCTGTGTATTAACCCCATAGACTGTATGATCGCTGCCAACTGTGTATTAACCCCATAGACTGTATGATCGCTGCCAACTGTGTATTAACCCCATAGACTGTATGATCGCTCATACCTGTGTATTAACCCCATAGACTGTATGATCGCTGCCAACTGTGTATTAACCCCATAGACTGTATGATCGCTGCCAACTGTGTATTAACCCCATAGACTGTATGATCGCTCGTAGCTGTGTATTAACCCCATAGACTGTATGATCGCTCGTAGCTGTGTATTAACCCCATAGACTGTATGATCGCTCATAACTGTGTATTAACCCCATAGACTGTATGATCGCTCGTAACTGTGTATTAACCCCATAGACTGTATGATCGCTGCCAACTGTGTATTAACCCCATAGACTGTATGATCGCTGGTAACTGTGTATTAACCCCATAGACTGTATGATCGCTGGTAACTGTGTATTAACCCCATAGACTGTATGATCGCTGGTAACTGTGTATTAACCCCATAGACTGTATGATCGCTCATAACTGTGTATTAACCCCATAGACTGTATGATCGCTCATAACTGTGTATTAACCCCATAGACTGTATGATCGCTCGTAACTGTTTATTAACCCCATAGACTGTATGATCGCTGGTAACTGTGTATTAACCCCATAGACTGTATGATCGCTCATAACTGTGTATTAACCCCATAGACTGTATGATCGCTGGTAACTGTGTATTAACCCCATAGACTGTATGATCGCTCATAACTGTGTATTAACCCCATAGACTGTATGATCGCTGGTAACTGTGTATTAACCCCATAGACTGTATGATCGCTCATAACTGTGTATTAACCCCATAGATTGTATGATCGCTCATAACTGTGTATTAACCCCATAGACTGTATGATCGCTGGTAACTGTGTATTAACCCCATAGACTGTATGATCGCTCATAACTGTGTATTAACCCCATAGACTGTATGATCGCTGGTAACTGTGTATTAACCCCATAGATTGTATGATCGCTGGTAACTGTGTATTAACCCCATAGACTGTATGATCGCTCATAACTGTGTATTAACCCCATAGACTGTATGATCGCTCATAACTGTGTATTAACCCCATAGACTGTATGATCGCTGGTAACTGTGTATTAACCCCATAGACTGTATGATCGCTGGTAACTGTGTATTAACCCCATAGATTGTATGATCGCTGGTAACTGTGTATTAACCCCATAGACTGTATGATCGCTCATAACTGTGTATTAACCCCATAGACTGTATGATCGCTGGTAACTGTGTATTAACCCCATAGACTGTATGATCGCTGGTAACTGTGTATTAACCCCATAGATTGTATGATCGCTGGTAACTGTGTATTAACCCCATAGACTGTATGATCGCTCATAACTGTGTATTAACCCCATAGACTGTATGATCGCTGGTAACTGTGTATTAACCCCATAGACTGTATGATCGCTGGTAACTGTGTATTAACCCCATAGACTGTATGATCGCTGGTAACTGTGTATTAACCCCATAGACTGTATGATCGCTGGTAACTGTGTATTAACCCCATAGACTGTATGATCGCTCATAACTGTGTATTAACCCCATAGACTGTATGATCGCTGGTAACTGTGTATTAACCCCATAGACTGTATGATCGCTGGTAACTGTGTATTAACCCCATAGACTGTATGATCGCTGGTAACTGTGTATTAACCCCATAGACTGTATGATCGCTCATAACTGTGTATTAACCCCATAGACTGTATGATCGCTGGTAACTGTGTATTAACCCCATAGATTGTATGATCGCTCGTAACTGTGTATTAACCCCATAGATTGTATGATCGCTGGTAACTGTGTATTAACCCCATAGACTGTATGATCGCTGGTAACTGTGTATTAACCCCATAGACTGTATGATCGCTGGTAACTGTGTATTAACCCCATAGACTGTATGATCGCTCATAACTGTGTATTAACCCCATAGACTGTATGATCGCTGGTAACTGTGTATTAACCCCATAGACTGTATGATCGCTCATAACTGTGTATTAACCCCATAGACTGTATGATCGCTGGTAACTGTGTATTAACCCCATAGACTGTATGATCGCTCATAACTGTGTATTAACCCCATAGACTGTATGATCGCTCATAACTGTGTATTAACCCCATAGACTGTATGATCGCTGGTAACTGTGTATTAACCCCATAGACTGTATGATCGCTGGTAACTGTGTATTAACCCCATAGACTGTATGATCGCTCGTAACTGTGTATTAACCCCATAGACTGTATGATCGCTCGTAACTGTGTATTAACCCCATAGACTGTATGATCGCTGGTAACTGTGTATAAACCCCATAGACTGTATGATCGCTCATAACTGTGTATTAACCCCATAGACTGTATGATCGCTGGTAACTGTGTATTAACCCCATAGACTGTATGATCGCTCATAACTGTGTATTAACCCCATAGACTGTATGATCGCTGGTAACTGTGTATTAACCCCATAGACTGTATGATCGCTCATAACTGTGTATTAACCCCATAGACTGTATGATCGCTGGTAACTGTGTATTAACCCCATAGACTGTATGATCGCTCATAACTGTGTATTAACCCCATAGACTGTATGATCGCTCATAACTGTGTATTAACCCCATAGACTGTATGATCGCTCATAACTGTGTATTAACCCCATAGACTGTATGATCGCTCATAACTGTGTATTAACCCCATAGACTGTATGATCGCTGGTAACTGTGTATTAACCCCATAGACTGTATGATCGCTCGTAACTGTGTATTAACCCCATAGACTGTATGATCGCTCGTAACTGTGTATTAACCCCATAGACTGTATGATCGCTGGTAACTGTGTATAAACCCCATAGACTGTATGATCGCTCATAACTGTGTATTAACCCCATAGACTGTATGATCGCTCATAACTGTGTATTAACCCCATAGACTGTATGATCGCTGGTAACTGTGTATTAACCCCATAGACTGTATGATCGCTCATAACTGTGTATTAACCCCATAGACTGTATGATCGCTGGTAACTGTGTATTAACCCCATAGACTGTATGATCGCTGGTAACTGTGTATTAACCCCATAGACTGTATGATCGCTGGTAACTGTGTATTAACCCCATAGACTGTATGATCGCTCATAACTGTGTATTAACCCCATAGACTGTATGATCGCTCATAACTGTGTATTAACCCCATAGACTGTATGATCGCTCATAACTGTGTATTAACCCCATAGACTGTATGATCGCTCATAACTGTGTATTAACCCCATAGACTGTATGATCGCTCATCACTGTGTATTAACCCCATAGACTGTATGATCGCTGGTAACTGTGTATTAACCCCATAGACTGTATGATCGCTCATAACTGTGTATTAACCCCATAGACTGTATGATCGCTGGTAACTGTGTATTAACCCCATAGACTGTATGATCGCTGGTAACTGTGTATTAACCCCATAGACTGTATGATCGCTGGTAACTGTGTATTAACCCCATAGACTGTATGATCGCTCATAACTGTGTATTAACCCCATAGACTGTATGATCGCTGGTAACTGTGTATTAACCCCATAGACTGTATGATCGCTCATAACTGTGTATTAACCCCATAGACTGTATGATCGCTCATAACTGTGTATTAACCCCATAGACTGTATGATCGCTCATCACTGTGTATTAACCCCATAGACTGTATGATCGCTGGTAACTGTGTATTAACCCCATAGACTGTATGATCGCTGGTAACTGTGTATTAACCCCATAGACTGTATGATCGCTGGTAACTGTGTATTAACCCCATAGACTGTATGATCGCTGGTCACTGTGTATTAACCCCATAGACTGTATGATCGCTGGTAACTGTGTATTAACCCCATAGACTGTATGATCGCTGGTAACTGTGTATTAACCCCATAGACTGTATGATCGCTGGTAACTGTGTATTAACCCCATAGACTGTATGATCGCTCATAACTGTGTATTAACCCCATAGACTGTATGATCGCTCATAACTGTGTATTAACCCCATAGACTGTATGATCGCTGGTAACTGTGTATTAACCCCATAGACTGTATGATCGCTGGTAACTGTGTATTAACCCCATAGATTGTATGATCGCTCATAACTGTGTATTAACCCCATAGACTGTATGATCGCTCATAACTGTGTATTAACCCCATAGACTGTATGATCGCTGGTAACAGTGTATTAACCCCATAGAATGTATGATCGCTCATAACTGTGTATTAACCCCATAGACTGTATGATCGCTGGTAACAGTGTATTAACCCCATAGACTGTATGATCGCTGGTAACAGTGTATTAACCCCATAGACTGTATGATCGCTGGTAACTGTGTATTAACCCCATAGACTGTATGATCGCTGGTAACTGTGTATTAACCCCAAAGATTGTATGATCGCTCATAACTGTGTATTAACCCCATAGATTGTATGATCGCTCATAACTGTGTATTAACCCCATAGATTGTATGATCGCTCATAACTGTGTATTAACCCCATAGACTGTATGATCGCTGGTAACTGTGTATTAACCCCAAAGATTGTATGATCGCTCATAACTGTGTATTAACCCCATAGACTGTATGATCGCTCATAACTGTGTATTAACCCCATAGATTGTATGATCGCTCATAACTGTGTATTAACCCCATAGACTGTATGATCGCTGGTAACTGTGTATTAACCCCATAGACTGTATGATCGCTGGTAACTGTGTATTAACCCCATAGATTGTATGATCGCTCATAACTGTGTATTAACCCCATAGACTGTATGATCACTGGTAACTGTGTATTAACCCCATAGACTGTATGATCGCTCGTAACTGTGTATTAACCCCATAGACTGTATGATCGCTGGTAACTGTGTATTAACCCCATAGACTGTATGATCGCTGGTAACTGTGTATTAACCCCATAGACTGTATGATCGCTCATAACTGTGTATTAACCCCATAGACTGTATGATCGCTGGTAACTGTGTATTAACCCCATAGATTGTATGATCGCTCGTAACTGTGTATTAATCCCATAGATTGTATGATCGCTCGTAACTGTGTATTAACCCCATAGATTGTATGATCGCTCGTAACTGTGTATTAACCCCATAGACTGTATGATCGCTGGTAACTGTGTATTAACCCCATAGACTGTATGATCGCTGGTAACTGTGTATTAACCCCATAGATTGTATGATCGCTGGTAACTGTGTATTAACCCCATAGACTGTATGATCGCTGGTAACTGTGTATTAACCCCATAGACTGTATGATCGCTCATAACTGTGTATTAACCCCATAGACTGTATGATCGCTGGTAACTGTGTATTAACCCCATAGACTGTATGATCGCTGGTAACTGTGTATTAACCCCATAGACTGTATGATCGCTCATAACTGTGTATTAACCCCATAGACTGTATGTCCGCTGGTAACTGTGTATTAACCCCATAGACTGTATGATCGCTGGTAACTGTGTATTAACCCCATAGATTGTATGATCGCTGGTAACTGTGTATTAACCCCATAGACTGTATGATCGCTGGTAACTGTGTATTAACCCCATAGACTGTATGATCGCTGGTAACTGTGTATTAACCCCATAGATTGTATGATCGCTGGTAACTGTGTATTAACCCCATAGACTGTATGATCGCTCATAACTGTGTATTAACCCCATAGACTGTATGATCGCTCATAACTGTGTATTAACCCCATAGACTGTATGATCGCTCATAACTGTATTAACCCCATAGACTGTATGTCCGCTGGTAACTGTGTATTAACCCCATAGACTGTATGATCGCTCATAACTGTGTATTAACCCCATAGACTGTATGATCGCTGGTAACTGTGTATTAACCCCATAGACTGTATGATCGCTGGTAACTGTGTATTAACCCCATAGACTGTATGATCGCTCATAACTGTGTATTAACCCCATAGACTGTATGATCGCTAATAACGGTGTATTAACCCCATAGACTGTATGATCGCTGGTAACTGTGTATTAACCCCATAGATTGTATGATCGCTGGTAACTGTGTATTAACCCCATAGACTGTATGATCGCTGGTAACTGTGTATTAACCCCATAGACTGTATGATCGCTGGTAACTGTGTATTAACCCCATAGACTGTATGATCGCTCATAACTGTGTATTAACCCCATAGACTGTATGATCGCTAATAACGGTGTATTAACCCCATAGACTGTATGATCGCTGGTAACTGTGTATTAACCCCATAGATTGTATGATCGCTGGTAACTGTGTATTAACCCCATAGACTGTATGTCCGCTGGTAACTGTGTATTAACCCCATAGACTGTATGATCGCTGGTAACTGTGTATTAACCCCATAGATTGTATGATCGCTCATAACTGTGTATTAACCCCATAGACTGTATGATCGCTGGTAACTGTGTATTAACCCCATAGACTGTATGATCGCTGGTAACTGTGTATTAACCCCATAGACTGTATGATCGCTGGTAACTGTGTATTAACCCCATAGACTGTATGATCGCTGGTAACTGTGTATTAACCCTATAGACTGTATGATCGCTGGTAACTGTGTATTAACCCCATAGACTGTATGATCGCTGGTAACTGTGTATTAACCCCATAGACTGTATGATCGCTCATAACTGTGTATTAACCCCATAGACTGTATGATCGCTGGTAACTGTGTATTAACCCCATAGACTGTATGATCGCTCATAACTGTGTATTAACCCCATAGACTGTATGATCGCTCATAACTGTGTATTAACCCCATAGACTGTATGATCGCTGGTAACTGTGTATTAACCCCATAGACTGTATGATCGCTCATAACTGTGTATTAACCCCATAGACTGTATGATCGCTGGTAACTGTGTATTAACCCCATAGACTGTATGATCGCTCATAACTCTGTATTAACCCCATAGACTGTATGATCGCTCATAACTCTGTATTAACCCCATAGACTGTATGATCGCTCATAACTGTGTATTAACCCCATAGACTGTATGATCGCTCATAACTCTGTATTAATCCCATAGACTGTATGATCGCTCATAACTGTGTATTAACCCCATAGACTGTATGATCGCTGGTAACTGTGTATTAACCCCATAGACTGTATGATCGCTGGTAACTGTGTATTAACCCCATAGACTGTATGATCGCTGGTAACTGTGTATTAACCCCATAGACTGTATGATCGCTGGTAACTGTGTATTAACCCCATAGACTGTATGATCGCTCATAACTCTGTATTAACCCCATAGACTGTATGATCGCTCATAACTCTGTATTAATCCCATAGACTGTATGATCGCTCATAACTGTGTATTAACCCCATAGACTGTATGATCGCTCATAACTCTGTATTAATCCCATAGACTGTATGATCGCTCATAACTGTGTATTAACCCCATAGACTGTATGATCGCTCATAACTGTGTATTAACCCCATAGACTGTATGATCGCTGGTAACTGTGTATTAACCCCATAGACTGTATGATCGCTCATAACTCTGTATTAATCCCATAGACTGTATGATCGCTGGTAACTGTGTATTAACCCCATAGACTGTATGATCGCTCATAACTGTGTATTAACCCCATAGACTGTATGATCGCTCATAACTGTGTATTAACCCCATAGACTGTATGATCGCTGGTAACTGTGTATTAACCCCATAGACTGTATGATCGCTCATAACTCTGTATTAATCCCATAGACTGTATGATCGCTGGTAACTGTGTATTAACCCCATAGACTGTATGATCGATCATAACTCTGTATTAATCCCATAGACTGTATGATCGCTCATAACTGTGTATTAACCCCATAGATTGTATGATCGCTGGTAACTGTGTATTAACCCCATAGACTGTATGATCGCTGGTAACTGTGTATTAACCCCATAGACTGTATGATCACTGGTAACTGTGTATTAACCCCATAGACTGTATGATCGCTCATAACTGTGTATTAACCCCATAGACTGTATGATCGCTCATAACTGTGTATTAACCCCATAGACTGTATGATCGCTGGTAACTGTGTATTAACCCCATAGACTGTATGATCGCTCATAACTGTGTATTAACCCCATAGACTGTATGATCGCTGGTAACTGTGTATTAACCCCATAGACTGTATGATCGCTCATAACTCTGTATTAATCCCATAGACTGTATGATCGCTGGTAACTGTGTATTAACCCCATAGATTGTATGATCGCTGGTAACTGTGTATTAACCCCATAGACTGTATGATCGCTCATAACTGTGTATTAACCCCATAGACTGTATGATCGCTGGTAACAGTGTATTAACCCCATAGACTGTATGATCGCTGGTAACTGTGTATTAACCCCATAGACTGTATGATCGCTCATAACTGTGTATTAACCCCATAGACTGTATGATCGCTGGTAACTGTGTATTAACCCCATAGACTGTATGATCGCTCATAACTGTGTATTAATCCCATAGACTGTATGATCGCTGGTAACTGTGTATTAACCCCATAGACTGTATGATCGCTGGCAACTTTGTATTAACCCCATAGATTGTATGATCGCTCGTAACTGTGTATTAACCCCATAGACTGTATGATCGCTGGCAACTTTGTATTAACCCCATAGACTGTATGATCGCTCATAACTGTGTATTAACCCCATAGACTGTATGATTGCTCATAACTGTGTATTAACCCCATAGACTGTATGATCGCTGGTAACTGTGTATTAACCCCATAGACTGTATGATCGCTCATAACTGTGTATTAACCCCATAGACTGTATGATCGCTGGTAACTGTGTATTAACCCCATAGACTGTATGATCGCTCATAACTGTGTATTAACCCCATAGACTGTATGATCGCTGGTAACTGTGTATTAACCCCATAGACTGTATGATCGCTCATAACTGTGTATTAATCCCATAGACTGTATGATCGCTGGTAACTGTGTATTAACCCCATAGACTGTATGATCGCTGGCAACTTTGTATTAACCCCATAGACTGTATGATCGCTGGTAACTGTGTATTAACCCCATAGACTGTATGATCGCTGGTAACTGTGTATTAACCCCATAGACTGTATGATCGCTGGCAACTTTGTATTAACCCCATAGATTGTATGATCGCTCGTAACTGTGTATTAACCCCATAGACTGTATGATCGCTGGCAACTTTGTATTAACCCCATAGACTGTATGATCGCTGGTAACTGTGTATTAACCCCATAGACTGTATGATCGCTCATAACTGTGTATTAACCCCATAGACTGTATGATCGCTCATAACTGTGTATTAACCCCATAGACTGTATGATCGCTGGTAACTGTGTATTAACCCCATAGACTGTATGATCGCTGGTAACTGTGTATTAACCCCATAGACTGTATGATCGCTGGTAACTGTGTATTAACCCCATAGACTGTATGATCGCTGGTAACTGTGTATTAACCCCATAGACTGTATGATCGCTGGTAACTGTGTATTAACCCCATAGACTGTATGATCGCTGGTAACTGTGTATTAACCCCATAGACTGTATGATCGCTGGCAACTTTGTATTAACCCCATAGACTGTATGATCGCTCATAACTGTGTATTAACCCCATAGACTGTATGATCGCTCATAACTGTGTATTAACCCCATAGACTGTATGATCGCTCATAACTGTGTATTAACCCCATAGACTGTATGATCGCTCATAACTGTGTATTAACCCCATAGACTGTATGATCGCTCATAACTGTGTATTAACCCCATAGACTGTATGATCGCTCATAACTGTGTATTAACCCCATAGACTGTATGATCGCTCATAACTGTGTATTAACCCCATAGACTGTATGATCGCTCATAACTGTGTATTAACCCCATAGACTGTATGATCGCTCGTAACTGTGTATTAACCCCATAGACTGTATGATCGCTCGTAGCTGTGTATTAACCCCATAGACTGTATGATCGCTGGTAACTGTGTATTAACCCCATAGACTGTATGATCGCTCATAACTGTGTATTAATCCCATAGACTGTATGATCGCTGGTAACTGTGTATTAACCCCATAGACTGTATGATCGCTGGTAACTGTGTATTAACCCCATAGACTGTATGATCGCTGGCAACTTTGTATTAACCCCATAGATTGTATGATCGCTCGTAACTGTGTATTAACCCCATAGACTGTATGATCGCTGGCAACTTTGTATTAACCCCATAGACTGTATGATCGCTCATACCTGTGTATTAACCCCATAGACTGTATGATCGCTGGTAACTGTGTATTAACCCCATAGACTGTATGATCGCTCGTAACTGTGTATTAACCCCATAGACTGTATGATCGCTCATACCTGTGTATTAACCCCATAGACTGTATGATCGCTGGTAACTGTGTATTAACCCCATAGACTGTATGATCGCTCATAACTGTGTATTAACCCCATAGACTGTATGATCGCTCATAACTGTGTATTAACCCCATAGACTGTATGATCGCTCATAACTGTGTATAAACCCCATAGACTGTATGATCGCTCATAACTGTGTATTAACCCCATAGACTGTATGATCGCTCATAACTGTGTATAAACCCCATAGACTGTATGATCGCTCATAACTGTGTATTAACCCCATAGACTGTATGATCGCTCATAACTGTGTATAAACCCCATAGACTGTATGATCGCTCATAACTGTGTATTAACCCCATAGATTGTATGATCGCTGGTAACTGTGTATTAACCCCATAGATTGTATGATCGCTCATAACTGTGTATTAACCCCATAGACTGTATGATCGCTCATAACTGTGTATTAACCCCATAGGCTGTATGATCGCTCATAACTGTGTATTAACCCCATAGACTGTATGATCGCTGGCAACTGTGTATTAACCCCATAGACTGTATGATCGCTGGTAACTGTGTATTAACCCCATAGACTGTATGATCGCTCATAACTGTGTATTAACCCCATAGACTGTATGATCGCTCATAACTGTGTATTAACCCCATAGACTGTATGATCGCTCATAACTGTGTATTAACCCCATAGACTGTATGATCGCTCGTAACTGTGTATTAACCCCATAGACTGTATGATCGCTGGTAACTGTGTATTAACCCCATAGACTGTATGATCGCTCATAACTGTGTATTAACCCCATAGACTGTATGATCGCTCATAACTGTGTATTAACCCCATAGACTGTATGATCGCTCATAACTGTGTATTAACCCCATAGACTGTATGATCGCTGGTACCTGTGTATTAACCCCATAGACTGTATGATCGCTCGTAACTGTGTATTAACCCCATAGACTGTATGATCGCTGGTACCTGTGTATTAACCCCATAGACTGTATGATCGCTCGTAACTGTGTATTAACCCCATAGACTGTATGATCGCTCGTAACTGTGTATTAACCCCATAGACTGTATGATCGCTGGTAACTGTGTATTAACCCCATAGACTGTATGATCGCTGGCAACTTTGTATTAACCCCATAGACTGTATGATCGCTCATAACTGTGTATTAACCCCATAGACTGTATGATCGCTCATAACTGTGTATTAACCCCATAGACTGTATGATCGCTGGTAACTGTGTATTAACCCCATAGACTGTATGATCGCTGGTAACTGTGTATTAACCCCATAGACTGTATGATCGCTCATAACTGTGTATTAACCCCATAGACTGTATGATCGCTCATAACTGTGTATTAACCCCATAGACTGTATGATCGCTCGTAACTGTGTATTAACCCCATAGACTGTATGATCGCTCATAACTGTGTATTAACCCCATAGACTGTATGATCGCTCATAACTGTGTATTAACCCCATAGATTGTATGATCGCTCATAACTGTGTATTAACCCCATAGACTGTATGATCGCTGGTAACTGTGTATTAACCCCATAGACTGTATGATCGCTCATAACTGTGTATTAACCCCATAGACTGTATGATCGCTGGCAACTGTGTATTAACCCCATAGACTGTATGATCGCTGGTAACTGTGTATTAACCCCATAGACTGTATGATCGCTCATAACTGTGTATTAACCCCATAGACTGTATGATCGCTCATAACTGTGTATTAACCCCATAGACTGTATGATCGCTGGTAACTGTGTATTAACCCCATAGACTGTATGATCGCTCATAACTGTGTATTAACCCCATAGACTGTATGATCGCTGGCAACTGTGTATTAACCCCATAGACTGTATGATCGCTCATAACTGTGTATTAACCCCATAGACTGTATGATCGCTGGTAACTGTGTATTAACCCCATAGACTGTATGATCGCTCATAACTGTGTATTAACCCCATAGACTGTATGATCGCTGGTAACTGTGTATTAACCCCATAGACTGTATGATCGCTCATAACTGTGTATTAACCCCATAGACTGTATGATCGCTAATAACGGTGTATTAACCCCATAGACTGTATGATCGCTGGTAACTGTGTATTAACCCCATAGATTGTATGATCGCTGGTAACTGTGTATTAACCCCATAGACTGTATGATCGCTGGTAACTGTGTATTAACCCCATAGACTGTATGATCGCTGGTAACTGTGTATTAACCCCATAGACTGTATGATCGCTGGTAACTGTGTATTAACCCCATAGACTGTATGATCGCTCATAACTGTGTATTAACCCCATAGACTGTATGATCGCTAATAACGGTGTATTAACCCCATAGACTGTATGATCGCTGGTAACTGTGTATTAACCCCATAGATTGTATGATCGCTGGTAACTGTGTATTAACCCCATAGACTGTATGTCCGCTGGTAACTGTGTATTAACCCCATAGACTGTATGATCGCTGGTAACTGTGTATTAACCCCATAGATTGTATGATCGCTCATAACTGTGTATTAACCCCATAGACTGTATGATCGCTGGTAACTGTGTATTAACCCCATAGACTGTATGATCGCTGGTAACTGTGTATTAACCCCATAGACTGTATGATCGCTGGTAACTGTGTATTAACCCCATAGACTGTATGATCGCTTGTAACTGTGTATTAACCCCATAGACTGTATGATCGCTCATAACTGTGTATTAACCCCATAGACTGTATGATCGCTCGTAGCTGTGTATTAACCCCATAGACTGTATGATCGCTCGTAACTGTGTATTAACCCCATAGACTGTATGATCGCTGGTAACTGTGTATTAACCCCATAGACTGTATGATCGCTCGTAGCTGTGTATTAACCCCATAGACTGTATGATCGCTGGTAACTGTGTATTAACCCCATAGACTGTATGATCGCTGGTAACTGTGTATTAACCCCATAGACTGTATGATCGCTGGTAACTGTGTATTAACCCCATAGACTGTATGATCGCTGGTAACTGTGTATTAACCCTATAGACTGTATGGTCGCTGGTAACTGTGTATTAACCCCATAGACTGTATGATCGCTGGTAACTGTGTATTAACCCCATAGACTGTATGATCGCTCATAACTGTGTATTAACCCCATAGACTGTATGATCGCTGGTAACTGTGTATTAACCCCATAGACTGTATGATCGCTCATAACTGTGTATTAACCCCATAGACTGTATGATCGCTGGTAACTGTGTATTAACCCCATAGACTGTATGATCGCTCATAACTGTGTATTAACCCCATAGACTGTATGATCGCTCATAACTGTGTATTAACCCCATAGACTGTATGATCGCTGGTAACTGTGTATTAACCCCATAGACTGTATGATCGCTCATAACTGTGTATTAACCCCATAGACTGTATGATCGCTGGTAACTGTGTATTAACCCCATAGACTGTATGATCGCTCATAACTCTGTATTAACCCCATAGACTGTATGATCGCTGGTAACTGTGTATTAACCCCATAGACTGTATGATCGCTCATAACTCTGTATTAATCCCATAGACTGTATGATCGCTCATAACTGTGTATTAACCCCATAGACTGTATGATCGCTGGTAACTGTGTATTAACCCCATAGACTGTATGATCGCTGGTAACTGTGTATTAACCCCATAGACTGTATGATCGCTCATAACTGTGTATTAACCCCATAGACTGTATGATCGCTGGTAACTGTGTATTAACCCCATAGACTGTATGATCGCTCATAACTCTGTATTAATCCCATAGACTGTATGATCGCTGGTAACTGTGTATTAACCCCATAGACTGTATGATCGCTCATAACTGTGTATTAACCCCATAGACTGTATGATCGCTCATAACTGTGTATTAACCCCATAGACTGTATGATCGCTGGTAACTGTGTATTAACCCCATAGACTGTATGATCGCTCATAACTCTGTATTAATCCCATAGACTGTATGATCGCTGGTAACTGTGTATTAACCCCATAGACTGTATGATCGATCATAACTCTGTATTAATCCCATAGACTGTATGATCGCTCATAACTGTGTATTAACCCCATAGATTGTATGATCGCTGGTAACTGTGTATTAACCCCATAGACTGTATGATCGCTGGTAACTGTGTATTAACCCCATAGACTGTATGATCACTGGTAACTGTGTATTAACCCCATAGACTGTATGATCGCTCATAACTGTGTATTAACCCCATAGACTGTATGATCGCTCATAACTGTGTATTAACCCCATAGACTGTATGATCGCTGGTAACTGTGTATTAACCCCATAGACTGTATGATCGCTCATAACTGTGTATTAACCCCATAGACTGTATGATCGCTGGTAACTGTGTATTAACCCCATAGACTGTATGATCGCTCATAACTCTGTATTAATCCCATAGACTGTATGATCGCTGGTAACTGTGTATTAACCCCATAGATTGTATGATCGCTGGTAACTGTGTATTAACCCCATAGACTGTATGATCGCTCATAACTGTGTATTAACCCCATAGACTGTATGATCGCTCATAACTGTGTATTAACCCCATAGACTGTATGATCGCTGGTAACTGTGTATTAACCCCATAGACTGTATGATCGCTCATAACTGTGTATTAACCCCATAGACTGTATGATCGCTGGTAACTGTGTATTAACCCCATAGACTGTATGATCGCTCATAACTGTGTATTAATCCCATAGACTGTATGATCGCTGGTAACTGTGTATTAACCCCATAGACTGTATGATCGCTGGCAACTTTGTATTAACCCCATAGATTGTATGATCGCTCGTAACTGTGTATTAACCCCATAGACTGTATGATCGCTGGCAACTTTGTATTAACCCCATAGACTGTATGATCGCTCATAACTGTGTATTAACCCCATAGACTGTATGATTGCTCATAACTGTGTATTAACCCCATAGACTGTATGATCGCTGGTAACTGTGTATTAACCCCATAGACTGTATGATCGCTCATAACTGTGTATTAACCCCATAGACTGTATGATCGCTGGTAACTGTGTATTAACCCCATAGACTGTATGATCGCTCATAACTGTGTATTAACCCCATAGACTGTATGATCGCTGGTAACTGTGTA